>JBAKBP010000284.1:0-328539 GCA_037953745.1 Lithodes maja | reverse complement strand
GTAAACTTCCTCATAGTGGCTCCAGCGTCCTCCCTCCCTCCCTACACCACCTCACTCAGTAACCATCACATATATATGACTGATTACCAAACACTGACGCAGGGAAAAAAACAAACATATGTATATATATATATATATTTTTACTTTGAATTGCATAATCTTTAATTTCTGAAAGTATTTAACACAACTCACGGGGCACCCTGTATACTCCCACATCTCCCTACCCACAAACAATCTACATATTCCTAGACGACACATACCCACATTTCATTCCATATATCCTCTCTTCAAAAACCTTAAACATAAACCTTGCCAATCGTCCTCCTGTCCCTCGTTAGTCCCCCATGCATAATTAAAAACCACTCCATACCCACATATTCACACTTCATACTCACAAACCACCTACATAGCCACATATCACCCCACATACCCAGCCACGATCCACATACCCTTTCTCCATCTTCAAAAAACACCTACACACCCACATATCACCCCACACACCTTTCCAGATACCCAACCACGACCCACATAGCCTAACCCCTCTCCATCTTCAAAAAACATCTACATAGCCACATATCACCCCACACACCTTTCCACATACCCAGCCACAACCCACATACCCTCTCTCCATCTTCAAAAACCACCTACCTACCCACATATCACCCCACACACCTTTCCACATACCCAACCACGACCCACACACCCTCTCACCATCTTCAAACACCACCTACATACCCATATATCATCCCACATACCATTCTACATACCCATCCACAACCCACCTACCCTCTCTCCATCTTCAAAAACCACCTACCTACCCACATATCACCCCACATGCCTTTCCACATACCCAGCCACGATCCACACCTACATACTCACAAATCACCCCACATATACCAGCTACGGTCCACAAACCCTCTCTCCATCTTCAAAAACCACCTACATACCCACATATTAACACTTCTTCATACTCACAAACCAACCTACAATCAACACCTACCCACATATAATCCCACATATCATTCCACATACCCAACCACGATCCACATATACGCTCTCTCCATCTTAAAAAAAACACTTACATACCCACATATCACCCCACATGCCTTTCTACATACCCAACCACGATCCACATACTCTCTATCCATCTTAAAAAAACACCTCCCACATACCCAGCCACGATCCACAAACCCTCTCTCCATCTTCAAAGCCACCTACATACCCACATAGTAACACTTCTCCATACTCACAAACCACCTACAATCAACACCAACCCACATAATTAAATCCCACATAACTTTCCACCACATACCCTGCCACGATCCACATAATTATACCCTCTCTCCATCTTTCAAAAACCTTCATAAACCCTGACAATCCACCTCCATTTACCGTACAGCCTGTCAACCTCTCCCTCGCTAGCCCCCCCCCCCCCCACCCCCCATGCATATTCAAAACCGGACGTAAAACCTTGTCTATCCACTCCGGTCCTCGCTTTTTTTCTCTTTCTCTCCATCTCTCTTTGGCTTGTATCCGTTCGGCCCCATTCAGCCTACTGTTTTAAGACTTTTACCCCCATCCTGGTGTCAATATTTTCCTGGCGAGCGGTAGCGAGCCAGCATTTTTTTTTGACAGCAAGCTAAATTTGTACATTTTTCGATAGAAAAATTTCTGAAGCCGGATTTCTCCATACAATGCTGGCTCGCTATCGCTCGCCAGAAAGAAATCGACACCTGGATGGGGATAAACGTCTTAAAACAGTTGGCTGAATGGGGCCGAATCTATACAAGCCAGGCAAAGAGAGAAAAGGAGAGAAAGATGAAAAAAAGTCGGTGACCCCCATATACCCTATGGGGGGTCACCGACTTTTTTTCATCTTTCTCTCCTTTTCTCTATATTATCTATATTATAGGTTATATTATAACCTCTCTGTATCGGGGGGGATGGTTGAATTTTCTGGACCCCTTTCTTCCTCCTGTTTGGCCCAATTAGTTTTGAGATTTTAAGACGTTCGACTTATTAGGTTGGCTATTTTAACACATTTCGCCCCATTTCGTTGTTAATTTTAAGGTATTTCGTGAAATTTAGGTGTCCATTATTTTCCTGGCGAGCGATAGTGAGCCTGTAATTTTGAAAGGAACCGGCCTTCGGCCGGGACAGTTTTCTACAGAAAAATATACAAATTTATCTTGAAGGAGGGTCTAGGGGGTGTTTTTCTAAGCCTGATGGAGGTCTAGCGAGAAAACTAAGTAAAGCAAATAAAAAATACATGAATGAATAAATAGATACTGTACGCCCATCTCCCCCCCCCCCCCTAAATAAATCTGGTGTGACTGAGGTTGGAATGGTGAGGAGTGCAGTAACGTGTACAGCTGGCTAGACATAAACCAGGGACATGGGCTGGGATGGCTTAACCCTTTCTGTACCGGCCACGTCTTTTGTATTGGATTTCAGCTACATTTAGACGATTTTATGAAGCTTAGGAAGGATATATGGTAAGGAAAAGGATACATTGAGATAGTCTGTAGCCCTTTTAATGGATAGACGACCTTCCTAAGCTGAATTATATCGTCTTATTGTTGCCAGAATATAATGAAAAGGATGTTGCTGGTACAGAAGGGGTTAACAAGATGACACGGCTCTTATAGGCTTTTATAGAGTCTGAAGGTGATTTTATAAGTGTAAGTGAAGATGGTGAGATCATTGTATTCCCATTAGTTATAATTATGTATCAACCTATTATAAAGGATATTGCAGTCAGCATTAGGAAGTAGTTCAGGAAGGGTCTATGGATAAACATATCTCAATTAGTCCTCTTACTCCCACAGCTTCTGTCTAAGCTGAATAGCATCGTCTAACAATAGCCAGAATACACTGAATAAATACACTGAATAAATACACTGAATAAATACACTGAATAAATACACTGAATAAATACACTGAATAAATACACTGAATAAATACTGAATAAATACTGAATAAATACACTGAATAAATACACTGAATAAATACACTGAATAAATACTGAATAAATACTGAATAAATACTGAATAAATACACTGAATAAATACACTGAATAAATACACTGAATAAATACACTGAATAAATACACTGAATAAATACTGAATAAATACACTGAATAAATACACTGAATAAATACACTGAATAAATACACTGAATAAATACTGAATAAATACTGAATAAATACTGAATAAATACACTGAATAAATACTGAATAAATACACTGAATAAACGCACCTCGTATGTTGATGTATGTTGTGTCTGTGCTGGTGATTTGATGTCAGTGTGCATGGATTTTATTATAGTTGGCTGCATATGGAACCGGTATGTATTTTTGAGGAATGGCGTTCCTGTCGGGGCGTTGTGTCTTTGTTACATAGGTATATTTTTCAAGTAGTCAACTATTGTTTTGCGTATATAATATATATATATATATTGTGACGCACCCAGTGCGTGGCAACGCAACCTGATTGTACTCCTTGGTACTCCACTGTACCGCCACTGTGTGGTACCGCTGTACCGTGCTGGCTGCTTATATTGAGTGTGACAACGTATAACTATGTTCTTTGTATCTCTGCAAAGGTCTCGTCATGTGCTAACCAGTGGTGGGTTTTGTTTTAAGCCATGTCGAGACCTTCCATTTAATATGTAGTATCAATAGAGAAGTTGATAGATAAGACAATGGGAGTTCAGAGAGAGAGAGTGAGTTAGTTTTCAGAGCGAGAGGGTAGCAACGCGCAACGCTGCCGGAGTGGTGGTTGCCAGACGTATGGACCGGTTGGCAGCCTTGCGCTTATAGCTAGGTGCGACAGGGTTGGTAGTCCATTGCCGCCTGCCTATGCTGCCTGGGTTGCCCATGTTGTCGTACTGCACATTGCCTGGAGGCTCGCTGTGTGTTCCATGATCAGGTTGCCTAGAACCTTTGAGATTCTAACATCCCTTGCCCTCTCTCCCAATTTCTCACGGTTGCACTCTTTCTCTCTGACGACATTACTCTCATTTCATTCTTCTCTCTATTTAAATGCATAACCTTCCCTTGAGGTCCTAAAGGAGTTTCAGCACTCACCTCTCGTATTACTCTTAGGACAAGCATATATTTACATGTATTAGATTTAAGGGGTTAATGTGAACAGCGATCTTCTTGATGAGGATAGTTGGTGAACGTTCTACATGTTCACGAGTTATATGCCCAGCTCATCATCCAATTTGTGACTAGACTAGTGCCATGTGTAAGAGCCCGACCATGCCCAGGAGTTGTCTGTAGAGGGGCGAGGACTTAGCCTTGATTTGCCTACCGAGCCAGGAGCGAGTGCAGTACCAGAGACTACAGCTCGCTCGTAGTGCCGGTATAGTAGAGTAACATAATTTATCTGTCCTTGTGTTCTCTGCAGTCTTTTCCTGGGTTCTCGCTTTCGGTGCTGGGACTCGTTGTTCCTGTGACTTGGCCTGCTAGCTAGAACACATGGGGATGATGAGTGGGTGATATCTTTATTTTACTATGCATTGCAGCTCTCTTTAAGTTTATGTATATAACACTTTACAATACACATTACTCACACACAAGACAACACTATTAATACTTTCATGTATCAATTAACTGCACTGTCGTTTTGCTGCTGTGTCCGGAGTTCCGTTGCGTAGGGCGCATACGGACTCAGAGGGGAGACAGAGTGAGAGAAGCGAAGTAGCCTATGCGGTAGTAGGCTACCGGCGCAGTACTGTTGCCTGCAACCTTTTAGTTATTCCAAGTATAGATTCATTATTATAATAAGTGACTACTATTTATGTTCCTTCCATGTGTATTATTAGGTATCTACTGGATCATGAACATCTTGTATGCTACATGCTAGTGCATGTTAGTAGGGGACAGTTATTCTAGTGCACTCGCTTTCAAGTAGGCGTGTACATTTGTCATTTAGCATTTCACTGTCATACCTTTAGCCTGCTTCTATTCTACATTATTAGAGGCTTAATATTAACGTAGTTTCTTGAGTATTGCATTTCTTTAGTCATAACGTAACCTATAAATGTCTGAGGGAGTTTAGCCTCATAGCCTACCCCTGCTGTACACTTTCGCCGAGTTAAGGTACCTCGTTACCATAGACGATAACTCTGTAGGGCGTTGGTGCTTTTGTTGTCTGGAGCATATAGTATTTGGGACTGGAATCGAGCGTGTCGTTGTCACATAAGCCATTTCTGTCCTACGATCAAGAATCCCGAATATGTATTGCCGATCCAGCCGTAACAATATATATATATATATATATATATATATATATATACCGGTATGTATGTATATATATATCCTACCGAAAAATGTACAAATTTATCTTGAAGGGGGTCTATAGGGGTGTTTTTTAAGTTTGATGGTGGTCTACCGAGGAAACTAAACATATATATAAAGAAATAAGTAAGTAGAGCACAAAGTAACCACTATCCCCTTAAAGTGGTTTTACCCTAGTTTGCCTAATACCCTTCCCTTCCCCTGGTCTTGCTGCCGCGCCTCATTATCATTCAATTAATACGCCCCCCTCTGCCCCCCCTCGGGCCCCCCCCCCTGGTCCTCGGTATTAATATTTTATTCCGTTATGGCCGGCGAGGGAGGCACCGAGCACATAATTCGCTATTACCATAGGCGTTAATTTTCGATCTACTCGCTTGCTGCCCCCCCCCCCCCTCTCACTCCTCTCCCTCTGTATGTATCTGTCTATCTGTATGTATCTGTATGATACATAGTATGAGTATGTATATGAATGTAAAGGTTGAAACAAAGTATATAAATGTGTATATAATATATCACTATTATGTAATTGCCAGGAATACTGTTTACATTTTCTAATGTCAAATAATGGGACTATCCTATTATTCGGGTTTAACTAATTCAGGTGTCTTTATAAGAGAGGCAACTCTCAATAAGGCACAACCAATTGTGTACTGTACTAAGATAATATTACTTTGTATTATAATGTTCTTGGGCTGAATAAACTATTTCAATTTCCTCCTCCACTACTTCTCTTCTTCTCCCTCCCATACCATATCCAGCTATGTTTGCTGGCTCTTCATTCCTTACATTTAGCAACTCATTGAAGTACTCTCTCCATCTTTCGACTCTCTCTTGCTTCTCGGCTAGCATTCTCCCATTCTTATCTTTCACACCCTTACTGTTTCCCTTGCTACCTTCCCTAACTTTCTTGACTTCTTTCCAGAACAGTTTCTTACTCTCCCTCCATTTTACACTCAGATTCCTTCCAAATTCCTCATCTACTCTTCTCTTACTTTCCTTCACCACCCTCTTACATACCTCGCTCGTTTCTGTCTCTCAAAAGCTTCATTCCCTCTACTACCCAACCACTCTCTATATGCTTTCTTCTTTTCTTCCACAACTATTCTTACCTCTTCTGTCCACCATGCTGTACCTTTCACTCCCCTTCCTCTTCTCCTCACTCCACACACCTCCTCACATGCTGCACAGATCTCATCCTTAACCCTTAAAAATCGGGGCCGGACTTAAGTCCGCCTCCAATTTGCAGCAAGTTAGGAGCATTATTAAGACTTTTAAAGGGTTATAATCGAGTGCAAATGGCCGGGAGCGCAGTGGGCCAGACAGCCGACTCCCAGGGTTTACCGCCGCCCATTAACTCATGTTCCCTGTGTTCTCGAGAGGCCGGCAGTGTAGCCAGTAGTGAGCATAGCTGGGAAAAATATGCCGCTATACGCTAAACTCCCATGTTACTGGTACCATTGTATGAGAACCACGAGTGCTACGTAGCTCGTTCTGGTCTCATTTTGAAGCTTTTAGCGCCTAGTGTTTTGCTGAATATATTTCTTTTCATGCAGATACTTGATTTATCATTCAGGAGGGCCTGAATATGCCCAAATAAGCCCAAACCCCCCCGTTAGACAAGGGTTAAACACCTTGCTCATCTCCTCCACTTCCTCCATAACTTCCAGGTCGAACCCACCGAGTCGTCTTTCCACAGCTCTCCTGTACTCCTCTCCCTGACTTTCTCCTCCTGCAACCTCTCCACCCTCCTCTCGCCTCCCTCCAGCTCTCCTCACCCACTTCTTTTGTATCCTAACCTTAGCTACCACTACATAATGATCAGACAGACCCCCTCCAATACCTCTATACACCCTAGCATCCATCACAAATGTCAGAGAGATAAATATACAAATCTATATAAAGAAAATAATAATTTGTTGTCCAACTTACACGTTCCGCTCAAATATCCAACCAAGCTCGTGCCTAGCGGAAATCAACTAAAAACAAGAAGCAAATATAGAAACTAGCAATAATGTTGTTTATCGTCTAGCGGAAGCAAAGGTCTTCTAACTATCGGTCAAGTAACCGTTATCATTGGAGCCCAGTGATGAGATAGTAGACCCAGGGATATGATAAGAGAGTATGTGTAACTCAGGTGATGCTGGTAGATAAGGAGGGTATGGTATTCTGTTCTCTTACCTGGTTGGGTTCCCAGGGAATCACCAGGAACCCCACACAATTAACCCTCTCAAGCTCCAATACGCGTTTCTATTGTGTTTCTGGCTACTATTAGACGATTTTATTCAGAAATTAGTAACGGTATATGGAAGTCAAAGGGTTGAGATAGTATTTACCCTTTTAATACCCACAGATGCTTCGTAAGCTGCGTAAAATCGTCTAATGATAGCCAAAATAAACTGCTAAAACGCGTCAGAGCTTCAAAGGGTTAACAACGTCAGCCAATATTAGTAGTAGTTACGGTATATACAAACATATTAACCCCTTCACTACCGGTCATGTTTTTATAATATGATTTCAGCTACATTTTGACGATTTTATGAAGCTTAGGAAGGATATATGGTAGCTAAAAGGATTAATTTATATAATGCAGCCTTTTAATGTGTAGACGTCTTACCTAAGCTGAATAAAATTGTTAATAGTTGCCAAAATGTCAAGAAAAAGACGTCAGCGGTAATCAACGGGTTAAGGGGAGATTTCCACTTGAGGGATTTTTTTCTTGGCCCCTTTCTCCCTCATGGTGAGCCCCATTGCTTTTTATATTATAAGACATTCGCCCCATTAGATTGGCGATTTTAAGAACTTTCTGTCAATTTTAAGACTTTTCGTGCCATTTAGGTGTTGATTTTTTCCTGGCGAGCGATAGCGAGCCTGTAATTTAAGAGGAACCGGCCTTCGGCCGGGACATTTTTCTACCGAAAAATGTACAAATTTATCTTGAAAGGGGGTCAAGGGGGTGACATTTTTAGATTGCTGGAGGAGTAGGAAACAAACTAAAAACCTCCCCTTAATACAGATTGGGTGGAAAGTGTGATTGTTAGTTGGATAGAAGGTACTATATTATATGTTGTTATATAGTGAGTTATATAAATATACAAACAGTTCTTGTTATTACTTCCATAATTAGTGAAGGGGATTGTACTACATGGCTTGGTAATAACTTCCATAATTGGTGAGGGGGATTGTACTACATGGCTTGGTAATAACTTCGAATTCATGACCACATTAGATGTTATTGCAGATTCAAATTTAAATGTGAAAAATCATATTTCCATAAAATATGTTGCATTATAATTATATACTGTACCTATAATAAACTGGCCTAGTCTCATTGATTAGAGCGTGTAAGTTCTGTATGCGATATCCTAGGTTCGAATCCTGGGAGAGTCGCATTCTTGCATTAATATTATTTCATTGGTGGGTTATTGGTGTTAAGGGGAGATTTCCACTTGAGGGACTTTTTCTTGACCCCTTTCTCCCTCATGTCTAGCCCCGTTGCTTTTGAGATTTTAAGACGTTCGCCCCATTAGTTTGGCGATTTTAAGAATTTACGCCCCATTCTGTCAATTTTAAGACCTTTCGTGCCATTTAGGTGTCTATTTTATCCTGGCGAGCGATAGCGAGCCTGTAATTTAACAGTAACCGGCCTTCGGCCGGGACATTTTTCTACCGAAAAATGTACAAATTTATCTTTAAAGGGGGTGACATTTTTAGATTGCTGGAGGAGTAGGAAACAAACTAAAAACCTCCCCTTAAGAACGATGTTATAAATAATACATTTATGAAGATGGTGTTACAGCAAGCATATAAACCAAAACCTGATCATTTAAGCATTTAACCACTTCTGTACGGGCGACGTGTTTTATCATTTTATTCTGGCTATATTTAGAGGATTTTGTGCAGTTTAATTAACCCCTTGAAGCTCTGACGCGTTTTAGCACTATATTTTGGCTGTCCTTAGACGATTTTCGGCAACTTAGGAAGGATCTGTGGGTATTAAAAGGGTAAAGACTCTCAATCAACCCTCTGACTTTCCATATACCCTTCCTAATCTGAATAAAATCGTCTAATAATTACCAGAAAACCAAACAAAAATGCGTATTGGAGCTTGAAAGGGTTAAGAAAAGTTTGTGGTAGTAAAAAGAGTTAAATGAGATAGTTCGAAGCCTGTTAATTGCTGGATACCCTTTGCAACTTAATAAAATGGTCTATTAAGGGGAGATATCCACTTGAGGGACTTTTTTCTTGACTCCTTTCTCCCTCATGTTTAGCCCCATTGCTTTTGAGATTTTAAGAAGTTTGCCCCATTAGTTTGGTGATTTTTTTTTCCGCCCTATTCTGTCATTTTAAGACCTTTCGTGCCATTTAGGTGTCGATTTTATCCTGGCGAGCGATAGCGAGCCTGTAATTTAAGAGTAATCGGCCTTCGGCCGGGACATTTTTCTACCGAAAAATGTACAAATTTATCTTGAAAGGGGGTCAAGGGGGTGAAATTTTAAGATTGCTGGAGGAGTAGGAAACAAACTAGAAACCTCCCCTTAATAGCCAGAATATAGATATAAGGACGGCACTGGTACTGAAAATTTTAAATATAAATTTGACTTGCACTCAGTCAGCTGTAAAAGGTATTGGCCATATTGTATGTGTGTATGTATGTATGTATGTATATGTATGTATATGTATGTATGTATGTATGTATGTATGTATGTATATGCTCAGGCCCAATCCCCACTTTTCCTATTTTTATTTTTATTTTCTATTTTACTCTATTTTATTATTTTGTTTGTTGTTATACTCTTGGGGGTGGCCGACTCAAGACAGAGCAAGAACAGGGAAAACACAAAACACAAGACAGAACAACGAACAAACAGAGACAAAACACAAAATTCACACACATCTAGGTCACTCAAGAGACGACCCAGGGTCACATATTGACAAGTGTATATTGGAAAAAAGTATACTATTCGCAATAATATACAGTAATGTTGTCTTGTCAGTTAGTGTTGTAAGTACTGTAATAGTTGTATAGTCTAAAAGAGGCCGACTTGAATCTTTACTGATATTTTCTGGAGTCGTATTGTTTGTGTTGTTCTTAGGAGGGGTCACCTGCTTTTTTTTTCTCTGCATAGGTTGTGTCCATTCGGCTCCATTCAGCCTTCTGTTTTAAGACGTTTATCCCCATCCAGGTGTCGATATATACCTGGGAGGCGATAGCGAGCCACCATATTTTGGATAATGTGTTACAGGTGGCTAAATTTGTACATGTTTCGATAGAAAAAATTCTCCGGCAAAGCCGGATTTCTCCGTAAAATGCTGGCTCGCTTTCGCTCGCCAGGAAAAATTGGACACATGGATGAGGATAAATGTCTTAAAACAGTAGGATGAACGGGGCCGAATGGATACAACCAAGAAAGAGAGAAAAAAACCGGTTCCCACTGTGAGAGGTAACAAAATACTGCAGCAACCAAGCCACAGGCAAGTATTGATATCTGTCTGGTCAGGCCTTTTGTGTGGCCTGCATTATGGCGGCTATCGACTGTTGTATTGGGAAACATATTAGTCTGCCTTTTTAAAGCAGAGATTATTTCTAGGCTGAATATAATCGTTTGTGGTAGCTTAAAGATGTTAGTGTGGTATATTCTTGAAAGAGTGTTCTGAAGTGGTCAAATAATGAACAGATAAAGCAATGCCTCGCCCAAAGGTTTACAATATACCGGGGTATATATATATATATATATATATATATATATATAGATATAGATAGATAGATAGATAGATATATAGATATAATATAGCCACACTTTTCTAATAGTAATTGGATAAAACTATTTTAGTATTTTATTCAGCTCGAAAAACTATGAGTTAATTGAGATGGCTTTATAACCTTTTGATTGTTGACTTGTAGATATCCTTCCCAAGCTGAATAAAGTCGAGGAGTGTTAGTCAGAAGTTCAGAAGCAAATCATAATGACGCCATTGTACTGAAAGTGTTGTTAAAGGCGGCATGAGTGAGAGATTTATGTGTTTGTAACTAAGCCTGTCATGGGGTGCTTTAGTAATCTTGACGGGGTAAGTAGCCTGAGATTAGGGTTAAGAGGGTATAGTCACCTCCATTAATTATGTTTTGTCTGACCTTATTTTGTGATGGATCATTTCCGTTTAGTTGTTTCTCCATTGCCCTCACTTCTTCGTTCCTAGACCTTCCTTTTCATTGTCTCAGTCTTTTCCCCGTTCGCTTCCTTTCTTTTCTCGTTATCTGCACTTTCTTGCTTCCATTCTCTATCCCCTTCCATGTACTCCTTCAGAAGTCCTCTCAGTTTCCCTCCCACGAAACAGCCCCACAATATTCCCCTCGACCTTTCCACAACCATTCCTCTCTCACCATGGCAACCCCTCGTCACACTAATTCCTTCTTTGCACACCATTATTCCATACAGTCCTTGCAATTCCTCTCCACTATGCTCCCCTATTTTCCCCTTACTCTTTCCATTCCTATTTCTCATTTTCTGGCATTCCTTCGTCCATTCATCCATCACCACCTCTCCCTCTCCTTGCCCCCCACCTCCTCCCTTACTTTCATCGTATATGTATTGTACATCATATAGTTTCCCTGTTCCTCTTGTCCTTCCATGACCCCACCTCTCCCTGCTACCGGTACCTTTTCATGTCCTTCCTCTCCTGTTATTGTCACCCCCCCCCCTCTGCCCCCGTCTATTAAATCACCTTCATGACAACTTCCCCCCCCCCCCCCATCACCCTGTCCTGTCACTCCCACCCTCCCCTTCCTTTGACACCACCAGTCTTGCCCTCATTCCTCCCACTCATCTTCTTCCTATATGTCCATCATAACCCTCCATGCCACCCCCTTTTCCCTCACACTCCTCTTCTTTTACATCACCTATTCATCTACGTTCCCTCTTCTTTCCCTACTCTCCCACCCACACAATTTCCACTTTACCCCCACTACCCCCTTCCCTATGCTCTCCTCCTCCCCGTCCAGACCAGTTAAAGGGGTGTTGACCATCCTGTGTGGGAAGAGTCACGCGGAGTCTGCAGACTCATGCCAAAAATTGGCACACATTGACCCATTTCCAGTTCGTAGGTTACTATGAGGCTTGGCTGACGACTGTATATTATCGTGTCCAATCCCAGTGTGTGCGTTAGTTTGACGGTAATTTAATCTTCACCCTTGGTACGGAAATACTATTTCGACTGGATCTTAAAGGGGTTAATTGCTATTTTGAATGTGTCTAGGGCGCTGTGTTATCACATATGACCCTTAATTGATACCTTGCCTGTTGAGAGGAAAATTTATAGTGGTATAAATGCAAGACTAAGAGAGCTTAAGCCTACATATCGACAATATTTGTTATTGTAAAGACAAGACAGTTCGGTTCATCTATCATCTTCAACCCTCTTCAGGTGTGAGAGATCTGATACCTGAAGAGGCTCTAGATCAAACCAAACTGCTCTGTATTTACACCTATGGTTTATAGTACTTGTATTTAAATTCACAATATTGCTTAATATGGATTCAAGTTATGATAATGTTTAAGTAAATGTTAAATAATATGTATGCAGTAAGCTACAGTAATATATGAGGGAGGGGGACATGCGTCAGTGATTGGAAAGGTGTTGGGGAGGGGCATTTACTCCTGAGCGTGTGGGTGTGTGGGGGTGGGTGGGTGAGAAGGGGGCTTGAGAGAAACAAATTTTTCCAGTCATAATATCTGATTAGATTGATTAACTTAATTTATGGAATAAGGTTTAAAGTTTTATTCAAATACAGTGAAGAATCTTGAAAAGATTGAACTATGTTCTTTCTAACTTTCTTTCTTTCTAATTTTCATAAATGATCTCAACTGTACCTCCAGTCCCATCCATTCGTACGCAGACGACTCTACCTTACATTACTCAATTAGTTTTCCAGAACGCCCCAGCCAGCAATCTCTCAAAGACAAACGTAATGAAGCCATAGAACACTTATCTTCTGATCTAACTACTATATCAAATTGGGGCAGAGAAAACCTTGTTACCTTTAATGCTTCCAAAACCCAATTCCTCCAGTCCGGATCTCCCAGAGGACTATCCCTTATTCTTCAACAATACAAAAATCAATCTTTCATCTTCTCAATATTCTTGGTGTCTCTTTTTCTTCTGCTCTCACTTGGAAGGACCATATTACCAGTCTTGCTAAGGCACCCTCCCAGAAGCTGGGTGTGCTCAACCGCCTCAGGGGGTTCTTTACCCCTGCACAGCTTCTTGCTCTGTACAGGGGCACAGTGCGTCCTTGTATTGAGTATTGTTCACATGTGTGCGGAGGATCCTCTCACACCGCACTTCTAGACAAAGTAGAAAGGCAGGCCTGTCGTATCATTAATTCCCGCCCACTCACCAACGCTTTGCAATCTCTCTCCGCCGCAATGTTGCATCTCTCTCGCTACTATAATAATCAGTGTTCCTCAGAGCTCTCCCAGTGTATACCACCTCCTCTGCGTAGGGTACGTGGTACTCGTCTTGCAACACAATCCCACTCCTCTGTGCAACTCTCCAACCCAAGAGTGAAATGTTACTCTCAGACTTTCTTCTATTCAACAGCTGAGCTCTGGAACTCTCCCAGAATCAGTGTTTCCCTCTTCCTATGACTTAAACTGCTTCAAACTCCATGTGTCCAGGCATTTTGGCTCGAACGTCCCTTAATTTTGGCCCTGTCACTCTTTTAACTCTGCGGGAGGCACTCAATACAGGCAGTTCTGCCTTTTGCCTCCCTCACTCACATAGAATAACAAAATTTACAATGTTAATTAAAGAAAGACAAATATTGTTAGAGACTTCATACTATGCATGCAAACTTTGAAAAGGTTGAACTGTAAGTGAATAAAACTGGAATTTTGTAACTCATGTCCTTCTACCCCAGGCCACGAACTTATTAATCACCCCTCGTATAATTATGAAACTTAGCCTACCATTTTAATAATCTACGTAAGACGGGGTAATTTCGTCGAAAATCGCGTATTTTGACAAATGGAAACTGCCACAAATGGAATTTTTAAATGTTTAATTTTTTATCTATACATTCAGCCTTTCTGCTATAGATGCCCAAAAAACGAAAAAAAAATATAATGTTTTGGTCATGCTGCCGAATTTTTGAAAAAAAAGTCACTCTCGCGGCGAAATTACCCCGCCCGGCGGGGTAATTTCGCCGCGACCTATTTTACGCATCATCTAGCTAGTAAACTAGATAACATTATATGATTAATGGCCAGACAAAACACTAGCACGCAGGTAAAAGCAATGAAAACATTCACAAACCCAAACTGACACTAAACATGCCAATAGAAAAAAGTTGCACGCACGCACACACACAACTGAACAGGGCGGGCAGAGATGCAGGTGTGTCACACGTGTAGGCCTATGCGCCACTGTGTCTATTGCGGGTGTGGACGTGTCTAGTGCGGGTGTGGAGTTGAGGACATGTAGTGCGGGTGTGGACGTGTCTAGTGCGGTTGTGGACGTATTTATTAGGCCTATGGGTGTGGAAGTATTTAGTGCGGGTGTGGACGTGTCTCGTGTGGATGCGGCGTGTAGGTTGCTAGTACAAAGTACCAGGCAGCAGCTGACGGCTACTGCCAACACTGTGTCACACGCAAGCATACAAACAAACATACACACAGACAACCACCCACAAACACCCCCACACACACCCGACCATACCGTCAGGCTAGCCCCGGCTCCAGGCCCCGCGAAACTACAACAAAACCTAAGCCAAACTAGATCTACAACCTAAGCCAAACTAGCTATACAACCTAAACCAAACTTGCTCTACAACCTAAACCAAAACTGCTCTACAACCTAAGCCAAACTGCAGCCGAATCCATGCAATAGTTTCGGAGATATCGGCGTTTGAATGCAAATTATTAGCGCCGCGGCGAAATTACCCCGTCTTACCCCCTCAGTATATTTTTTTTTTTTTTTTTTTTTTTTTTAATTGGACGCAAATGTTGCGTCCAAAGATCTTTTGTGCATTTTTATCTTGGAAGCAACATTAGCGTCCAAAAACGGGAAAGGGTTAAGAACTGTGGTCCTGGGCAAATATTCAGTATGTTGATTTCCCCTGAATTAGTTTGGAGGAAATAAAAAAAAAATCCCGAATCTATTCCGTCACTAGTACGGTTTCATAGCACTGATATTAGGTGACCTCATGATGTACTGTATGTATCTTTCATTAACTTATGTTTATGCTATTTATCTTATCCTTTCACTTTAGTGATATTAGTGTTTTATATTGCCTTATCCAGCTCTCCCTCCAGACATATGCTTTCTATTGTCTGTACATTTGATCATTAGACACAGTGATATCTAGAGCTTTTTTTTTAGATGACAGTTATGCAGCTGACTCGATACTCATGTGGCCTCCCAAACTTGCAGCACCTAACTACTGTACTTGACAGTGAGCTCGGTGCATGTTTTGGCTTCCTAAATCTGCAGTGCCACTGTCTCAGATTCTCTCACTCTCCAAGCCATCTAGTGTACGGTACTTCTCACTGTATATATAGGTTTTCATAGCCTTACAGTATGTTTTTTTCTATGATCTTTTCAGAGCAGTGATATTAGGTGAACTCCAGACACAGCAGCCATGTTGGGAGCACACCTAGCCCGGGTGAGTGCGAGGTCGGGTCGCCATGCTTGCCTGCGACCAGCCCTGGGTCCAGCGGCATCACTCAGTCCGGCCCTGGCATCCACTGTCTCCCTACGACTGGTCCAGGTGGCATATGCGTCATCTGGCTCGTCTAGCATCGAATATCGTCCCATTAAGTCTGTCCTGGTGGCTAACAGAGGCAAGTTTACTTGTGAACTATTATGATTTGTATTCCATTATATTAACCAGACCACATGAACTATTATGATTTGTATTCCATTATATTAACCAGACCACATGAACTATTATGATTTGTATTCCATTATATTAACCAGACCACATGAACTATTATGATTTGTATTCCATTATATTAACCAGACCACATGAACTATTATGATTTGTATTCCATTATATTAACCAGACCACATGAACTATTATGATTTGTATTCCATTATATTAACCAGACCACATGAACTATTATGATTTGTATTCCATTATATTAACCAGACCACATGAACTCCATACTAGAACGCTTTTAGGGGTGACCTGAACAATTATGAAATTAAAATTTTGTTTTAAAGATATTTCTTAATTTTGCATCTTCAGGGTACATTACTATAACTGGTACTATACTTTAGTTATCTGCAAAACTCACTTTAATACTTAAAATACTGTACTCTACTATTTAAGTCTATATTTCTTATTAAGAAAGTGTTGATGTACAGTAAAGTTTTTAATATCAATTAAATCCATTATCTAGTATAAAATGTATTACTGTATATGGTATGTTCTTTTGAGTTTATGTATCAAATTTAATGTTATAATAATTGAATTATGTATTTCTATATTATAACTTCCAGGTGAAATTGCAATCCGAGTATTTCGAGCATGTTCGGAATTAGGTATACGATCGGTATCAGTGTACAGCGAGCAAGACAAAATGCACATGCACAGACAAAAGGCTGACGAATCTTACCTCATCGGGAAGGGTTTGGCACCCGTTGATGCCTACCTCTGCATACCAGAAATTATTAGAGTGGCAAAGGTGAGAACATATGGGTATAGTCACAAGCCATAGTAAGTATACATCCTTATGAAGCATTGAGCATTTAAAGCCAAACTCTGAAGTATTGGGGAACTTGTATAGTATTTGTATATAGCTTTTGGTTTGATACAAATACCATGAGTGTTTAATTAGTGTGACTCATGATTGTATAGTATAGTCACATTAAAAAAAGTCGCATCCCACCTTCACAGCTCTGACTTTAATTTCTTCTTGATATTTCTAATACATAGGCCTACAATACATACAATGGTTTAACGTCATTATTCCATTACATGCATTGCTAAAATTTGCCTAGTAAACCATTTTATTTAGTAAGAAAAGAAATACTAATCAACAAAAATTCACAATAGAATCATATATATATATATATATATATATATATATATATATATATATTAGGGAGTCTTATACTAGAGTTAATCAAATTGGAATCAGTTAATAAAGTGTTCCTCCTCATATGGTGTATATATTAATTCTGCCTTCTTTTCCAAGAATATTTTTATCAAAATGGAGTCACCACTTTTAACCATGAGCCATGGTGATGGGCTGGTCTATCTTGGTGATGGGCTGGTCTATCAGAGTGAGAGCTGAGCGATCTCTGCCATACCCATAGCTTACTCTGACTGTTCCTTTTACTTATATATCTTCTAGATCTCAAGTGACGGCGTCTTTTCCGTGGATCGACCTCCCTACTGCCAACCTAAAAGTTGGCAGATTGGGAGCCAAAGCGTCACATATTTCCCTTGCCCCTCAACTTTCCCTTCATAATTGCTGAGGGGCACAGGGCCTTGGGTGGGGCTTTGGTTTCCCGGGCGTTTCCGCGCCCTCCTCAGCTCCCTGCCTTAGAGTGGCTTCGGTCACCTGGGTTTTGTTAGTGGTAAGCAGGGAGGGTTTTGTGGGGGCGCTCTATGGCCTTGGCCTTGCTCGGGACCTTGGGGCTGTTCGGCCAGGCAGCCTGGGGGGGAACAACAACAACAACAACAACCATGAGCCAGGCTGTGATATGGGCACCATCCAGCCCTTCTAAGTTCTCAGAAGAGTCTGGATGACTCCATCCAGGATACCTGTCCAAGCTGTTACACAACACCGCACACTCTCAAACACATTATGGAAGATTGTATACTGTAGCATACAACCACTTACATCAGCAACACGATATACATTCCTTGAGAGCCTTATGGGAAAATCAGGTATCGGGCCTTCCTTAGGAACTTGCGGCTGTTCGGCTAGCCAGCCTAGGTTGTTGTTGTTCCCCAAGCTGCCTGGCCGAACAGCCCCAAGGCCTCGAGCAAGGCCAAGGCCATAACAGAGCGCCCCCACAGAACCCTCCCAGCCGACCACAATAAAGCCGGGAGTGACCGAAGCCACTCCATGGCGGGGAGCTGAGGAGGGAGCGGAAACGCCCGGGAAACCAAAGCCCCACCCAGGGCCCTGTGCCCCTCAGCAATTATGAAGAGAAAGTTGAGGGGCAAAGGAAAAATGTGACGCTTTGGCTTCCAATCTTGGTAGATTGGGAGGTCAATCCACGGAAGAGACGCCGTCACTTGAGATCTAGAAAATATATAAGTAAAAGGAACAGTCAGAGTAAGCTATGGGTATGGCAGAGATTGCTCAGTTCTCACTCTGATAGACCAGCCCATCACCATGCCAGCCTAGGTTGTTGTTGTTTGATCCCCAAGTTGTCTGGCCGAGCAGCCTCAAGGTCCCAAGCAAGGCCAAGGCCATAACCAAGGCCACAGAACCCTCACATCTTTACCACTAAAGAATGCCCAAGTGACAGAAGCCGCTCCCAGGCGAAGGGATGAGGAGAGTGCGGAAATGCCCGGGACACCAAAGCTCCTCCCAGGGCCTTTTGCCCCTTAACAGTTCTGAAGAGAAAGTTGAGGGGCAAGGGAAAAATGTGACACTTTGGCTCCCATTCTGCCAACCTAGGTTGACAGGAGAGAGGTCAATCCACGGAAGAGATGCCACCACTTGAGATCTAGAAAATGCAGTATATAAGTGAAAGAAACCGTCAGAGTAAGCTATGGGTATGGCAGGGAATGCTCAACTCTCATTCTGATAGACCAGCTCATCACCAATGTGATGGGAACGACTACTACTACCACTCTTATCGTTCATGCTGTTCCCAGTACAAGTACTTTTTAATTCTGTAATTGAAGTTGCATTACTTTGTTTATACTTAATTTGCTTTACAGGCAATTAACCTTCTTTCATGTTTTTTTATTTGCAGTACCTAATCGCTATATAATTTGTTTACTTGTTCATTTAAAAGATTCCATAATGTCTTGTTTTCATTGTATAGGAAAATGATGTAGATGCTGTCCACCCTGGTTACGGCTTCCTGTCAGAGCGGTCGGACTTTGCGCAGGCCTGCCTGGACAACGATCTGCGCTTTGTTGGTCCTTCGCCAGAAGTTGTTCAGAAGATGGGGGACAAAGTGGCTGCTCGACAGACTGCTATCAATGCTGGTATGGTTTGTTTGGTCTAGCTTTACTTATTGAAAGCCTTAAATTTATTGGTTCTCTCTTTTTTCCTTTCCATTCCCTTCTCATCTCTTCTCTCCTCTTTTCTTCTCATTGTGGAAGATTGTATTTCAGTGCTTTAATATATTAACTCCTGTATGCATGGGGATGCTAATTCACATATACTGTACTGTACAATAGATAATTAAATTTAAAAATGGTGCATTTAGAGCACTATATAAACAATGTGACAGGCAATCATTTTTTGATATCTTTATAGAAAAATACATGCTACTGATAATAGATCCCACGCTTCCCATAGAAACCAGAGTCACTCTTACACGCCTCAGGTCCAGCCACCACCCGTCATTACAAGATTACAAACACAGAATAGATCCAACTCAAGACCCTTCTTCTCTTCGCTGTCAACATCCCACGGACAACACAGAACACTTAATACTCCGCTGCCCAGCATATACATAACTTCAACATCATTTCTCTCAGGGATTCCCATAAAAAGGACTCTTGGGGCTACAACAACAATAGATCCCACATCGTATCATTGGTAGACGGCAAGAGTTTGGGCAGTTTGGTCTAGTGTTTTGTGGTAAATGTCTATTTAGGTCCCTGTAACAAGGGCAAGCCTTAGCCCTGTCATTCATGGAAGTGCACAGCGTTAAAAACTGCATTATCAATAGAATATTGATGATAATGATGACATTTTTCAATTTAAAAATCATCACTTATAATTAGGGGGCTATTTGACATATTGTTTAGTTCTTTGAGTCATAAAGGACCATCCTAATCTGGGTAAAATTATCTGATAATAGCATAAAGTAAGAAATTATATTATGATTCAGAGTGTTGATGATGTTGGTGATTAGGACAAATATAATGATAATGATATTAACAATTTTTTACTTGAACACTACAGGTGTGACAGTAGTACCAGGAACAGACAAACCAGTAACGACACCAGAGGGGGCGTATGACTTCTGTGTCAAGTATGGTCTCCCAGTGATGCTCAAGGCGGCGTATGGTGGCGGTGGACGAGGCATGAGGGTCGTTCGAGACCTAAACGTTAGTTTAGGTACTTTTTGTGTTAATTTTAGCTGATCAAATTGCTTAGGCAACATCCTGTACTGTACCATGACTCCACAAAAAGGTAGGAATCTGATGGTCATCTTGCTTAGCCAGGATTATTAGCCTCTGAAGGGCAGGAATTCTGATAATTTTTCATCATCTTTGACAATTTTTTTCTCTCTAAAGAAGTACTGTAGCTCATAATCAAGGTTCTTATCTCAGCTGCTAATAGACACCAATAAATCCTTTATAGCTTTCTTCATCTTCCAGTGGCAGCAAGTTGAATATTAGTATTTTTGGCCCTCTGGGCACTCCAAAATACACAAGGAGGGCATTGAAGCAAGGGAGGGTGAGAGGTATGAGAAAGTGTGATAGTTAACCTCTCGACCGTGGCTTGACTATATCTGTGTGGATGAGTCTCCCGCACCAGATGCCATTCAAGTTAAGATAAAAGGATAGAAATAATATGCCTGTCTGTGAACATCGACCTCTCTTTAGGGTTTACAGGGTTGGTAGCCATTTTAATTATCTCTATGGCTTAAAAAATATATTGAATTTAAGTACAGTTTAAGTACAGTACAGCAGTTGAATACTAATACCATTAACCCTTTCGCTATCCTGTGGACTTTGGGGTTGCCGTTTAGCATTCAGAAATAGTTCTTTCAATCTCATAATTACCTCTCCAAAATTAGTTTTCTGCCCACAGCTCACTCAAACACAACTGCTGAGGTTGAAGTAACTAAACTACAGGTTTCTAAACAATTTTGATGGTCACAAAGGCTTTTAACCCAGGAACGGCGAGGAGACCCTTAACCCTTTCGCTGCGGGTGACGTTCTGGAATGTTTTGGCAAGTTACAGCAATTTCCAGGCTTTAAAAGCCTGTAAAAAACGTAAAAATCGAGTGTCAGTGGGTGGGAGCGTGAGGGGCTCACCTCCGACCCTCAGAGCACCGAGCGGCTCACTGAGCTAGGCTGTGTCTCGGGCGAGTCTCTCTCTGTCTCTCTCATCAGTGTAGCCAAGCGAGCGAGTGTTACATAATAGCGGGGTTCCCGCGTTTCACTGGGACCACTGCGAGTGAACCAGACCACGTACACGGTCCGTTCTGGTGTCATTTTGAAGCTATTTTCGCCTAGTTTTTGGCAGAATACACTACATTTAATGCAGATGCTTGATTTATCATTCAGGAGTGCCTGAATATGCCCTAAATAGCCCAAACATAGCCGCAGCCAAAGGGTTAAGAGGTTTTGGTGGTGGAAGGCGACGGGACTCTTAAGATCCAAGGCCTAAAAAATGCCTTTTAACCCTCTCACATCCTGACGCAATTTTTGAGCCTATTAGGGATACTTTAAAGCCTTTGTTACCGTCAGGGGTATCTATAAACCTTTAGTTTGTTTACTTCAACCTCTGCAGTTGTCTTTGAGTTAGCTGTGGGCAGAAAACTAATTTTAGAGAGGTAATTATAACTGTGAGAGTAATCTATTTCTTATTGCTAATCTGGCAACCTCTGCGTCCTATTGTCGTGAGAGGGTTAAAAGACACCAGTAGCACTCAAAACAAAGGAATATGTGATTAAGTGAGATAATTCCCCTCCATACCTTCTATCACTCCTCCACATGTGTCAAACCCCACTTGTTTTATTGCTGGTACATGTTAATATCTTCATATTAAACGTATAACTGGCGCATATGAATAAGTACCGGTACAGTAATTACGATTTTAGGCGGGACTGAAGCCAAATATCCTCGTTTGGCGGGAGGGTTTGAACTACTGTACCAATGGCGAGCCGTTCTCGGGTTAAGTATCCCAGAAAGGGCGCAAATTGCATCTTGTGCGTGTAAGGGTTAAGCTTCTAACGTTTTCTAAGAGCTTGTGATTTCTCCCTAATATTGTCAAATGCTTAGCTTTGGCTCAGGCCAGCCCTATAAGAGTTTCATTTTGTAACTCGGTGATCTGGTTAAACTACGATAAAAATAAAAAAAAAAATAAAAAAAATTGCATTATATTTTATATTAAATTATAATTATATACTTTATGCATAGTTAACCCGGGAGCTGCGGGGAGACTCTTAAGAGTTCCCCCGGCGGACTGCGGGAAGACTCTTGAGAGTAAGTAAAATAAAAAATCAACTTTTGACATCGAAAAAAAAATATTTTTTTTATTTTTATTTTTTTATTTTTTTATTTTTTTTTGGCCCCTGGGCCATGCAAAATCTCAGTCCTCTACCTCCCCTCCTTCCCCACTTTCCTCCTCTCCTTCAGTTATCACCTATTTTCCCTATTATTCCCTTATTCTGAGGTATATTTTCGTGCTAACATTAGCGAGTTGCAAGCAGGGTGTTGTCATCACTGATGGCAAGCGAGTGCAAGAGAGAGAGAGAGAGTATCGATCGACTGTGTCTCAGTGGCCTTGGGGGAAATTGGCGGGAAAGCAGTTTGCCTCACCCATACATTATACAACTCGCGGGCTATATCTCCGATTTTGACCATCCAAACGCGGTTTTCACTCGTTTTATTGTTGTTTCAGGTTAATACCTTTATAATCAACCCATAATAGGCGCATATGGATAATTATTAATGCTATTAATGGTACAATGAATATTTTAGTGACGGAAACACCTCAAATACGTCAGCACAGGGGGACGTTTTCAATTACCCCCATGCGCACTTGTTAGGTTAAGTAAAATTATTTTGAAATATGATTAGCATTTGTATATACTGTACATACAACCCCGAAAGGGGTTGAAATAGGGGAGCTATCCCCCCGCCAGAGGCGGCTTTCTAGGTCCTTTCCTAGCTGTTGCTGAGAGGATTGGGTTCTAGTCATGTGGTGATGGGCTGGTCTATCAGAGTGAGAACTGAGCGATCTCTGCCATACCCATAGCTTACTCTGACTGTTCCTTTTACTTATATATTTTCTAGATCTCAAGTGACGGCGTCTCTTCCGTGGATTGACCTCCCAATCTACCAAGATTGGAAGCCAAAGCGTCACATTTTTCCTTTGCCCCTCAACTTTCTCTTCATAATTGCTGAGGGGCACGGCCCTGGGTGGGGCTTTGGTTTTCCGGGTGTTTCCTCACCCTCCCCAGCTCCCCGCCATGGAGTGGCTTCAGTCACCCAGGCTTTATTGTGGTCGGCAGGGAGGGTTCTGTGGGGGCGCTCGGTTATGGCCTTGGCCTTGCTCGGGGCCTTGGGGCTGTTCGGCCAGGCAGCTTGGGGAACAGCAACAACAACAACTGTACATACAAGACAGAGTAAGGGGCGAGGGAACACGAAAGTGGTCCCGGACTCTTATGTTTTGCAACTTTAAATTTTGTTTCTGTTTGGGCTCTGTCTTTAGTCTGCTACCGCCAGCTATGGGGTATATGCCTGAGTATATACATACTGTACTTACATACATATACATAAAAAGAATAATGTTTATATTTATCATAAATATAACTAGCACATCCTAGCACCTCCCAAGCTCTATAAATTATGTTGATAATGATGATAATATTTTTACCTTCAGGAAGTAAAGGACAATTTCCGACGCGCTTCCTCGGAGGCCGAAGCAGCGTTTGGTAATGGCGCCATGTTCATCGAGAAGTTCATCGAGAGCCCCCGCCATATAGAGTTACAGGTGCTGGGAGACAAGGCGGGGAACGTGGTGCATCTCTATGAGCGTGACTGTTCCGTCCAGCGTCGGCATCAGAAGTTGGTTGAAGTTGCCCCCGCACCAAACTTGGATCACAAGGTTAATGTTATGTTTATCTCCTTTTTTTGCTAATATCATCGTTATAATTTTTATTTTTGCATATTGTACAGTACTGTACTTTTTCCAACCTGGATCGTATTGAAGGGGTTTAGAAATTGATCTTCTGTTTTAACAGGTACGAGATGCCATGGCAGCGGATGCAGTGAAGTTGTGTCGTAGTGTTGGGTATGAGAATGCTGGCACGGTAGAGTTCCTACTGGACAACCAAGGCAACTACTACTTTATTGAGGTCAACGCCAGACTACAAGTGGAACACACTGTTACGGAAGAGATCACTGGGTAATGTTCTAATTCAGTTGTTTGTCATTTACAGACCTAATGTCAATAACACTGTAAGTCCTCACTGTATCTAACTTGCCACCTTATCTTAATATCACCATAGAAATTACCACAGCCATCACTACCATCTTAATATATTTCTGGGGACATTGAAGCAAATGGAAGTAAACTACTTTGTGTCAATTTTGTCCAGCCTTATAAGGGCCCTGGCCGAATATGCTGTAAAGAAAAAATATTTTAAATTTTAATTTGTCACTTTTGAATGCATTTTGGTGGTTTGTATGGCAGGTGACAAGTTAAATTTAGTGTCAACGTTAGTGTTATTCTATCTATCTATCTATCTATCTATCTATCTATTGCCGGACGCCTTACTCCCCTTACGAGGGTGGCCATACACAGAATGCCCCCAAGCAGACCTATTCCCTGTGAGAGGGACAACCCGAGCCAGTTTAGTGAAGGACTTGCAGGATTGACCACTCAATTTAGGATCCGTCCAACTCCGAGGCCCTCTATGTATCTTGTTAGCACTATTTTTCTACAGTGGTGTTCGGCTAATCCATCCACTAACCTGCCTTACCCTTAGGTAAGCAGTACTGATTTGTATCAGGTTTACTCCCCTAGACAGGTTGCCAGTGTTATTGACATTACAATTATAGAACTATGTATCAACCTATGTACAGTATGTCCCATGTCAAAGCTATATTACAAAAATATCTCATTACTCTAGAGATAAGAATCTGTACATGTTGGCCTAGAATAATCATGAAGCAGAATTTTAACTATTTTTCTCTTCTACAAATATAATAAATAATTTCATATTGTTCTCTTCTAGAATTGACTTGGTGCAGTCTCAGATTCGCATTACTGAGGGCATGACCCTGCCTGAGCTGGGCATGAGTCAGGACAAGATTACAGCTCAGGGTTGTGCCATACAGTGTCGTGTCACCACTGAAGACCCTGCTAAAGCTTTCCAGCCAGACACAGGCAGATTAGAGGTCAGTTACTGTATATATATATATACATAGTCATACACACATAAAATTAAAGACCGAGTCCTCCACACAGAGTGCGGTTCCGGTCTCGCATCCTAATGGCGGCGCTCCAGGCAGCCATATTCAAAGTTGTTAAACATGTCATTTTTTTTTTTTATTCAAGATCAAAGTACAAGGTCTCATTCCACGTCTTTCTTGGTCTGCCCCTTGGTGCAGCTCCCCCCACGTTCACGAACTTGCATCTTTTCACCCAACTTGTTCATCCATCCTCTCCACATGTTCGAACCAGCCTAGTCCAAGTCTAGAAGTACTTGTATCATTACTGATACTCTTTATATCTAACCATCGCCTCACTAGACATTTTATCTTCCAATTTGGCCCCATACATCCATCTCGCTATTCTTATCTTGTTAAGTTACATTCTGTTGATATCCCCTTTGACAGTTACTTTCATATACACTCGACCCTCCATTTAACGGACAAATGCGTGCAAGCACCTGTCCGTTCCTGCTAAATGTCCGTTGCTGCTAAATACTGTCCAGTCCGGATGTAATCCGGAAATTCCTTGAGAAAAATTTGGTGTTGAGTACAGGTGTCCGGATCGATGTGACATTTAACTGTTATGCATCCTTTTTTTTACTGTACCTGAAATAAATCCTGGTAATCCCTTGTGCTACACCCTATTGATAATGCAAAACTATTGAACACACTTAAAAGTGTATATTATTTGGTCTCTATATAATCTGTGAATCATTTCCGATATGATAGAATTAAAGATTTTATTTTCCACCAACTCATAATCAGCAAAAACGACACAAATGTCAATTAAAAACATGTTATAATATTTCCCCATCATTTTGTGTATACCGTGGGAACAAAAAAAAACAAAAATCTATCAAACGTAAATCTCCCGTCTGGGAAGCTCGGCGCATAGACGGAGGGGAGGTTGAAATATTTTGTTGACTATCTCATTTATTATTTATCTATGTGCTGGAAGGATATTATATTTTTCAATTCCATCACATTAGAAATTATTCAAAGATTACAAAAAGTCCAAATAAGACATAGTTATGTTAATGTATAAGGGATTTAGATAGATGAATTAGAGAGATAGATAGATAGAAAGAGTGTGTATATCGAGGGAAAAAAACAAAACAAAATCTATCAAACGTAAATCTTCCGTCTCGGAAGCTCGGCGTCTAGACTGAGGGGAGGGTTGAACTATTTTTTTGACTATCTTATTTATTATTTATCTATGTGCTGGAAGGATATTATATTTTTCAATTCCATCACATTAGAAATTATTCAAAGATTACAAAAAGTCCAAATAAGACATAGTTATGTTAATGTATAAGGGATTTAGATAGATGAATTAGAGAGATAGATAAATAGAAAGAGTGTGTATATCGAGGGAAAAAAACAAAACAAAAAATCTATCAAACGTAAATCTTCCGTCTGCTGGCACGGAGGGGAGAGTTGAAATATTTTGTTGACTATCTTATTTATTATTTATCTATGTGCTGGAAGGATATTATATTTTTCAATTCCATCATATTAGAAATGATTCAAAGATTACAAAAAGTCCAAATAAGACATAGTTATGTTAATGTATAAGGGATTTAGGTGGGTGCATTAGAGAGATAAATAGATAGAGCAACGGACTTTGCTCCAACTTTTTTATAGCAACGGACTATGTCCGTTGCTGGGTCCATTGTCCGGCCTACATTTTTTGACCGTTATTGCCGATATCCGTTAAATCGGAATCCGTTAAATGGAGGTTAGAGTGTATTTCACTATTGTATACTCTGTTGAAATATATGCTGCTTTATAAAATGTATTACAAGAGCAAGCAACAATTTATGTGCCATTACTAAATATTTTTTTCCGGGTGGATTGGACTCGTCGGCCTTGGTCGGCAACCTGTCTAGGGGAGTAAACCTTATAAAAATCTGTACTGCTTACCTAAGGGTAAGGTAGGTTAGTGGATGGACTAGCCGAGCACCACTATAGAAAAAAAGTGCTAACAAAATACACAGAGGGCCTCTGAGTCGGGCGGATCCTAAATTGAGTCGTCAATCCTGTAAGTCCTTCAGTAAACTGGCTCGGGTTGTCCCTCTTACAGGGAATAGGTCCGCTTGGGGGCCTTCTGTGTATGGCCAGTTGGCCACCCTCATTAAGGGGATAGGTGACGAGCAGGGCGGTTTTTAGGAAGGGAAGAGGATGTGTAGATCAGATTTTTACCCTGAAATGTGTTGTGGAGAAATATCTGGAGAAGCAACAAAAGCTGTATGTTACCTTTATGGACTTGGAGAAGGCCTATGACAGAGTGGATAGAGAAGGTACCGTATGTGGAAAGTACTTGGAATATACAGAGTAGATGGCAAGTTGCTGAAAGCAGTGAAGAGCATGTATGAGGGTGCAAAGGCGGCAGTACGTGTGGAGAATGAGCAGAGCGAGTTCTTTGATCTGAATGTTAGGTTGAAACAGGTGTGTGATGTCCCCGTGGTTGTTTACAGTATACTGTATAGTAAACTCCCTTTTATCCAAAAATCACGAGTCTTTTGAAATTTTGGATAAGTTATTTTTACGGATAAACGCGAGTCCTTCTATATAGAGCTAAATATGTTTACAAATGGCAAAATATACAGTTTTCAATGCATTTAAAATAATTTCTAAGCTGTCTTAACTTCAAATTATCATCTAATTCAAGCTATGTCTTCTTTAAAATGTAAAACTTGCAAACTAAACAAACCAAAACTGGGACAAAGACAATATATAGTCAAATTAACTTATCAAAATCGCTATGTGGAAACAACGCTTACTAAAATAAAATTTATGAAATAAAAGAACACAATCCACCACATAGGGTGTACATTATTACATGAGCAAGTTAATATGGGTCCTCACAGATGTTAACTTTATGCAAATAAGCACCCAGAGAGGTTTAAATAAGTAATAACTTGTGAGAAATATGGATAGTAAAACTTTTGGTTAACTGAAATTTGTGGATATTCAAATTTTGGATAAAAAGGAGTTTACTGTATATGGATGGAGTCATGAAAGAAATACAAGGAAGAGCAGTGGATGTTGGTGTATCGCTGATAAGAGAGGGAAATGAGTGGAAGCTACCTGTACTGCTGTTTGCTGATGATACAGTTCTGATGAGCGATAATGAATGGGAGTTGCAGGGTCTGGTAAGTATGTTTGGAACAGAGTGCGAAAAATGGAATCTGAAGGTAAATGCGGGGAAGAGCAAGGTTATGGTCTTCGAAAGGGGTGAATCCACAGAGTGTGAGGTGAAGTTGAACGGTCAGGCTATGGAGATGGTCAGCTCATTTAAGTATCTGGGTAGTGTGTTGAGTAAAGATGGGACTATGGATGAAGAAGTGCGGGAGAGAGTGCAACAGGGGAAGAGGGTTGTAGGAACGCTGAAAGCAGTAACAAGAAATAGGGTGGTCAGTATGGAAGTGAAGAAGTCCTTGCATGACAGTGTGGTAATCCCGACACTGACTTACAGAAGCGAAGCATGGACGTTGGTGGAGAGACTCAGACCAAGAGTGTTACTTGAGAAGTGCGTGCGGAGTTACATGGA
Source organism: Lithodes maja (assembly GCA_037953745.1). Lineage (NCBI taxonomy): Eukaryota > Metazoa > Arthropoda > Malacostraca > Decapoda > Lithodidae > Lithodes > Lithodes maja. Next base: position 299,367 of record JBAKBP010000284.1, on the reverse strand, counting down.
GAGATAGACAGACGAATGAGGAAGTAAGAAGGAGGTGTGGTGTGGAGGTAGATGTGCTGGAAAGTGTGAAAAGGAACACCTTGAGATGGTTCGGCCATATGGAACGTATGGGAAGCGAGAGAATGACTAAGAGGGTGTACGAGAGCGAGGTGGAAGGACAGAGGGAGAGGTAAACCGAAAGAGGTGGAAGGATGGAGTGCAGAAGTATATGGATGAAGGCGGTGCTGGTTGGGAGGAGGGGCGTCGACTGACTGGGGACAGAGGTGCATGGGGGTGTTTCGTTCGTGGCCACCCCTTCGGGGATCACGGCGTCAGGCAATAGATAGATAGATAGACTTATCCATCTTCTTGATATGTAACAGTTATGGGTGCTAGGCATCATGGGCCATCGGAAGAGGTGGACTTCAGCCTCACAATTACATTGGATGAAACATAAAGACACAACTCACATTGATATACCATTGATATACCATTGATATTTCTCAGGTATTCCGAAGTGGAGAAGGTATGGGTATCCGTCTTGATGGTGCGTCAGCCTATGCCGGAGCCATAATCTCCCCTTACTATGACTCCCTGCTCATGAAGGTTATATCCAGAGCCTCCGACCTCCATGCTAGTGCCGCTAAGATGAACCGCTCTCTCAGGGAGTTCAGAATTCGCGGTGTCAAGGTAGGTTTGTATTGTTGACTACTGTATTGACTTAAAGTACCGTATAGTCAAGAGTGAGGATGTTTTAAGGATATACATTTATGTACAGTAATTGATTTTGCACTTTTTAAATATTGCTAGTACTGTACACATAATTGTGTTTTACATGTAAGTTACCGGAATAAATTGACTAGTACAGTATGTACTGTAACTAAAATGAAGATAATTTTTTGTACAATATTTAACATACAGTAATTCATGGAAAACTTTCAAAACAGCCAAACAAGAATTGCCAAAAAGGGGTAAAAAAAGAAGAAATCCAAGTTTGTGTGACCCCTTTAATGCTATCCTCTTCCTCGGCAGACCAACATTCCCTTCCTCCTGAACGTGCTGGAGAATCAAAAGTTCCTGAACGGTACCATAGACACCACCTTCATCGACGAGAACCCCCAGTTGTTCCGCTTCCAACCGTCACAGAACCGAGCCCAGAAACTGCTGAATTATCTAGGCAACGTGCTGGTTAATGGTCCGCTAACACCACTAGCTACAGGTCTCAAGCCAGCCGAGATCTATGCTGCCGTGCCTGAAACTCCTGCCGGTAATATCAAGGAAGATTTGTAACTTAACATAACTTAGAATTGTCTAGCATGAAATGAAGCTGGTAATGTTAATTTAGCTAGCTTCTTTGTGTATGTGTATTTTTCTATGAAACTTTCTTCATTCAACACATTTTCCCATATATAGTATGTTTTATTACTCACGCTTGTTCTGCTACTGTCGGAAACAAGGAGGAAGCATTCAAACTCAATAATCTTGCACTTTTTATGTTTCTGCTCAGAATCAAGCCTAATCTGTTCTTCGACTTGCCAATAACTCTTTCATCATTAATATATTTTCTGAGTTTTCCAACTTTAGATCTTCCCAAGTTTTCTGGCATCTAGCCAAAAACCTCCAACAGGTTTACTTCTTCATCTTTCCCTCCTCTTTTCCTCTCTGACGGCACCACCGACACGTATTCCTCTGACAAAGCTGAAGTCTTCGCTAAGTTCACTCAAACTTTTGCTAATAACTCCACATTGGATGATTCCGGTGTTGTTCCTCCCTCTCAACCCCCCTCTCTTACTTATGCCTAGATCCTAATCTCTTCTAAGGATGTACTTTCTGCCCTCTCTGGGCTTAATACTAAGAAGGCTTACGGTCCGGATGGTGTTCCTTCTGTTGTAGGAAAAACCTGTTCTTCCGTGCTGACTCTATGCCTAGGCAAACTCTTTCGTCTTTCCTCTAACGTCTTTTCTTCTTGCTGGAAGTTTGATCGCCTTCAACCAGTCCCAAAGAAGGGTGACCGCTCTTAATCGTCCAATTGTTCTCATTTCTTGCGTTATTTCGACATCGCGATTTTGATAAGTTTTTTTGTCTTAATATTATGTCGTCCCTGTTTTGGTTTGTTTATTTTGCATGTCTTACATCATAATCTCTGAAGTTTTGAAACTATTCTTAATAAGATTGCTCAAGCATTTGTCTTCCCATAATCTACTTTCAGATCATCAGTATGGTTTCCTTAACCCTTATTGTACCAGCGACGGACAAGAGCCGTCAGTAAAAAAAAGTCACTCGCCAGTACCAGTGACTGCTCCTATTCCTCAATCTGTCTCTAAGCGTCACTCGACATATACTTACTGCTCAAGCAGTTCCATCTACATCACATCCAGCTTTCTTCTGTCTTGTGCCTTCAGAGCCCATGTCTCAGTCCTCATACATCACTGTTGGTACAACTATCCCTTGATACATTGCACTTTTAGCTTTCATTCCGAGATTTCTCACCTTGATGAAAATTTTATTGCAAGATTATAATAGCCTGAAGGTAGCCTACACGACTAGCCGAGTCCGTCTGTCTTGAACTTCAGCAAGGGTGCTGACTGTAGCTGACTGCATATAACCTTAGGCAATAGCCAATATTCTATCTATCATCAATCAATCCGACGCACTGCTTCCAGAGGAAGCACCCCAAAAGGGATGGCATTGGGGCTCGAGACAGAGCCCGAACAGGGACAACACAAACACAACAGAAAACAAAACACAAATTCACACACATCTAGGTTGCCCAGGTGAAAAAGTCCAATTGTATTCTTGTATTTCTACATTGTCCCAGTTTTTGTTTGTTTAGTTTGCAAGTTTTACATTTTAATTTTATTTTGCTAAAGCGTTGTTTCCACATAACGATTTTGATAAGTTCTGTTGTCTTTATACTGTGTTCATCCCAGTTTTGGTTTGTTTATTTTTGAAGTTTTACATTATAATTACATTTTATTTTTTTACTGCAGCCACGGACCCACCTCGAGGGTTCCGTGACATACTACTGACAGAGGGCCCTGAAGGTTTTGCCAAGGCTGTGAGGAACCACCAGGGACTCCTACTGATGGACACAACATTCAGGGATGCTCACCAGTCTCTCCTCGCCACTAGAGTCCGCACCCATGATCTCCTTAAGGTTAGTGTGTTTGCATATTGTCTTAGTTTGTAGTGTAGTGAACACCTTTATATCTCTATTTTATATTACAATGCCTACTTTGTTAAATCCTTTATCCTTTTTAATAATTAATAATTCTGTCTTGTTGGTGTAATGGTTAGAGTGTTTAAAAATCTGTGTGTGATAACCCAGGTTTGAATCTCGGTGGATCACATACAGTATATGCTTTCATTAATTTCATTGGAGGTGTTTGGTGTTGTGGTGAAAATAATAAAATATAGATTAGTCACATACTAACTTGGCTGCTGACTTTCTCTGTTTCAGATCTCGCCATATGTGTCGCACAACTTCAGCAGCCTGTACTCTCTGGAGAACTGGGGTGGTGCAACCTTTGATGTGGCTTTGAGGTTCCTCCATGAGTGTCCTTGGGAGCGACTCCAGGCCATGCGCAAGTTGATCCCCAACATACCCTTCCAGATGCTGCTGAGAGGAGCTAATGGTGTTGGGTACACCAGCTACCCTGATAATGCTGTGTACAAGTAAGATAATTTGAAACTTTTCTTTCATTACTGGTACTCTAACATCAATATGACAGAGCCAGAATAGAGACAACACAACAGAAAACAATGAACACACAAAAACAAAATACAAATTCACACACATCTAGGTCATCCAGGAGAAGACCCAGAGACCAGGGTCACCAAGGTCCCTCCAGCACTCCCCCGGGCCCCGACCACCCGGAGAGGTTCCGATCTCGGCAGGCAGATATGCAGCAGAGCCGATACCACAAGCCCGCCCACCACACTTCCAGGCGCACCCTTCATATAAACCGTCTCCCCGGGCCAGGCGCCTAATGGACTATTATCTAGTCCAACTTGCGCCTGACCCCTTCCCCCAAATGACCACGTGTTCACTCATCTATTCACAAGCAATCTCCATCCATTCCTGTTTATTACCATTTCCCTTGCCTGATCTATAGTCATTCCTCTATCATCCAAAGCTAGTCTTACACAGTCTCTCCATCTCATTGGTAGTATTAATATATATAATTCTCCTTATCTTATAATTATGTCTCTAAAATAATTTTTCTGCCAATAAGCACGCTCAAAGACAACTCCCGGGGTTAAAAAAAAAAATAAACTAAAGGTTTCTAAAATCCCCTGATGGTCACAAAGGCCTTTAATTATCCCAGGAAGACGTAGGTGTATCTTCCCATACACAAATGGGTTAAATAATCATGCAATGCTTAGACAAAATGGTACTGTATACAAGTTTGAAAAATTAATTCTTTTATAGCAAACATATACATACATACATAGTCATGTACAGTATACATACATACTCTTTAAACTAGTATGTATGTACTGTATTTATAGCATGCAGATAGTGATATGAAAGATTATTATGTGGTAAATCAAATATCTTACTGTTCTATCTATCTATCTATTGCCAGACGCCTTACTCCCCTTACGAGGGTGGCCATACACAGAATGCCCCCAAGCGGACCTATTCCCTGTGAGAGGGACAACCCGAGCCAGTTTAGTGAAGGACTTACAGGATTGACCACTCAATTCAGGATCCGTCCGACTCCGAGGCCCTCTGTGTATCTTGTTAGCACTATTTTTCTACAGTGGTGTTCGGCTAATCCATCCACTAACCTGCCTTACCCTTAGGTAAGCAGTACGGATTTGTATCAGGTTTACTCCCCTAGACAGGTTGCCAACCAAGGCTGACGAGTCCCATCCACCCGGATTTGTATAAGGTTGTCTCCCCTAGATGAGTTGCCGACCAAGGCTAACGAGTCCCATCCACCCGTTACTTACCCATCTTACTGTTATGAATGTTTAATTATTTTCATTGAGATAAATCTTGCTGCTATGGAAAAGCATCTCTTATAATAAGGCATATGTTTATATACGAGGGCTGGTCTTATCCAGAGTGAGGTTTGGCATCCTCTACCCAACCAGCCTTCACCGTCTCTGTCTGTCTCTTTTACTGTCCTACTTTTTTTACTTAAATATTGCCCTTGTCCCAGTTTTGGTTTGTTTAGTTTGCAAGTTTTACATTTTAATTAAAACATTAGGCTACCATAGTGCGGTGGAAATTTGAACAGGATTAGATTAATATCCAGTATTCGAGAATGGATAATAAGTCGTAGGCGTGTGCATAAACCTTTAACCGTCTTGGTGGTGTAATGGTTAGGTATCTAAAAATCTGTGTGTGATAACCCGTGTTCGAATCCTGGTGGATCGCATATATGCTTTCATTAATTTCATTGGAGGTGTTTGGTGTAGTGTTGAAATTAATAAAAAATAGATTCTGGGAGCAGGAGGCTAGGAATCCTCCTCCCTTTGAAAAATTCACCTACTATTACTAGACAAGACAGAGTAAGGGGCAAGGGAACGTGAAAGTGGTCCCGGACCCTAAGAACTGGAACTTTAAACGGTGTTCCTGTTCGGGCTCTGTCTTCAGTCGGCCACCCCCAGCTACGAGGCATGTGCCTGAGTATATTCATACAGTACATACATACAATCATATTTTTACTTTTTTTTTTGTTTTTTTAATTACAGGTTCTGTGATCTGTCGGTAAAAGCAGGAATGGATATTTTCCGAGTGTTTGACTCTCTGAATTACCTGCCAAACTTACTTCTTGGAGTTGATGCTGTTGGTAAAGCAGGTGAGATCTTGAGGTATTTGGTATTATTTGGTATTATCAGTTACAGTATTTATCTTTAGATGCTTATGTTCTGAGTGTGGTGTCCGAGTTCGAATCCCGGGAAGACCATATGCTTTCATCAGTTTATTCAAGTACACTGGGTTTTTTCATTAGTTTATTAAAGTACATTGGGGTTTGTAATGGATGATTAATGTTAAGAACGGGGTGTTACTTATTATTATAGACCATCCTCGTAGTACACCGTTATGTGAGAGACCCCTGGCGCCGTGTACTAAATAAAATTTGTACAGTATTATGAGCAATATGTTTACCTGTTATATGGTATTTATGGTGGACACTGCTCCAGAAAAGTATTGTCGAATATTCATAATTATTCAACAAATATGCTAAAAATTTATATATCACATACCTAATATGTTAATATCAGACAATGTGCTTTGAAGTGTGACTCTAATCCAGGAAATGAGATAATTTTGGGTGAAATTAAAGTAACATAAGTTATACAAGTCCACATTACTACCCTGATCCACACCCAACATTCCTAAACCCTTAGCGTTAGCTAAGGCCAGCCCTATAAGAGTTTCGCGCAGTGACTCTGGTCTGGTTAAACTAATCGTTCAAAAAAATAAATATATACAGTACTGTGTATACAGGTCCAAGCTGATTAACCTCTGAAGTGCTGACGTATTTGAGGTTTTTCGTCACTAAAATATTCATTGTACCATTAATAGCATTAATAATTATCCATATGCGCCTATTATGGGTTGATTATAAAGGTATTAACCTGAAACAACAATAAAACGAGTGAAAACAGCGTTTGGATGGTCAAAATTGGAGATATAGCCCGCGAGTTGTATAATGTATGGGTGAGGCAAGCTACCTTCCCGCCCATTTTCCCCAAGGCCACTGCGACACAGTCGATCGATACTCTCTCTCTCTCTCTTGCACTCGATGGCCATCAGTGATGACAACACCCTGCTTGCAACTCGCTAATGTTAGCACGAAAATATACCTCAGAATAAGGGAATAATAGGGAAAATAGGTGATAACTGAGGAATAGGAGGAAAGTGGGGAAGGAGGGGAGGTAGAGGACTGAGATTTTGCATGGCCCAGGGGCCAAAAAAAAAAAAAAAAAAAAAAAAAAAAAAAATAACAAAAATATTTTTTTTTCTATGTAAAAAGTTGATTTTTAGTTTTACTTACTCAGGAGAGTCTTCCCGCAGCTCCCGGGTTAAAGGTCCGTGTGGTCGTGTTAACTCCGAGGCGCGTGGCGTGACACACAGGATGAAAGTCTTCCTCAGACCTCCCTTCATGCTTAAATAAAAAAATAACAAAACAAATAATTATCTTAATAAATAAAGGTCAATGTTTGTCTGTCTGTCTGTCAGTTACCCGACCTACCCGACCTTTGTTACTAAACTCCTCCCACAGTTTTGGTGCCAGGTGGGAGTGTGGGGCACCGTTGGAAAGCCCAGGCTTTGGAGATAGTTTCAGGCGAGTTTAGTGGAAATCGGAGACACATTTGTTTAATAAAAATTTTGGCAGAACTTATGTAGTATACGGGAGCGAAAAATATGCGAAAAAAATTGCCGTTTGGGGCAGGAGGCCTCCAATCAAAAAGGTGTATGGAACATAAGTTGTTCGCAGCCCCCCAAAATAGGTGTACGGATGAGGTCAGATCCAAAATCGGAGGCCATTTAGCGGCCGAAATCGAGGTCGCCGTTTAATGAGGCACAGGGAGGTCGAGGCCGGTGATTATGGTAGTACAGTAAACTTCCGTTAATCCGACGACCGATGATTCGAATCTCCCAATAGTCCGAATTTTTCAATTTGAGGCCAAATCCGAATTCTCCCGATGGTCCGAATTTCAAGAAGTCCCAAAGTCCCCTTTTTGAGGCATTAGGCCACTCAAATGACACATAATGGAGCACACACATATCATATGTTCATGAATTCACTTTAAAAGTTTACCATTGTCATTGTAGCCTATTACCTACTTCAAAACATTCAGATTAATGGTCAAAGGAATCTGCTGATATAAACGTCTTCTTCTTCTTCCGTCTACTAGCAAGTTTGTCTTGCTCTTTAAGATCAGAATATGTGGTTCGGGAAGTAATGCCTTAACAACGGCACCTCCCTGAGAAGTTCTTGTAATTTTACATCCAAAGGTGCATTTTCAAGCTCAAGACTGATTCATTCAGTCTTGAGCTTGAAAATGCACCTTTGGATGTAAAATTACAAGAACTTCTCAGGGAGGTGCCGTTGTTAAGGCATTACTTCCCGAACCACATCTGATCTTAAAGAGCAAGACAAACTTGCTAGTAGACGGAAGAAGAAGAAGACGTTTATATCAGCAGATTCCTTTGACCATTAATCTGAATGTTTTGAAGTAGGTAATAGGCTACAATGACAATGGTAAACTTTTGAAGTGATTTCATGAACATATGATATGTGTGTGTGCACCATTGTGTCATTTGGGTGGCCTAATGTCTCGATGTTTTCGTCATACACAGGTTCATAGGGGTAAAGTCCGATAATCCGAAAAAACCACTAATCCGAACGAGGGCCGGTCCCCTGCCCTTCGGATTAACGGAAGTTTACTGTAGTAGTATTGTGATGATTGTGGTAGTAGTGATTGATGATGGTGATTATGGTAGTAGTAGTGATGGTGATTATGGTGATTACCCGGGCAACGCCGGGTACCCCTGCTAGTAATAATATAAAATAAAACCCAATTTAATAAAAATTAATAAATAAAAGAAAATAAATTAAATTAAAAGCCCCCAAAATCTCAGTCCAAGCTAAATTGCTAATTATTCGGTATACAAATGTCCTGCCCAAAAGCCAGTGTCCTAAAATGCAGGCTTGCTATCGCTCGGCAGGAACACATTTATACCTGAAAAGTGTGAAATATCTATTTCTATATGTATTGGGCCAAACGTCTCAAAATGACCAAAATATTGAGGTTAAACAGCAGGAGTCCAAGAAAGACCACTGTCATGTTAGATACAGTTACATCCCCACCAATAAGACTGGTTCTAACTGAGTGTAATGTTTGTAACAGGTGGTGTGATAGAGGCAGCTATCTCCTACTCTGGTGATGTGAGTGACCCTACCAAGGCCAAGTACACCCTCGAGTATTACCTCAACCTGGCTGAGGAACTGGTCAAGGCTGGCACTCATGTCCTTTGTATAAAGGTAACTACTTTTATCTTATTTATCCAGCTTGGGGTTAGATTTTGGAATTGTTTACTCAAAAGTCTAGGTCTCAAAAGTCTCTTTAGTTTTTATTATAATGTAAAACTTGCAAAATAAACAAACCAAAGCAGGGACGACATAATATAAAGGCAAAACAACTCATCAAAATTGCTATGTTGAAATAACGATTTAATAAATCTAATTTTTGAAATATAAGAACACAAAACCACCACATAGGGCGTACATCACTATATGATCAAGTTAATCTGACGTTCACCCTCAGCTTCCTCCTCCCACATACCACACCAAACTCTTTGACTACTCGCTGCAGTTTCTCCTCAGAATCTGCCACCAACGCTGTGTCATCAGCAAACAGCAACTGGTTCAACTCGCAATCTCTACCATATTCTAACCGCTTACAAAATGCTTACAATGTAACTGCACCTGTACTCCAGACAATTTAGATGCAGTCTATTGACTTTAATTGTCCTAGCTGAGAATGAAAACTTGCAACATCTTAGCTTTTCTGAAAATAGATACAAATTTAAAGATGAGTTCTCCACATGAAGTGCAGTTCCAGTCTCACTCCAGGCAGCCCTGTTCAGAGCTGCCTCACTTGTCATTTTTTTTTAATTCCAGATCAGTTCCAAATTCTTTCTAGATCTACCCCTTGGAGCAACTCCCTCCATGTTCACAAACTTACATCTTTTCACCCAACTTATTTCATCCATGCAAATTCTGCTTAGTGAAAGAGAAATGGATACAGTACTGATCTATCTTATCTATCTATCTATTGCCTGACGCCGTGATCCCCAAAGGGGTGGCCACGAACGAACCGCCCCCATGCACCTCTGTCCCCAGTCAGTCGACGCCCCTCCCCCCAACCGGCACCGCCTTCGTTCATGTACTTCCTCACTCCATCCTTCCACCTCTCATTCAGTCTACCTCTCCCTCTCTGTCCCTCCACCTCGCTCTCGTACACCCTCTTAGTCATTCTCTCGCTTTCCATACGTTCCATATGGCCGAACCATCTCAAGTTGTTCCTTTTCACACTTTCCAGCACATCTACCTCCACACCACACCTTCTTACTTCCTCATTAGTCTGTCTATCCCTCCATGTAACTCCGCACGCACTTCTGAAGTAATTCATTTCCACTGCTCTCACTCTTGGTCCGAGTCTCTGAACCAACGTCCATGCTTCGCTTCCGTAAGTCAGTGTCGGGATTACCACACTGTCATGCAAGGACTTCTTCACTTCCATACTGACCACCCTATTTCTTGTTACTACTTTCTGATAAATTACTTTATTTAAAATACAGTTATACAATTTGATGAAAGACAAAAGCACATAAATTGTTTTGAATAATTCTATTTTAACAAAATACAAAAATATATGCAAAGTTAAAAACAATTTAATGAATTTAGGATACAATCACAGAACATATAATTATAATGTAAAACTTGCAAAATAAACAAACCAAAACTGGGACGACACAAGATAAATGCAAAAGAACAGTGTCATCATACATACATACATACATAACATTTTAAGACTGAGTGCTCCACACATACATGCAGTTTCAGTCTCTTGTCCTAATGGCGGCATTCCAGGCAACCATGTTAAGGGCTGCTTCACTTTTCAAGCTTTTTGGATTTGAGATCGGCATGTATAGTCCGATCCCAGGTCTTCCTCGGTCCACCCCTTGGTGCAGCTCCCTCCACAATCACAGACCTGCATTTTTTCACCCAATTTTGTTCATCCATTCTCTCCACATGTCCATACCATCCCAGTCTACTTGTACGCATCACCTCGCTAATACTCTTTATACCTAAACGTCTCGGGGGAACTGCTTGTGAGCCTGACTCTCACAATTGACCCCAATTAATGAAAACTCTATAACAAACTTGTATTTAATGTACAAATAAAAACAAATAAGTTACAAAAGTAATAAATATACCATACCTAGTGAACATTATTAAACAAAGAATTATAATATATCAACTAACAACTTTAATAAACACAATATCAACATGCCCTGGCCAGGAACATACTGTATATAATAGGACAACATTACAAAATATATAATACTGTAGAGGTTTTTGTAAGAATCTCAAATCAAAAGGAACTTTAGCTTTTGACTGTACTGTACAGTACTTAATATATTTACAAATTGTATGTATTTAATCGTCTTTATTCACAGGATATGGCTGGTCTGTTGAAGCCCCAAGCCGCTAAGATCTTAATATCAGCCCTGAGAGAACGCTACCCCGACATGCCCATCCACGTACACACTCACGACACTTCAGGCGCAGGTATGGTTGCTAAAATATATCCCAGTCTTTTTCCTCTAACTCCTTGACTATGAGAGTCCATCGTAGAGTTCAATACAATAGTGTTATTATAATGTAAAACTTGCAAAGTTTTTAGCACTGTGTACTCCCTTGATTATTAGGGCTAGGGGGTGCCCTTGTTACAGGGACTTTACTGGACATTTACCACGAATCAATAGACGGAGCTGCCCAAACTCTTTGATGTTTATCAATGGCACGGCTTGGGATTTAACTACAGACCCTTCAATCAGCAGTCAGACGCACTACCGACCATGGCACGGTCCGTGGCATTGTCCAGAGCTAGCCAGAACAAAATTTAGAATTAAACTATTATATTGAAGGGGGTTGAGATATTTTATAACTGTTTGTGTGATATTAAATATACTGTTATTAAGTTATGGAAGATTTTGTGATTTAGTTTGCCAGCAATGATGTGAATCTTGCAGGTGTAGCTTCCATGCTGGAGTGTGGTTATGCCGGTGCAGATGCTGTAGATGTAGCAGTAGATTCAATGTCTGGCATGACCTCTCAGCCGTCCATGGGTGCTATTGTGGCCAGTCTCCAAGGTCACGCACTAGACACTGGCATGGACCTGGCCGATGTTAGCCAGTACTCGGCCTTCTGGGAACAGACTCGTACTCTCTACGCCCCCTTCGAGTGTGCCGTTACCATGAAGTCCGGCAATGCTGATGTCTACCAAAATGAGATTCCTGGTGGCCAGTACACTAATCTGCAGTTCCAGGTAAGATGTTATGCAATGCTTACTCCCACAGGAATAATAGACATTTTTCAAAAACATATGTTTATTGATATACCGTATGTATTCAGTAAATATTTTGTGTACTATTAAAATGTAAAACTTGCAAACTAAACAAACCAAAATTGGGACAAGGACAATATGTTAGGTTTATAGTAATAATGTTAGTTATTTCTCTAACCTTTCATATTTTTTTGGCTCTTTACTGTGTGTGTCAGCAGTATCATTATTTAAACTTTTCCTTGTACCATGGTAGATTTTAATAGCTACTGTGTTGTTTGTACAGTACAGTTTTATACAATTTCACCATTTTTGTACTGAGTTTATGACATCAGTGAAATATACTCTCGTATGGAAGCGAGACATGGACGGCAAGTGACGAGGACCTCTCCAAACTGAGAGCTGTGGAGATGAGCTTTTTCAGAATGGCAGCTGGCATGAATAGGCTAGATGGGCCAAGTAATAGGGAAGTGTACGAGTCCTGAATGGAAGAGCAGGCTTTGGGCATTGATTGTGGTGTGGTTGAGTGGATAAAAAGAAGTACTTTGAGGTGGTATGGTCATGTTTCAGAGAATGGATGAAGACAGAATGCCAAGAAAGATATATGGGAGTCAGGTGAGTGGAACCGCTAGTAGTGGAAGACCACCTATGGTATGGGAAAAGAAAGTGGAAAAATATATTGAAGAAACTTCCATGTAGTGGAAGGGGCATTGTGGCACGGGCAAGGGGGGCATGTCTTGACAAAGTAGCTTGGAGACGTTTCTGTCATGGCCATCCTCTAGCGGGGGTTTCCCAGGGGGAAACAAGGCGTCGGAGATGATGATGATGATGAAATATACAGTAAACCCTCGCCATCTCGGACCTCTAGAAGTCGGAAACCCGTACTAGTCGGACTGGCTACGGCCTCTCGGACATGCACTTCCGTATTTCGGACATTTCCGTCATCGTTCCGACAGTCTCTGACGTTGTCGGACTTTTTATAAGTTTATATAGGTTCAGGAGTAATTTATCGAGAGGACTTCCCTAAGTGGTTAAGGCCCCATTAATTGCTCTTTCCATTCACATATGCATAGCCTACGTGAGTTGCAGTTGGGATGTGTGTACATGCTTAGGTTGATATGCAGGATTCGAAGTTGCATAATAAATCGTAGGCAGTGTCCACCAACCTTTAACTCTATTCGTGGTGCGATGTATAAGGTGTTGATTTTCGGTGTGAGCATCCTGGGTTCGAGTCCACGGACTGCCACATGTGTTTGTAAATTTCATTAATCGATTTTAGGAGTATGGTTGGTTGTTGGAAGGAACATAATAATTATATTTTTCAATTCCATTGCATTAGAAATGATTCAAAGATTACAAGAAGTCCAAATAAGACATAGTTATGTTAATGTATAAGGGAGTTACGTAGATGCATTAGAGATAGATAGATAGAAAGAGAGTTACAGAGGGGGAGTGAGCGATAAACACAAACTATTATGAGACGGACTTAATTGGTTCTGAAAAGACAAAGGAGACTTTTATATTGACTCTTTTTCATGTTATTATTTGTGTGCTAGAAGGATAATATTGTTTTCAATTCCATCGCATTAGAAATTATTTATAGATTACAAAAAGTCCAAATAAGACAGTTATGTTAATGTATAAGGGAGTTAGTTAGATGCATTAGAGAGATAAATAGATAGAGAGAGAGTGGCTAGGGGCGAGCGAGCGATAAAATACTAACATATACGAGACGGAGTTTTGTTTCTGAAAGACAAAGGAGACATTTTTATTTACTCTCTTTTTCATTTTATTATTTGTGTGTTAGAATATTGTTTTCAATTCCATCGTATTAGAATTGATTCATAGATTAAAAAAAGACCAAAGAAGACCTAGTTATATATATGTATAAGGGAGATAGATGCATTAACCTCTGAAGTGCGCACGGGGGTAAATGAAAACGTCCCCCTGTGCTGACGTATTTGAGGTTTTTCGTCACTAAAATATTCATTGTACCATTAATAGCATTAATAATTATCCATATGCGCCTATTATGGGTTGATTATAAAGGTATTAACCTGAAACAACAATAAAACGAGTGAAAACAGCGTTTGGATGGTCAAAATCGGAGATATAGCCCGCGAGTTGTATAATCTATGGGTGAGGCAAACTCCTTTCCCGCCAATTTCCCCCAAGGCCACTGCGACACAGTCGATCGATACTCTCTCTCTCTCTCTTGCACTCGATGGCCATCAGTGATGACAACACCCTGCTTGCAACTCGCTAATGTTAGCACGAAAATATACCTCAGAATAAGGGAATAATAGGGAAAATAGGTGATAACTGAGGAATAGGAGGAAAGTGGGGAAGGAGGGGAGGTAGAGGACTGAGATTTTGCATGGCCCAGGGGCCAAAAAAAAAAAAAAAAAAAAAAAAAAAAAAAAAATAAAAAAAAAAAATTTTTTCGATGTAAAAAGTTGATTTTTAGTTTTACTTACTCCAGAGAGTCTTCCCGCAGTCCGCCGGCCGAACTCTAAAGAGTCTTCCCGCAGTTCCCAGGTTAAATAGATATATAAAAAAAAAAAAAAAATCTCTGGTGACGCGGACTTTCCTCTTCTAATTCGGAATTTTCCCTCTCTTAAGTCGGACATAAGTCGGACTTCGGACATCTCGGATTTTCGGTCATCTCGGACTGGGTCTCCCCCCAATTAGTCCGAGATAGCGAGGGTTTACTGTACTGTTACTTTTTTTCTACTGGATTTATGGCACAGTAATAATACATTTCTCTATACAGTTTTTTATTTATAGCAACAATTGTTTTTATTACCATTTTCTGTGTATATATCAGCAGTTTTATCAAATATTATTCTCTGTTCTGGATATATAGTTGTTGTTGTTGTTGTTGTTCCCCAAGCTGCCTGGCCGAACAGCCCCAAGGCCCCGAGCAAGGCCAAGGCCATAACCGTGCGCCCCCACAGAACCCTCACTGCCGACCACAATAAAGCCTGGGTGACCGAAGCCACTCCATGGCGGGGAGCTGAGGAGGGTGCGGAAACGCCCGGAAAACCAAAGCCCCACCCAGGGCCCTGTGCCCCTCAGCAATTATGAAGAGAAAGTTGAGGGGCAAAGGAAAACATGTGACGCTTTGGCTTCCAATCTAGGTAGACTGGGAGGTCAATCCACGGAAGAGACGCCGTCACTTGAGATCTAGAAAATATAAAAGTAAAAGGAACAGTCAGAGTAAGCTATGGGTATGGCAGAGATTGCTCAGTTCTCACTCAGATAGACCAGCCCATCACCAGGTATGGTTGATGTTGATGGTGCATTTATGTTATACTAGTCCACTGGGCCTTGGCCCTCATAAGGCTAGTGTTCGGTGAGGTGGCACAGAGTTAAATCAGTGTTATGTCTTTGTGTAGATTTATAGCTTTCAGGAATTGATGGATGGGGGCGAAATTGAATGAGTCTGAGTAAGAGAGGATGTCTTGTAAAGGGTTGCTATACTGTATATATTATAGGCACAGTTACAGTATATTAATTCTCCATTTCTCCATACAGGCCTACTCTTTGGGTCTGGGTGATCAGTTTGAAGCTGTGAAGAAAGCTTACCGAGAAGCCAACTTGCTGCTGGGAGACCTTATCAAGGTTAGTCACTGGTAGCAGGCTAGCAAACCAGACACTTTTCTTACCCAGTCGGAAACTGATTCTTTTGTTTTTTGTTATTATTAAATATACAAGGTTAAAGTTAAGCTCTATATGGCCAAAACAATGCAACTTGTTATTCAGGTATTCCCTCTCACAATTTATCCAGTCCCTAAACAATATTGTCCCGGTTTACCACCCTGGCTGATGGTATTTTAACACCAGCTTATATTTTATTATATTTCACTTGAATGTAGTACGGTCAGCTGGAAAAAACCTAGACCATCTATCTATTTATTGATCTACCTACCTATCTAGCCATCTACATCTCCGCCCCTCCCCATAATACATACACGTGCACGCACATACATAACTAGAGTAAGTACATGCATATACATATACACACACATACATTCAGTATACACATGCACACACATACATTCTGTACAGATAGAGAAAGAGACAGACACAAACATGATAGGTAGGGGGTGAAGTTACTTATAAATAAGTCAACAGTTCCATGCAAACGTGGAACCATCCCAACTACCACAAGGCAGCCCTTCGGGGCAAGAGTAATCTTTCCAGAGATTAGATTGGGTGCTCTAGTGTCCCTTACCTACCATGAGACTGAAGTGGACCAAATAGGATGAATGGTGGCCCAGACTTATGTTATCCACCTTTAAGTCACTTACAACACAAAGTAGACACGTGGGGCATATTCTTATAATACCTCTACCACTTAACCCCTTGGAAAGACTATATTTGACTAGATTAGTTTTTTATCAACTGTAACTTTGCTATTTATATTACTATACAATATTTAATAATGAGGTATTGTAGAGTATGGTATCCACAATTTCCTACTTTCCTTTGCAGGTGACCCCCTCATCTAAAGTGGTGGGAGACCTGGCTCAGTTCATGGTACAGAACAAACTGACAGCTGCTGATGTGGAGGCCAACGCTGACAACCTCAGCTTCCCTAAGTCTGTCATAGAGTTCATGCAGGGATACCTCGGGGAGCCACATGGAGGATTCCCGGAACCTCTACGCACAAAGGTCAGGCTCAACTGGCACCAACACAACTGTTATAAAACTTGTAGAACTTACCCTCTCAGCTGCGCAGCCCCTGTAGTATACACCAAGCCCCTGTAGTACTGTATACACCATTACCCTGTGCGTAGGTATTTACATTCATTCCTCACTAAAATCGTTAATTTACCATAAATATAATTAATACAGTACTTATCCATATGCGCCTATTTTACGTTTAATATGAAGATGGTAACATGTTACAACAATAAAACAAGTGGGAATAGTGTTCGGGGGGGTGAGAAACATGAAATATAGCAGAGCGGTTCATTCATGAAGTTGACTGGGAGCGAGAGTACACCCTCCCTCCACGAGCTCTGGCGAGAGACTGGAGGTTGTTGTTGTTGTTCCCCAAGCTGCCTGGCCGAACAGCCCCAAGGCCCCAAGCATGGCCAAGGCCATAACCGAGCGCCCCCACAGAACCCTCCCTGCTGACCACAATAAAGCCTGGGTGACCGAAGCCACTCCATGGCGGGGAGCTGAGGAGGGTGCGGAAACGCCCGGGAAACCAAAGCCCCACCCAGGGCCCTGTGCCCCTCAGTAATTATGAAGAGAAAGTTGAGGGGCAAAGGAAAAATGTGACGCTTTGGCTTCCAATCTGGTTGGCAGGTTGGGAGGTCAATCCAATGAAGAGATGGCGTCACTTGAGATATAGAAAATATGTAAGTAAAAGGAACAGTCAGTGTAAGCTATGGGTATGGCAGAGATTGCTCAGTTCTCACTCTGATAGACCAGCCCATCACCACATGACTAAAACCCAATCCTCTCAGCATCAGCTAGGCCCTAGAAAGCCCCCCCCCCCCCCCCCCCCTTCCCTTTCGGGTTGGGTACCCGCCCTCTGTTACATGTCAAAGACAGTAGTGTAGAGAAATTTATGATACATGATAATAAGTGCATGGCTGTGGAAATAGTCTTCGTGTGTCGTGTGTATATTACCGTAGCGCCAGGCGGCTATATTTACCGAAAATTACCTACATTCCATGCAAGAGCCAGAGCGTGATACAATTACATATCCGTGAAAGGACGATGATAGCGCTTTCCAATGACATCTGAATCACCCTTGTACGACATCCGGTTATCTTGCAACGATCATGTAACCGAAGGTCAAAATCGGTAAATTATTGGCAATTTTGCTGTTTTTGGTGTGCGAGATATTAGGGAGAGCGGTGTCTACGCCGCACGGCCATGGCGAGCAGTTGAAGCCCACCTATCGTCCCTCCAACGCCCGGTCTCTCTCTTATCGCTCAAAATGGCGCCAGTCCTATGACGGGTGCCGCAGGATAGGTCAATTTTCTCTCTCCCATCATATGACGGTCGCCTCGAATTGAGGGTTAACTCCTTCCCCATGCGGGTTTTGGCCATAATTGACCATCATTCCCTGTACATTTTCATGCATAAACAAGAGCCAAAACGTAATACAATGATATATCCGTGAAAATACAGTGATAAAGCTTTCCAATTTTTTCTGTATGACGTCTGGTTGTCTTGCAACGACTTTGCAAAAGTCGGCCAAAATTGCTATAAATGAGCGGTTTTGAGCCTGTTTTCGCTATGTGTAACACTGTGCATTGATGTGGCAGATGGCTCTTGAGTTACATCAGTGACGGCCTAGCCATGGTGGGTAACGGATGAAGGGATCCTGCGCTGCCTGGACTCGCTTGCCTCACTCCCAGGACACATAATAAGCGGATTTTGGTGCCCATCAGGTGACGGGCGCCGCAGCCTTTGAGTTAAGTCTGTCCACTGCTTTCATGCATCGATTTGGACTACAGAAAATCATCGATCGATTGCTTTGGGCTGTGACACAAGCCCTAGTCAGCTGACTGACTGACTATGTGCGTGTTATTATGTGTGTTGCAGACCGCCCGCCATGACAACTAAGCTATCTCTAGTGCAGCTTTAAGTGATTTTTATAGCCTAGGCGGCCATCCAGGCTGCACGGTAAAGACTCGATTTGTCTGCCAGGGTGTCCGTCTGGGCTACGTGGGTTAATAATTATGTTTTTATTCTTTCCAATGGCATACTAATCTTCTTTATTCTAAGTTTCTTCCTATCCCAGCTTAAAATTGCCTGATTTCTTTTTTAATGAAAACACTGTAATTATTCCTTCTTTCTACCTGCAGATGTTGAAGGGCCTGCCAATGGTCCAGGGTCGACCAGGCTCCACCATGGCACCGATGGACTTTGAAACTATTAAGAATAACCTCGTCAGCGATCATGGTGCACTTATTAGTGACTATGATGTCCTCAGTTCAGCCATGTACCCCAAGGTCAGAACTATAATTGCTTTTTATATATCTGGCGAGAAATCTCACCCTTGTAGCAGATTATTTCTCGATACAGTACTGTACTTAATGATATATAAATAAGTACACTTCCATATCTATGCATCTTATTAATTTGAATGTAAAACTAGAAAAATACAATTCAATTCAAAATTAAACTCAAAACCTAAACCAGAAACTGCACAATATTAACACAAACTTATCAAAATCACTACGTGAAAATAATTTATTGAAGATTTAGCAAAACAATATTATGAAAGATAAAAAAGAAAATCACCGCATAGAAGGTATGGCACTATTAGGTTTTAATAAATAACACTCTTTGCTATAAAAACCTTGTAATTGCTGATCAATCGAGATGGAGACATAATGTAATCTTATCAGAAAAAGAAAATGAGGATAACGGCATTTGGTCATGAACATACTTTTTTATATTTGTTGGACTGTATAGTTTGATATTGTTCAATTGTAAACAGTTTACTTGGAAAAACAAGAGTCAGCTTAAGACCTTCTGTACCCGATGCCGAGTTGGCTGCCAACTTTGTGGCATTTTTTTGCTGGCAAGATAACTCGCATAAGACAGGAACTGGATGATGCTTCTGTTTGGTGAAGAACTTTCAGTTGTACTCCAACCCCGACACATTCCTAATAATGTCCTCTCATCCTTTCACTCAGTAGAGGTGGACATGATCTCGTCCTACATAAGAAACCTCAATAAAACATTTTGCCCGTTGGATCCCATAAATGTTTCCAAGCTACCAAGAGTCTATGATCACACAGTTGAGTTTATTTCCAAAATAATTAATAAGTGCTTCTCTGAAGGTAGCTTCCCACATTCTGAAAAGCATGCACTACTCCGACCTACTCTAAAGAAACCTGGACTTGATGTTGAGAACATGTTGAACTATCGTCCTGTCTCCAACCTGTCCTTCATATCAAAGATATTAGAGCGTGCAATACTTGACCAATTACAACCACTACTTCAGCAGAATGAAACTATCCCAATTTTTCAGTCTGCTTACCGACAGCATTGATTAGAGTACATAATGATCTAGTTGAGAACATTTGCAATGGTGTGGCCTCACTATTGGTCTTGCTTGATCTCTCTGCGGCTTTTGACACAGTGGATCACGAGTTGTTATTGAGTGATCTTTATGATTGTGGTGTGCGTGACTCCGCTCTCTTGCTTCTTGGGTCGTACTTGTCAGGTAGATCCCAGAGTGTGATGGTAAATCAAGTGGTCTCGGACTCGACACCCCTGCAGTATGGTGTTCCGCAGGGATCAGTTTTAGGTCCTATCCTATTTATAATTTATATTGGCAGTTTGTCTCTTCTGCTTCGTGCACATAATGTCACCTTTCACTTTTATGCAGATGACACCCAGATTTATGTGAGAATCACAAATATAGTTGATATACGGAGTAAGATGGAATTGTTGATGTCTGATATCAAGAAGTGGATGAGAGTGAGAAAACTTAAACTAAATGATGGTAAAACTGATATTCTCATCATCCGAGGAAATAGAAGAGCTGATGATATAGTAGGTGCCCTCTCCATCAATGTGGGTGGATCTCAGCTGCGACCGGCCAACTCTGTTCGAAATCTGGGTGTATATGTGAACTCCCGATTAGATTTCAAAGAGCATGTAAACCAGATAGTTAAAAGTTGTTACTTGCACATCAGAAATCTCTATTTGGTGAAGCCGTTTATAACCAGACGTTGCTTCCTGACGTTGGTTCACTCATTGGTCTTCTCTCGTGTTGATTATTGCAATGCCCTGTTGGTGGGTCTTCCAAATTATATTTTGAAGAAAGTTCAGTCTGTTCTTAACAGGGCCGCAAGACTAATTTTTGGTGTTCCACCTAGAACTCCTACTACATCTCTTCACATAGAACTGCACTGGCTGCCAGTAAGAGCAAGAATAGAATTTAAGTTGTGTTTGGTGACTTTTAAGGTTCTCAAATTTGGTGAGCCTAGGTACCTTGCGGAGCTGCTCAGGCGCCCACCGGCACACCATGGTGTAGTTGTGCGTCATGACAATGACCCTTTTCGTCTTGATGAACCAAGGGCTTTCCAGCAGTCTTCTTTCTTTGAGAGGTCATTCTCCTACATGGCTCCGAGGTTGGATAACAGGTTGCCGCTGTCCATGAGACAACTGAGTTCTGTTGAATGCTTCAAGAGACAACTTAAGACTTTTCTCTTTGAGAGAAGCTATGATCTTGAGAGAGGTGTCATGACAGGTGGCTATAGAGTTTAGGCTATTTTGCCACTGCTAGTGATTGTTAAATGTGTGTTGTATATAAGCCTTCTTTTGATGCATTGATTTTTGTTCTTTTTTCTTTCTCTTTTCGAGCGCTAGTGAATTCTTCGGAAAAATTGGCGCTTATGAGAAATAAGTAACATGCTTATTATTATTATTATATTCATATTTAGCATTGAATATACAGTAACTGTCTACCATCTTTGATACTTTAGTACTTTATGCAGCAACAGATATTTTTAACCCATTTTCTCACCAGGTGACAGATGACTTCCTGTACTTCCGATCAAAGTACGGTCCTGTTGACAAGCTGGACACACGTATCTTCCTTACTGGACCAAAGGTATTGTGTATTTCCAATTGCGCTCAAAGGGGGAGCATTTGTCTTGCCTTGTAAATTGAATATGCACGATTAAATTTATGGCCGAGATTGTATTAGAATTGACAAAGAGCCAGTAATTAGTTTAATATACACATTATACAGTATTATATGAATGTATCTTTGATATACAGTATGCCTTTCTTCCAGGTTGGCGAGGAGTTTGAAGTAGAAATTGAGAAGGGTAAAACTCTTCACATAAAGACGTTAGCTATGGCAGAGGACCTTAATGTCAACGGTGAGAGGGAGGTGTTCTTTGAGCTCAACGGTCAGCTCAGGTCCGTTATGGTGCTGGATCAGGAAGCTGCTAAGGTGAGTGGATTATTTAATTTTCCTTTCAGCTTTGCGCAGTGGCTGGTTCTTAACCAATGATGTTGGAGGTTTAGCCATCAGTGAATAGTAACAAATTGGAAAGTTATCTTAGAATGCACCTTTACAACCTACCATAACATAATGAAATATGTCTTACCCTGCCTTCTCAAGGTTGTTGTTGTTCCCTAAGCTGCCTGGCCGAACAGCCCCGAGTCCCTGAGAAAGGCCATGGCCACGATCGGGCTTTCCCACAGAGCTCTCATTGAGTGTAGATTGTGTTGTTGGCGTAAGTGGTTGTGTGAAATGCAGTCTTCTATGATGTGTTTAATGGTATGGGGTGCTGGGTTACATCCCGGGCAGGTGTCGACAACGGAGTCATCCAGTCTCTTTTGATAGCTCAGGAGAGCTGGATGGTGTCCGCATCTCAGCCTGGCCAGGTGGACTCTGTCCTCGCGAGGAAGGGAGGATTCGGAAGGATGGATTTCGGGAGGTCGTGCATGCAGCTGCGTGTTGTCTGTGAGTGAGTGAGTGGATGGATCGGTGAGAGATATGAGTATGGATGTGCTTCTGGAAGTTGGTTCGGGGTGGGCAGGGAGGGAGAGAGGACAATAATTGTGTGTGATGCCGTGTGCTGGGTGTTGTTTTGATATTTCTTGGTGTCTGTGGGTGTGTTGCCATGTAGTTTAGTGGGTGGTCTTGGTTCGTGGAGGCTGCTGCCAGGAATTGAGTGCCTCTCATGTCCAGATGGTCTTTGACTTTGAGGATTTTGGTTTCTTGATGTAGGTGATCTGTGGGTGCAGTAGCTGTGCAGCCTGTAATGATCTTCAGGGCTTTGTTTTGAATAGTCTGTAAGGTCTTATGATGTGTTTCAGCTAGGTTAGAAGCCCAGGCTGGGCTTGCGTATTCCATCACTGATCTTGTGTATTGTTTATATACTGTGGTGGTAGTTTCTTTGTTGTGTCCAAATTTTGTGTGAGCAAGTGACCTGAGGGTGTTAAGTCTGGGTGCCAGTTTCTTTTTAATGTTTGTGGTGTGCTGTTTGAATGTCATAAGAGTATCATATGTTACTCCTAGGATTTTGGGTGTGTGTGTATGTGTTAGGGGTGTGTTGTTTATGGCGAGTTGAGGGATGTATTCGTGTTCTCCTGTCCAACTTGTGAGCAGGGTTGCGGTGGATTTGGCTGGGGCTAGATTAAGTCTGTTTGTAGTGCACCAGCCATGTAGTGTGTTGAGATAGGGTTGAAGGAGATCTGTTGCTCTTTTTGGGTCATGGTGTGTGCATGTGAGTGTTATGTCATCTGCATAGGAGGCTAAGTTTATTTGGGGCGTATTGGGTGTAGTTATATCGTGCATGTACAGATTGAAGAGTGTGGGCGATAGGACGGATCCTTGTGGGACTCCGTTTGGAAAGTTTCTGATTTTTTATATTGATAATATTTAGATGACTGACCGGCAAAAGATACGTGTGCACATCTGCCTGCTAGGAAGTTGGCCAGCCACCGTTTTGTGTTGTTGTGCATGTTTGTGTTGTAGATTTTGTTTGTTAGGTTGTGGCGGGGGATGGCATCGAAGGCTTTACTAATGTCGAGTGTGGCTAATAGTGATCTGTGTGGTGGTCTAGCTGAGTTGATGCCGTCGAAAGCTCTTTGTGTAAGGTCTGTGAGAAGAGTGTTTGTGGAGTGCAGTGGCCTAAAGCCATGTTGTGTTGGAGCTAGGGGTAGGTCAGGTGTAATTAGTTGTAATACTAGGCGTTCCATGACTTTAGAGGGGGAGCAAAGGAGTGTGATGGGGCGGTGCGAGGAGGGTAGCGTGGGGTCTTTGTTGGGTTTGGGGAATGTGATGATGATACCATGCTTCCAAATGTCAGGTATTGTGTTGTGTGAATAGCTGTAGTTTGATATGTTAGTGAGTGCTTGTATGCCTTGTGGTCCCAGGTGTCTGAGGTGTATGTTGCTTATGTTGTCTAGGCCACAGGCGGGTGAGTGCTTGAGATTGTTGATGATATGCTTTGTCTGGTGATTGGTGAAGGGTGTATAGTCAGGGTCTGTGGGGAATTCTCTCTTACGTCGGTCGTCTTTGTGAGGTTTTAGGTGGCTGACATGTGAGAAGTGATTGATGAGAGTGTTTGCTTGTTGTTTACATGAAGGAGTAGAGTCTGTTGTTGTGATTGCAGCATGTGATTGTGTTGTGTTGCTGTTGGAAAGTGTGATGCTGTTCAGTGTTTTGTAGAGTTTTTTGGGGTTTGTTTTGTGATCAAGTGTTTGTAGGAAGTTATTCCAATTCAGTTTTTGTTGTTCTTGTATTTTGTTATTCGTTTGGGTGTTGAGTGCTTGGATTTGTTGTGTGGGGTGCTGGGGAGTGTTTCAGTATATTGCGTTGTCTGATGAGGTTTTGAATTTCTGGTGTGAAGTTGGGGTTGTCTTTTTCTGTTACCTCTTGGAATGTGTTTCTTGTCAGCGTTTTGGATAGTTTTATTGAGTATGTGTACAGCATTGTTGATGTTAGTGATGGGTGTACTGTTTAGAGTTGTGAAGTGTTGTTCTGTCTCATTTGTGAATGCTTCCCAGTTAGCTCTTTTATAATTGGTGTATGTGTGTTTGTGGCTAGCTGGGGTGAGTCTGGTTTTGGTGGTGATAATGATCAGGAGGTGGTCAGAGCCTAAGGTTCTGACCACCCTCCAGGATGTTGTGGGGGCGAGTTCTGGGGAGCAAAAGGTGATGTCTGGAGATGATGGGTTATAGAGGGCTTGGTGAGGAATATGGGTATGTTGATGGATGTCGTTAAGGATGATGAGGTTATCGGTTTGGTTTTGTAGTACCAGCCCTCTGTCTGTGTCGGGGTTGTCGACAAACTCTCAAGGTAATTTCGTTTAGTATACTGTCTAAGTTTTAATCCTTTTAAAATTCATAATACAGAGTATTTATATTTTTACCCGACGGTTGAGCCAAAGGGGCGGGCAGGTGTACCGTTTTTCAGCGATATACCAGTGCTCCTGGGTAACAACTGTTTTGGTAAGCTGCCGGGTGGAAGAGTAGTGGAAATATAATTCGAGTGAAAGAGATTGCTTTCAATGTTAATGGAATCAATGATTTTGCAAAAAGGGAGTGTATTTTTACAATATTTTCTTGCCATCTTTATTTGTTTGGAGAATCAAGTCCTGTACTTTATATTAATGCAGTAGTACAGTATGTTCATTAGTACTGTATTTTGAACGATGAAGATACTACTTACAGTAAACTAGTCAACATTAGGCTTAAGTAGGTATTTAGGGGAGTACTAGTGAACTTTAAATATTGTATCTGTTCAGGCTGTCTCGGGTCGGCCACCCCCAGCTATGGGTTATTGTGCCTGAGTATATACATACCGGTACATACATATATACATACATACATACATACTAGTAATTGTGTTCAGAGATGAGAGTGTAGAATTTCTCAAGTTTATTCCCTTCTGTAGGAACTATACATCCACCCCAAGGTGACCCCCAGACCTGGTTGGAAGTGATAGGTATTTTGAAGACTAATTGTGTGTAGAGGTGGATATAACTACTGTAATATGAGTGGAAAATTTAAGTTTATTCCCTTCTATAGGAGCTACACGTACACCCCAAGGTGACCCCTGGTGTGAAGGGTCAGGTAGGAGCCCCCATGCCTGGTACAGTAGTGGACATACAGGTGAAGGTAGGTGACCAGGTAACCAAGGGATCCCCGCTGGTGGTGCTCTCAGCGATGAAGATGGAGATGGTGGTACAGGCTCCGTGTGATGGTGTCGTTACTGCCCTGCAGATCTCCAAGGACATGAAGCTCGAGGGAGACGACTTGGTTCTTACGATAGACCCCAAGTAATAACCTCACCTTAAGCTCGAGGGAGACGACTGGGTTCTTACGATAGATCCAATTTAACAATTTCACCTTCATATTGTACAAGAATCTTCTCATGACTTTTACTTTAATTAAGTAACGCTTTAGTAACAACTTCACCCTCATTGTACAAGAGTATTCTCATTTTCCTTCAAGTAACACTTTACTAAAAACCTTCACAACCTCAGCTTTTACAGAATATGTCCCCATTCTGTTGTTTTCCAAATAATACCCTAAGCTAGGTAATGCATATTAGTTTCCACTATTGATTGCAATCTTATGATAATTATATATATATATATATATATATATTAAGAAAAATTGTATGTTAATCTTTGATCTCTTATTTCATCTTCATTTCATATAGTATATGAAGCTCATATTTTTAAGTCATCACTCGCCACCATTCTTTGTTATTTTCTTTTCAACCACTGGTTGTAAAAATATAGACTATTCTATCTATCTATCTATTGCCGGACGCCTTACTCCCCTTACGAGGGTGGCCATACACAGAATGCCCCCAAGCGGACCTATTCCCTGTGAGAGGGACAACCCGAGCCAGTTTAGTGAAGGACTTACAGGATTGACTACTCAATTTAGGATCCGTCCGACTCCAA
This sequence comes from Lithodes maja, assembly GCA_037953745.1. Classification (NCBI taxonomy): domain Eukaryota; kingdom Metazoa; phylum Arthropoda; class Malacostraca; order Decapoda; family Lithodidae; genus Lithodes; species Lithodes maja. The sequence goes on along the minus strand of JBAKBP010000284.1, from coordinate 272,866 downwards.
GGCCCTCTGTGTATCTTGTTAGCACTATTTTTCTACAGTGGTGTTCGGCTAATCCATCCACTAACCTGCCTTACCCTTAGGTAAGCAGTACGGATTTGTATCAGGTTTACTCCCCTAAACAGGTTGCCAACCAAGGCTGACGAGTCCCATCCACCCGGATTTGTATAAGGTTGTCTCCCCTAGATGAGTTGCCGACCAAGGCTAACGAGTCCCATCCACCCAAATAGACTATTAAAATCAATAAATAATAATATATACTATATCCGAGATAACTTTCATATTAATGAAACTGTTATTGTACATATGAAACTCTTTATGGCTTTCTTTTCATACAACAAAGCTGAACTCTTCACCAGGTTTGTGACCACAAAGTTAATGCCGCATACTCTCATTGGATTATCTAAAGAGAACTTACAAAGCACCTGTGACCATATCCTGTTTGTTATAAGTAATATAAAACTGGATGAACCAGAATTAGTTACATTTTGTTTGAAACTAATGTCAACACAGCACAGAAGAGCATTTATATTGTCAACCTAATCAAGTAAAGCAAAAGCTGTGCATAACACTAATAACTTTAGGTGTAAGTGTGTGTGTATGTGTATGTAAAGCCTCGTCCACACTAGGGACAAAGCGTTCCGTGCTACAGGGGACGGTCATTCATTTGTGGGAGTAGTGCAGGGTAGAACGTCTACACCAATATACAAAGTAGCAGGCTGCGTGTCAATGACGAGATGTAGTCGGTGGTAGTTGTATACTGTACTCCCTCTTTCACCATACCATCTCTTGATTAATTAGAAGTGCAAAATAGCTAATGGGAAGAATTGCGAGAGAATACTTGATTGTGGCTCCCATAACCATTTATTTAAAGGCCGATAGGGACCTACGTTCATCCTCCCTCATAAATGTTCTATTATTTATATAATTATTTACTACATATAGTGTGAGGTTTGGCATCCTCTACCCAACCTTAGCCATTCCTGTCTGTCTCTTTTACTGTCCTACTTTTCCTTCTAGGGGCAGGGGGGCTAGGAATCCTCCCCTTGTAAAATTAACCTACTAGACAGAGACAGAGGGTTGGTATCCTGTTTCTCATAGTGTTCTATACTTCATTTAAAATGCAACCGTCTACTTTCTCAGTGTTCTATACTTCATTTAAAATGCAACCGTCTACTTTCTCAGTGTTCTATACTTCATTTAAAATGCAACCGTCTACTTTCTCAGTGTTCTATACTTCATTTAAAATGCAACCGTCTACAAGTTTCTGTCTTTGTATTTTGCACTTTTAATAGCTCATAAACATCTTTGCTGACGATAAGGTTCTATACAATGTCTGATGTTAGCATTACTCCATTCAAGGGCAATGTTTGCTGAAGCGTCGATAGACATACTTCAATAAATGCCCATTGGCAACTGAGCAGTGATGCTTGGCAGCCTCACAGGGTTACCGAATCAAAATACTTTCCGCTAGATCCGTTCCGTAAAGTTGCCAGGAGGCCGCTAGATAGTAAACTAGTGATGAAAATTGCTAGAATATCGCTAAAATTTCCAGATTATCGCTAGAATTTGCGTCGCCAGGTGTAAATATTTGGCACTAGATACACACTGTAGGCATAAATACCTCTACATTAAGCGGGAAAAGTAGCTAAATTGCAACTTTGACGCCTCAACGTGATGTCTCCCTCACCTAGTGTCCGCCTCCCTCCGAAATTCCATCCTGTAAGATATCGTCCGTGTCTGGCAAAGGCGCAGAGTTTTGAGCATGGAAGCAATCAGATTAGACTAATTGGACATGAAAAGCGGATGCTGTTGCGCCCAGTGTGGACGGGCCTTTAGTGTACAGTCAGTGTCCAGTATACTTGAACACTTCCTAATGCTAAACACAATAAAGTGAACATTAACTATTGATTTTTGTGTAATTCTGATCTTTGTGGTTCAACCAGTTTATCAAAGTTGTTCGTCATTGTATCATAATTGTGCCCCCCAAAACAATTTCCAGAAATTGGTATCCACGATTGTACCAGTACTATATCTTTTGTGAGTTTACATGGTGATAAGCACATTCCGTTCACATTTGATTGCGAGTATAATTTGTAAACAGGATTGAGATCGATGGGCTTTAATTTCATAGTTCTTTTGACATGTCAGAACAACTATAGCCTATATAAAATATTATTATAAGGAATTATTCATTTAAAAAAATTAGCAAGATATTTCATTTGTGCCCAATATTGCACCTATATAAAATATTATTATAAGGAATTATTCATTTAAAAAAATAGCAAGATATTTAATTTGTGCCCAATATTGCAAATTTCAATACATGATGGGATCACAAACTCAAAAAATATTTTGCTCCGTAGTAAAAGCAAAATATAATATTTTTGTTCTCTTATTACAGTATTTGTTACTTATAAGTATTTCACGATATACCCTTCGATGTACTGGTAAGTGTGTCCAAGAGTTTTGAATTATTCTAAGTGACATACCGGTATGTAATATTTTGTCAATATCTGTATCATCATCAAATTCCCTGCAAAAATAGTGTATTTTAGTAATCATTAATATTTAGCTAAGCTTATTTTATTGTGTGTTTATCATTGACTTTATTTTTACAAGTAATGCTTCTCAATGCAAGTATGTGAGTGAAAAGCTGGTCATGGTGTGATCCACTCGAGACCAGAGCCTTTCAGAGTATGAATGTATCCTTGAAGTTTGTACATTATCTTGTTTTGGTAGCAACAGTAAACATGTAACTCTATAATAACCCAGTGACATACTTTGGTTTTCTGTTTCAAGTTACCACCAGGCAATTCTATAGCTTTGGAAAGAAGCAGAGACATGGACAGTAAGTAATGAGAACCTCTTCAAACTGAGAGGAGTGGAGACGAGTTATTTCAGAATATCATCTGGTGTGAACAGGCTGGATGGATTAAGTACAGTAATGAGGAAGTCAAAAATTGTTTGGAATAGAAGAGCAAGCTCTCGACACTGAATGTGGATTGGTTGATTGGGTAAGAGAAGTACTGTACCTTGCATTCGTTCTGTCATGTGCAAAGGATGGTTAAGGACAAAATGCCAAGATATACATGAAAGTCAAGAGAGAGGAACGGCTGGTAAAGGAAGACCACCAATGGTATGAGAGAAAAGTGGAAAATATATTGAAGACAAATTTTCATGTACAGTAAGGATAATCGTAGCATAAGCAAAGGAAGCACATCTGGTCAAAGTAACCTGGGATGTTTCTGCCATGACCATCCTCTAGTGTGAGTTACCAAAGAGGAAGGAAAGCGTAGATGATAATGTGGAGGAAGGATGGTCATTGTGAAAAGCTTGGATGGCGATCAAAACGGTCTCTTTAGTGAACACAAATATCTTTATCTTCGTAAACACTTTCTTTTCACTCATTGGTTATATAGTTTATAATTATATACCGGTACTGTACCTGTCAGTTGACCCTTGTCGTATATATTTAAGCTGGTGTCTTAGAAGCAGATTGTTGTTGGCTGTGTGTATTCTAATATTTGTTTTATTACAGTATTAATTAATGCCTCGACTTGATCTGAAAGTTCTGTAGGTAAACAAAAATTATATGTATATAATCCATCCTATGCACAAAAATAAACACATTTACTAATATATAAATTATACCAGTGCAGTATTAATCACTCCAAGCCTTTGTGCTTTGTGAATCCACTACTGTACTTTGAATTAAGTCTGTTGCACAATAATGCTAAACCTTTCAAGAGTTCCAACCCTATATCTTCAGTTCTAATTCAAGCACACAACTACATGTTTTATATTAATTTATATATTTGAAGAAAGAATATAATAGTATGGGGAACTTTGTCTCCACATATAAAGAATAGCTAGTCTGAATAGATAAATATATCTGTAAATGGTTCCCAGACAACATGACCAATAGACCATTTCAACCAGTAGATCTCAACCAGTGCCAACTATCTATCTATTGCCGGATGCCTTACACAGAAGGCCCCAAAGTGGACCTATCCCCTGTAAGAGGGACAGCCCATGTCAGTTTACTAAAGGACTTACAGGATTTACCACTCAATCTAGGCCCTCTATGTATCTTTTTAGCACTATTTTTCTACAGTGGTGTTCGAATAGTCCATCCACTAACCTGCTTCACCCTTATGTAAGCAGTACCGATTTGGATCAGGTTTACTCCCCTAGACAGGTTGCCGACCAAGACTAATGAGTCTCATCCACCCAGATTTTTATAAGGTTGTCTCCCCCTAGATGGGTTGCCGACCAAGGCTAACGAGTCCCAACTAAACCATTGTAATTTCAAGTCTTAATCTAACCGTATTCACTGAGAGGTACTGTACTGGTTGAGAACTACGGAAAAAATTGTCTACTGGTCAAATTGTGCAGTGACCCATACAATGGCTATGGTTAAGCAGTGTGGTATAGTTTATGCATGCAGTTGGTGCTGTTTATGCTGATCTATAGCAGCCTTAATGGAATCTTCCATATGGTGTAAGATTAACAAATAGGATAAAAATCAGCCTTGTATGAAGTGAGGATAGAGTATACATTCCATGTTTTGTTTCTGCTTATATTGTGCAATATCTGTAAGTGTATGGCAGTCTTTTGTTTAGTACTAATAGGTATAGTTGGGTAAGATTATAGTACTGTATCACGTTTTCCAAAACCATTACCGGTATTCCTCTAATGGTACAAACCAACACAGGGTATGTTTAAATACATTTCACCCTAAGCATTTTTTTTTTATATCGACTAGAATTTATCCCTCAATTTGTGTCGGTAAGCGTGAGAGGATTACAGTCATTCGTATAGATTCTATAGAATGTCTGTGTGGCAGATGAAAAAAAAAAAAAATCATAATTAAATTGTTATCAAATTACAAAGGAATCACATTTGCTTTTTGTATTTTAGTTCAATATTCAAAAATTATAATTATTTATTTCAGCTGGTAAATATTTAGAACAGTAGGTGGTTCAAAGCATAAGAGGAAACTTTAACCCGTTGGGCCCCCCTCTTGACGGCTATTTTTGACCTTATAGGTTTGATTCCCGAAGGGAACTAGAGAAAACCTAATATCCCAAAATCATTGACGATGTTGCCTATTAATATAATAGTCTCCATTCAACACCATGTCAGTCGTTTGAATCAACCGCCGCGAGGAAGAAAAAGAGTCCTCTTCATAAGTGCAACGCTACTTCTCTTATGGTGTCGTCACAGATCGGGTACCCACTACAAAAAAACCTTCGTAAAAAATAAGAGTAGAAAAGGAAATTTTTTAAATACTTTAAACACTTATCAACAAGCTTCCCTAATTCGGTGGATTTTCTTGTGTTGTGGCTTCTTACCACCTCTCGCCAAGCGCACAATTCGTCCTTCACTGATATATCAAGATAAAAAACCTCAAAAATATCAGCGAATGGGAAGGGGATGGCTGGGAGGGCCCTCATCGTCAATGATTCCAGGGCCCCTACTAAATATTAGGTTTTCTCTACTTCCCTTCGGGAATCAAACCTATAATTTAATAGTGGCCCCTCCATCATTGACGATGTTGCCTGAATTCCAAGACTGGAGGGGGACATTCGCAATAATATCGTATCCTCAATAACCGCAGGTCGTAAGTCAAGAATCTTCATAACAAGAAAAGTATGGTATTGTAGTATGCATACAATATAACTGATAAAATATGAAAGAGTGTGAGCAGTGCGTTGCTTCAAAGAAGCCTGTTCCTACAACTTAGTCCTCATCCATGAGGTGTTTGTTGTAAAGCGCGATACCTAGAGTTCATACAAAAACTCATCACTAACTCCTCGTACATGAGGTATAGTAAAGCGTGATACCTAGAGTGAATACAAAAACTACTCGTGACTTGTAATTTGGAACCGGGACTGAGCTCCGCTTGTTCCGTAGGTCCATTTATTGCGTCACTTTGACCAATCTTCTTATGAATTTTTCCTAATCTAGTGCAGACTAGCATAGAAATATAAATACAATTAGTGTAAACCATATTTATTATGTTCAAAAAGAAACTTGAGCTTTTAATTAAGCTTATCAAAACGTGTAAAAACATAACCTTACATAAATGTGTAAACTAGTTCTAGTAACTAAACAATTTTTTCCTTTGAGCTTCCTAGCTCATATACATATACTGTATGTGGGCTTGGCTTTGGCGTAAGCCATGCTTAACTTGCCCTGTGTGAACTTGTATCCTGCGGGAGGGGTGTACTGGGATCTACCTATCCCCCCCCCCCCTTTTTTTCCCGAAGCCCAAACATCACAGTACTAGTGCCGACCGGCTGGAATACAAGTCACAAAGAGAAAGCCCCCCCCCCCCCCAAAAAAAAAAGAGAGTGCCTATATGCGGAGCCTGAGAAAACAGGACGGGAAGAACAAAAAACTAGACTATTTTTAAAAGATGTAACTGATGTCCGCAGAAAAGGCAGTGGGGGGCCCTTTGCTGATCACTACGACGCTAGCCAAAAAGGCATAGATTGAGCACAAAGTAACTATAAAGATCAAACCACATAGGACCAAAAACTCAGCTGGTTATGCCAGGTTGTCCGCCGGGGGAGGGGAAGCCGCAAAGTGTTCCGAACTTAAGAGGATCATGCAAGATTCCTGTAACCACTTGGCCGGGACCAAGGGTGGCTTGGCCATTTCCCCTCTGCCGGCGTTCGAGACTGGACATGTAAAAATATTCGTAATACAACCTGCACTACAGTAAACCCTCGCAAACTCGGACTAATTGGGGGGAAACCACTTCCGAGATGCCCGATTTATGTCCGACTTAAAGAGATGGAAAATTCCGAATTATAAGAGGAAAGTCCACGTCAGAGATAATTGAGAGAACCTATTTTTATTTTTATTTTTTTAACGTGAAATTCAAAATATTAATGACAAATACGAACCTTATTATGTTTTAGGGACAGTACAGTACATAGTAATTAATATTAACACAATAATTATAAGGCACAGGCTTCAATTAATCCTAAAATCACTTAAAACGGAGTGAGAGAACATTGTTAACCGGACACAAATCCCGCCCAACTCGGAATTTTCCGAGATATACAGGGACATTTCCGAGAAGTGCGGGTTTCCGACTAAAACGAGTCCGAGTTAGCGAGGGTTTACTGTACTTAAAAAGAACATACCGAACTTAACCCTTCCTACCCGGGCTGCCTTAGGTAAGGACAGCACGAATGAAGGGCCAATACCCGGTATGCCTTATCTAAGGCATGAGCTTAATAGCCTAATTAAGCTTGGTCCGAACGCCGTACGTACGACGTATGTCAACAAACCCAAGCGTTCGTCACCGCACCTCCGAAAACAAGAAGGAGAAGACTCCTCAATGTTATTGTTCTGACGTCATGACTAAATTAGTGTCTAAAAAGCCCCCATATTGGCAACATCTCTGCAATATTGGCTCCACTGAAATCGTCATCACAACTGAACCAGTTGACTTACAGAGCTCTACTCAATGCCAAAATACAGATTGAAAACCGCACTACGATTATAGATGAGTGGGAAAGTTCTAGCAGTGAAAATAAACATAAATACGGTAGCCTAGGCCTAGACGTTTTTCGGCCAGATCGCCCGGATACGACCTCCGTCCTTAGGAGAACCTGCCCGGGGAGGAAGGGTTAACCTGGCTTCAATAAATTGTTTATTGCCACTTTGAGGTCAGAGACAGCTCAGGGTCAGCGTAGCTGCCTAAACTCTTGCTTAAAGATGAGAAGCCACTCTTCTAAACAGTTAACTGCAAAGGAGTGACTCCAGGGGCCTGTCATGACCGAGGGTGTTGGAGTTACAAAGAAAGCAGGAGGGGGAGCAGACATGTGAGGCAAGTCGTTGGCAAAAAACTGACGTCAGGTCAGAGAGGGATTTATACCATCCGAGAATTGCCAGCAACGCCAAGATGATGGGGGGGGGGGGGTTCTACTTTAGTATGAAAAATCCCTTTGAACGGCCGAAAACTCGAGCCTAGGGCGACTTGTACTAGAATGTCAAGGTGCAGCAAGAAGAGGGGAACGTGGTAGTAACAAGGGGAAAACAAATGATGTGAATAGAATGAAGTGAAAGTAAAGGGGAGGTGGGCCTGCATGATGGTCGCAAACCATCCTCGAGATACGGAAGGGAGAATGAGTAACACATCCCAGAGCAGAGGGGAGGGGCAGTAGAAAGCTTGATCCGACTCAAAGAATTAAGAGCATGGGCCTGCTGCGGAGCTGTCCCTGACTCGCGTAAATGGGTCATCATAAAAAGCATATCGTTATGTGGGCACAACGCGTGTGAGTATGGGGAGAGGTATAAAACTACTGAATACTAATGTGAACCTGCCCGCCGGGACAGAAATCATCCCCTGACGGCGGGAAGTCAAACTAAATGACCAGACCCGGCATAGCTTAAGCTGTCCTTGAACCGCATAGGAGCTTAATGTGACCTCAAAAGAAAATTGAAACTAGAGAAAGCCAATACTTGTTCAAGTGTCACACATATCGTATATCGGGCCACCCTGGGCATTTGCCTGGTATAACTGAGAAAACAGTTCCCGAGGGAGCCCCGCCCCAACATGAGTCTACATAGACGTGGAACGGTAATGCCCCTTACCAAGGTCCGTGGTAGTCGCCTGCCGGCGGACGGGCGTATTTCCTAATTTATCTGAGATGAAGTTAAAGTTAGCGAGGAGCCAGTTACCTTTACGTGTCTGTCCCTGGGCTAGTGGGGTGTGCATATCACCCCTGAGCTGGTGAGCATATGCCTACTAGGTTTCGTTGTGTCCTATTCCTTATCCAGAAGGTGGTATAGTGTCCGCACGTCGCCGGGGGAAGGGAGAGCTCATTTCCTGGCATGTGCTGGCCTGGGCCGGAGCAGTCCGGTTGGGCGAACGACCTAAGGAGGCGCAGCCACCGCGTGGGAACAACCCTTTAAGTCCAGCCTCGGAACCCTGTTGCACTAGCATGGCCGAGGGGGAGAGGAGGATGTAGGGAGGAAGAAAAGACGGACTATTAGTCCTCGAAAAACAAATCTGTCTAGTATCAGGGGCATTGGCGCATTGGCCCGTTGTCCGCCAGCAGCTGCACCACCTAGGGGGAGGCCTTCATTGCGGGGTCACCCCTTAACATGTACTGTACCTTATTGCGGAGTCTTCCCGTGCAATTTACACATTACCTTTACATCTCTCTCTTTCTGGTCATCAAGCAGTTTGGGGGTTAAGACCGGAGAGAACAAAATCCTATAATAAGCATTCATAGGTAATCCCCGAGCCATACCAAGTCTGAGTAGCTGCCGTGATCGTACTGCCTCAAATAAGGCCGTTCTGATTTCGGTGATAGTACGAGCCGGGGAAGGGAGGAGATATTGTTGAAAGGCTTTAACTAATTCCTCCTTCCGCTGAGGGGGGTCCGGTGCGGGTTTAGCAATAGTGAGGGCCATATCCCTAGTTAAAAGGAAACTAATAAATTTGCGATGGGCATTATCTCTAACCAGAAATTCCCGTTGGAGTTCAATAGGTTCTGGAGCAATAAAGGGCAGGGGAAAATCCCATACCGTTAGTTGAGGGGCTATAAGGAAATCAAAAATAGGCATAGACCCCACCCGGTTGTTGTCGTAGACAGTCAAACTCAGTAATGGGGGGAGGAGGAACTGGGGACAAAGGGTTAGATGTAATATCTATTGCGAATTGCTGAAGCTCCTGATCCCACGTTACCCAAGGGCCATCCCCCACCTCACCCAGATTCGGCTCCCGTCGGTCCCTGTGGGGACCACATCTGTGAAACTTGAGGGAAGGCTCTGTCCACTGGGAAAGGGAATGACATCCATTAGTGCCACAACGTTCATTACAATTAGGGCAAAGAGGAGTGTCTGGGTAAGGGGGGTCCTGAACCGTGGGAACCGGCAGAAGAGTGAGTAGTTGGAGGGACAGAAGGGCGCGGCAGACTACCGGACCGTTGGTTCTTAGTCAAAGGAGGGGACATATATGGCTGTGTGTCATCAGAACCGACAGAACTATCCTGTCGGAGACTTGTAGCCGCTGGAACCACACTAGTGTCAACTCTACATGAGGGGGCCCTATGGGAGGGAGAAGCAAGTAATGAGGCATCCGCCGGTAATCCCTGAGTGGGCCGACCGGCGGAAGGGCGAGTTACGTTAGAGGACTGTAAGTCTACAAACCCTGGGTAAAGGGACGCCGGGGTTTGAGGGCGGATTACAGTTGGTTCTTGCAACGAACCTGGGGTCGCTGAGGCCGAATCTCTTGTCACCTGAGTGAGAGGAATCCTAGGGATAATTGGCTTAGGACCCGTAGTCAGAGGGTGGGTGATTATACGTTTAGTTCCCGTCCCGGCGGAGGAGGTGGGCTGAAGGGGACCACCTTTATTGACATGAGAAGGGTGAGGTATAGGTAAACTTGTCTGAGAGGGGATTTGGCCGCGTTTTATAGCACACTGACGGATCACCTTCTGTAATAAGTCATTTAGTTGGTCAGCCGTAACACCTGGGGGATTAGGACGTTTAGGTGGCCTACCCTGTTGGTCTCTTTATACTAGCTTTGCTGCGTTTGACCTATGACTGGGGTCTAGTGTCTGACTGTTATTAACTGTGGACGGTTGGCTATTAACTGTGGACGGTTGGCTCGAACTAATGGCCGGCGACTCCTGGTCACGCGGCGTAGGCGGTTCCTGAGCGGCCGTACGGTAAAGTCCAGTGTTACTGGGGACAAAAGCGAAACTTGGCTGGACCCTAGATGGTGGATGGGCCGCCGCGTAATGCTTAGTGGTCGTAACCGTGTCTAATGTAATAGAACAAGGGGACTGAGTAGGATTAAGAACTGTATCATCCGGAGGACTGTGTCGGTTAGCTAAAACCAGTTTGGAACCTTGTAGCCTAACTCGTACAGATTTCCTAATTCTGGCGGCAGCGTGGGGGTGGCCGGCGTCTGCCCCGAGGAGGCCGGGGAAAACCCCTGACGTACCCAAGGCGGGCGTCGGAGCCACCGGGAGGACAGGTTCGTGACATTCTGGTGACACCGAGCGGCTCCTCTTGGATGGGGGGAGAGGAGCTCTGAGCCTATGTTGTGGAGGACTCAAGGCTCAACAAGGGTATTGGGGGGTTCCGAGATTAGGGAGCTATGTGTTCATCAAATTAATATAACTGAACCACCCTTAACAATTCTGGATTATCACATGTAAGTTCAATGTTAGCTACTCGAGAAGCATAAGCCGTGAACTTGGTCTTAATTTCGATGAGTTAGCAAACAAGATGTATCTTGGCCCGCGAGCCATTCTTCAAACAAATCTGAACAGACTGGACACGTACGAGATGTCCACATGAAAGAAGCTTTATCTAAACATTTTATACACCGGATACACAGTCTATGCGCCGGTACCGGGACAAGAATGCAAGTGGGAGTTGAGCAGATAGTGAACAAGGGCATGACTACAGAGTCTCCTCTCCCCGGCGGAACGTCTCAATAATAGGATGTCCTGGGGGTCACCTGGAAAGATAACATTTCCAGGAATCAGTGCTCATAAGGATATACCGAGGGGGCCTCACCTATCCTATCCCCATGGGGCAGGAAGAAACAGTAGGCCATGGCCTTCCTCTTTATGCCCACCCCTGAGGTGGTGCCCCGCCTCCTCTCCTGCCCCTCGTAACTAGAGAAGACGTGCACACCGCAGAGAGCTAACCCATGACGAGAGTCATGCTTGGGTAAGCTAACTGGAGACGGTCGGGACCGCAGAGAGCTAACCCATGACGAGAGTCATGCTTGGGTAAGCTAACTGGAGACGGTCGGGAGAAAGCCAACTGGCGGTGGGCAGAACCGTTAAAGTAAAACTCTGTAGACGCCGCTGGTGCGTTTGCCCATTGGGCCGTGAGCAACACGGGGGCAAACGTCACGCCATGGGAGCGCCGGCTCCTGACCTTGGTCCGAGGGACCCCTGGCAGCGGGTATCGTCATGTTCTGCGAAACAAATGCCACCCGCAGTCAGACACCTAACTAAGCCGCCAGTAATGACGGTGTGAATATCAAAAGGGTCAGCGAGCGCGCCGTAACCAAGTATACACTGAAAACCATTCTTCCGCCGGAACGGGGAGGAAGACACGTCATACCTCCCCCCGACAAGGGAAAAAGAGAGTGACCCAGCAAACGCCGGCACGGCGGGCCGAACCAAAAGCCGCAAGGCAGAGGCCGGCGGGACAACAAAAGGGGGAAAACCTCGAAGCAAAGCAACGATGAGAGAAAACCGCCTAACTCTCAAACAAACCCAGACGTAGGCCGCCTCCCAGGACCTCCGGAAAGTGGCACACTAAAGCTTGGTTCACACATGCACGAATTAACGTCCCGTCCGTCCCCGACCCTTGATTCGCCGTGCCTGGGCGGCGTCCTTTTTATGCATGCATAAAATGATCCATATGGGTCGGGGCAACTGCCAGAATTTTTTTTATGTCATGGACACCCAGGGGACACACACGGGAGCAATCGTCGTCTAGACGACTAATATAACGGGATGAGAACGGCGGGAAAAAAACGTTGGAACGTTGGAAACGGAACATGGGGCCTCCAGATTGATGCCGTCCTGCCTATTTTCTTGGTCGGGGACGAACGTGACGTTAATTCGTGCATGTGTGAACCGAGCTTAACCAACAGGGAGTCCCAAGAAACAAAGGGGGTTATAAAAATTCACAAAAAGAGAAAAATAATGTCACCCCCCAACCACTATATAACCTACAGGCTTAACCCTTCCTCCCCGGGCTGTCTTAGCTAATGACGGTCGCCCCTACCCGGGCGATATGGCCGAAAAACTTCTAGGCCTAGGCTACCGTATTTATGTTTATTTTCACTGCTAGAACTTTCCCACTCCTCTATAATCGTAGTGCGGTTTTCAATCTGTATTTTGGCATTGAGTAGACCTCTGTAAATCAACTGGTTCAGTTGTGATGACAATTTCAGTGGAGCCAATATTGCAGATGTTGCCAATATGGGGGCTTTTTAGACACTAATTTCGTCATGACGTCAGAACAATAACATTGAGGAGTCTTCTCCTTCTTGTTTTCGGAGGTGCGGTGACGAACGCTTGGGGTTTGTTGACATACGTCGTACGCACGGCGTTCGGACCAAGCTTAATTAGGCTATTAACCCTTAAAAAGCGGCACGCAACATAAGTAGAGTTAAAAAAACTGGCAAAAAACGGGTGAAAAAAGGGTGGAAATAAAGTGAAAATGGGTGGGATAGTAATGATCCATACGTCCGACATCTGTGGCCTCCCGGCCCACACTAACTCCAGTTCCCCCACCGCGCGGGAGGATGACAGTGTAACCAATAGTTCGCTAAAAGTGAGCAATGTAGCAAAATCAGCTAAACTTCCATCTTCGAGGTAACACTGTCAGTGCTCCACGAGTGCTACGTAGCTGTATGTGGCGTCATTGTGTAGCGATTTCCGCCTAGTTTTCGGCGCAATACAGTTCCTTTCATACCGATGGTTGATATAGCAGTCAGAATGGCCTGAAAATGGCCACAGAGGACCCGCTAGACAAGGGTTAAGCTCATGCCTTAGATAAGGCATACCGGGTAGCGGCCCTTCTTTCGTGCTGTCCTTACCTAAGGCAGCCCGGGTAGGAAGGGTTAACCAGAAAGAAAAGTCGAACGGCGACATGAATGAACTAAGAGAACAGAGCCAAAAAGGGCGAAGAGATCGCCCCCGAATGAGGCCTCTCAGCAGGCTCGGACGCCAGAATATCCCACAACCACGTGTGACAATCTCAATCTGGCGCGTCTGCAAAAGAACAAAGACAGGGTCCCACGACCCTAAGCTGAACAAAGGAACAGCCATAAAACACCGAAGGAAGCCTCCTAACAAAGAGAAAGCAAAAACTAAGGTGCATAGCAACAAGAAACTCCATACATATGGCGACAAAATGAACACAAAGTCAGCGCCTAAACGTACCCTAATTTAACACTTCCTGCGGGCCAACAATAACACAACCCGTGCTAGCTAGTCTAAACCCTGCTCACTATCTCCTCAATATATACAAATGAGTAAGGACTCACTAGAGGAGAGCGAACGTCGGATGAAGCCGGAGTGCGGGGGCACATGTGTAGACAGTAGGCCGCGAGGAAGAGAAGGACGAATTGTGCGCTTGGCGAGAGGTGGTAAGAAGCCACAACACAAGAAAATCCACCGAATGTGGGAAGCTTGTTGATAAGTGTTTTAAGTATTTAAAATTTTCCTTTTTTACTCTTATTTTTTTTACGAAGGTTTTTTCGTAGTGGGTACCCGATCTGTGACGACACCATAAGAGAAGTAGCGTTGCACTTATGAAGATGACTCTTTTTCTTCCTCGCTGCGGTTGATTCCAAACGACTGACGTGGTGTTGAATGGAGACTATTATATTAATAGGCAACATCGTCAATGATAATATATCACTAATAAATATAAATATTTATATACAGTGCCTCTCAAATTTACTCAATAGACATGTACTGTACCTTAAGTTGTGGGTCATAAACAATACTGTAGTTGGCAAGTCACCAAGATGATGACCCCATTTTGTGCAATATAAAAAAGAAAAAAAACGAAAAATGCCTGGGAGTTACATTGTTACTTTTAGAATGGGACTAATTAGGTTAAAATTGAAATTATTTTAATTGACTTTCACCCATATAAGTATTACTATTATGCAGTACTGGATTTGCTTACAAGTCCATTAATCTCTTGTAAACTGTCTTCCTGTAAGCAATCCATTAGTAACTATAGTTTAGTGTTTGTTGTGACAGGTGGTAAGGAATGTGCTAGCAATAGACTGTAGACTATAATATAATACTGTCAGTAACCTATGATTATCATTTACCTCTATGATTGTATGTTATAATGCATTATTTTCTATTTTAATATATTTGTTGAAGAGATGAGACAGTTTCTGGTCATGAGGGTCGGAAAAAACTTGGAAGCTTGAGGTGCTACTCTACAAGGATTTGTGATCCAATCTTTATTTTGATTTAATGCTATATGGCCCCTGTTGCCTGGTGCTAGTTTATTAACCCTTTCTCTGCGGGCGTATTTCCGCCATATTAGGGTTCATTCAGGCACTCCTGATTGATTAGGCAAGTGTCTGAATGAAATGAAATGTATTCAGCCGAAAACTAGAAAAAAATAGCTTCAAAATGACGCCAGAACGAGTCTTCGTAGCTTGCTACCATACACATTCGCTAAAATGAGCAATATCTTTGTTTAAGGAATAATTAACATCCAAGGTAACACATTTTACCAATCTTGCTGCTCGGCCTCAGTATAAAACAGTCAGTAGTACCATATCAATAAATAAATAGTACTTAAAAGCAAGTAGTTTATATATACATATTATTGTACAGTACAGTATAAGAATACAATTATAAATGTTTTTAAATATAATACTCCTGGACGGAAACTTGATCACATTGTTACGAGATTCACAGTTTGTTGTGCTTATGTAGTCACAACTAACTATAACAATACTGTAATTTAAACTATAGGTTTGATTCCCGAAGGGAAGTAGAGAAAACCTAATATTTAGTAGGGCCCCATAATCAGACTACTTCGCCTATTAGTAATAATAGTCTCCATTCAACATCCTGTGCCAGCATTTTGAATAGCCCGCGCGGAAGTATCATGGAGTACTCGTCATAAGTGCACGCTTAATTCCCTCATTGGGATCATCATTTTGATCGGGTACCCTACAGAAAAAAACTGTAAAAAAAGAAAAAATAACTTAATGTCTTATCATAATTATGACTTGCCATATTCGTGGATTTCTCATGCTTTGCTTCCCCGACACCAGGCCCCCTAGTGGCCATCTTCGTCCTTCACTGATATACCAAGAATAAACTATAGAAATCAGCGAATGGGAAGTGGGATGGTTGGGAGGGCCCGAGTCGTCAATGATTACGGGGCCCTACTAAATATTAGGTTTTCTCTACTTCGAAGGGAATCAAACCTATAATTTAATAGGGCCCCTTCATCATTGACAACTTCGCCTGAATATCAAGACTGGAGGCGGGACATTCGCAAAATATCCTAACCTTAGGAAAGAAGAACCCGGATAACATTTTCTTAAGCTTTATTGTATGCAATACAAAAATAGAAAAAGGTATAAAAGATTTGCTAGCAGTGCGTGGCATTAAAAAACTGCTTGCTCATGGTCAGATTGTTGAAATCGATCGTATGCATGAAAAAAAGGTTGACACGCATGTGTCCTGTAGAACTATAACTCTGCAGTAGTTATTCGTTCTCTCCTTAACCCACCAGACCCGGTAGGGCTCTGAGGCACCCATAACAAATACCCCCCGCGGAACCCGGCAGGGCTCCGAGGCTCCGGCAGCTTGAAAGCCTGTAAGCTTGGTGTGTGAGGCGTCCGTCCGACGCATGTAAACAACAACCGGTTGGACCGACGCCGCGCATCTCCGACCACAAGAAGGAGAGGCGTCGCTTGTTCGTGTGTGGTGTGTGTTATTGTTAAGTAGTGAAACGTAGTGATAAGTGGCTGCTATCGCCACAAAGTTCTCTCCACGGAAATCGTCATCACAACTTAACCAGTTGACTTAGAGAGCTCTACTCAACGCCATTCTACAGGTACGAAACATATCTACGCTTGGGGATGTGCGGAAGCAGTCAATATAACAAAGATACGGTAGCCTAGGCGTAGAAGTTTTTCAGCAAAAAAAACCCGGGTTTCGGGGAAATTATAGAATACAATAGCCGGGGCTGGAGGGTTAAACTAATTGTACAGTAATATTTTTTTGTACACTTTGGTAAAACAGACCTAGTTGCAACTATGCGATATATCTTCTTAAAATTTAAATACAAATAAAACTCATACTGGACTGTAGAACCTGTCCTATCACAATCTCCAAGGGTACAGGGGGGATATGGACTACTCTGCAACCCCCCCCCCCCTTTTTAAAACAACACCACATATAATATAACAATACCTACTGTACCCGTTGCCGTAAAGCTACACAGGTACGCTTTGGTTTATCTAGAGCAACAGACAGCTAGCGTGTAAGGAATGTATGATTGGAAGCCCAAAGTTGGGTTTTAGCAATATCATCAATCGAAAAATGTTGCAAAAATCTGAGGGATACTGCCCATTTCCTAATATCGTGAGCCCTGCCTATCACGCCGGGATTGCTTTCCCTGATAACGTCGACAAGCAAGGAAGCTAACTTCCGTTTTGTAACACGTTTACCTGTCCGGTTAACCCATAAAGCACCTGGTTGGCGAGGTTGCGCAGCCCTCATAAACTTTGTGAGTGCTTGCACAGGACATAAAATGTGATGAATGAGGCCTCTCTTTAAGGCCGGGACGGAAAATTCAGAAAAAACATGGTCCGAATGTTCGTTCTTAGCAATAAAGGAGGGAGACGGTGCGATTTGAACATGGTCGTGCAGTCTCCCAAACCTGAGACAGTTTGGTTCGTTGCTCATCGCCGCCAGCTCAGACACCCGGTTTCCGGTGACAAGTGCCATGAGAAAGACTGCCTTTTTTAAAAAGTGAGTCAAAATCCGGCGCATTATTATACAGTACTTGCGCGATTGAAGCAATTCTAAGGCTTTATCAAGGGACCAGGTGGGCATGAGCTGGCGGGGAGGTGGACGAAGCTTGAAACACGCCCTCCGCGGTATGGAAAGGCCGGTGAGATCAAGGAAGGGGATCCTAATGGCAGACAGATGACTTTTTAACGTTATGACCGAAAAATGTTTCTGCTCAAAGAGATAGTCTAAGTACTTGAAAATTAAGGCTCCCGAGGCAGTCGTTTGCCCTGACTCAACAATCCAGGTTGTAAAAGTTTTCCAATGAGATTGATATTGTCTCCTGGTAGACAGTGTGTACTGATTCATTAGTTTCTTAGCGACACTTGGCCCAAATTGATTTAACCATTTGGCATAGTAAATATCCATAAGGCAAAAATGAGCGAGGTCCGAAGGTTGCCAATCGTTTCCAAGTGGAAAACGGAGACCGGGAGGGACACCGGGGTCCTGCACCACTGTTGCAATACCAAACCTGGGCCGGCCAAAGCAGCGCGATCAAAGCTACCCGGCCCCGGTAATCCCTCGGTTTGTGAATGACTTTGCACATTAACACAGAGTCTGGCGGCGGAAACAGATAGATTGAGGTCCACCTGTTCCAGTCCAACAGCAATGCATCGGGTCACCCCGTGACATGTAAGAAAGAGTGGGAGTCTGTGGTTCTCTACTGACGCAAACAAGTCCACCTGTGGACGGGCCGGCTTTGCAATCATCTTGTTGAAGATGGCCTGTTTAATTGTCCATTCTACTAGAGTGCTCCGCCGGCGAGAGAGAGAGTATGCCCAGACGTTTGCCACGCCGGGGAGGTAGGTGGCATGCAGGGAAATCCCTAGCGAGTCGGCTAGGGTAACAATTTGTTCTGAAACGTTCAACAACTCTTGTGACCTCACTGAGCCTTGTTTCTAAATGCAAAAAACTGCGGTTTGATTGTCCATTCTGAACGCTATCGATTTGTTCTTCAATGTCCTGCCGTGAGTTTGGAGAAAGAACAGGGGGACTAAAAAGCTCTTGCTTGTTGATATGTGATTGGCTGTCTGCCACCCAGATGCCCTGACCCTGGTGGCCTAGGCTTGACTGATACCCCCAACCTAGGGTCCCCGAGGCGTATGTGTCTACCCATACCGTAGGTGGGGGAGAAACCCATGTTATGACCGAGTAGAGGACTTCGTGCTTGGTCCAGGCCGATAGTAAGTTGTGGATTAACGGAGGAATTGGCCATAATTTCTTCTCCGGCAAGAGAGGGAACACTTTGTTGCCTTCCAGGATTAATCTCTTGGCTTTCAATCAGCCCAACTTGACAGTTAATTGTACCCAGTTGAGAGAACCGATCAGGGAATCCCACGTTTTCCTGGTCGTATCCAGACTGTGGAGGAACCGGAACAGTACCTGCTGCGGTTGTCCACACTCTGAGTAAGAGTCAGAGCGTAGGTGTCCCAGACCAGCCCTATCCACTGAATAGTCCTTGAGGGGACAAGGTGCGACTTTGCCAAGTTCACCTTGAACCCTAGGGTTTGTACATGAGCTAACACTTGATTTACATGGTCTTGACATAATTCTAAAGAGCTCGCCACTACTAGCCAATCGTCCAGATACCAAAACACCTGTATGCCTCGAACTAACAGGGGTAAAAGAGCTTGCCGGACGAGTTTGGTAAATACTCTCGGTGCTAGGTTCAACCCGAACGGCATCCTTTGAAAGACATAAGTCTCGTGCCGGATCCTCAGAGCGAGAACATTTTGGAACCTCTTGTTTATAGGGACATGCCAATAGGCATCTTTGAGATCGATCGAGCACATCCAACCTTGCGGCGGAAGTGCGGGTCTGAGTTGCTGTACAGTCAACATCCTGAAGGGTGAATTCTCTATAAAGGTGTTCAGGTGCGAGAGATCTAGGACTGGTCGCATCTGCACACTGTCCCTTTTTGGCACTAAGAAGTCTTGACGTGAATACTGGCAGATAGGCATTGACCTGAATAAGGACCCGTTTGGCAATCATTTCCTGTAATAGGACCTCCTCCTCCTCCTCCTGAGACACCGGGGTATATTCCTGCGGCCGACGCAGTCGAGGCCGCCGGCGCCACCGCCAGGCGATTCCTTTGCTCACTACCTTCCTGGCCCAGGTATGCTTGGGCCAGGCTGAGCGGAATGATCGGAACGAACCCAGGTGCAACCGGGGTTCGTCCTTCAAGGCAACTCTCCAATCCTGGTCCTTGGAGCTCGGCCCTGGGATGTGGAGAGTATGAGTGGCTAGTTTTTTGGAGGGGGAGGTGGGTTGGCATCGGATGCTTTACTAGTTTTGGCTGGTGTAGTGCCCTGATGACCTTTGTATGGGGCCTTACCCTTATACCCGTGCTGTTTACCTTGTTTGGGTTTGTGCTGATTACCTCCCTGCTGAGGAGGTGGTCTGGGGTCTCTTGGCGACTGCTTAGGTTGGGGTTGGTACGGTTTGTTACCGCCCTTTGATTTATGAGAGGGTTTCTTAGGTGGGTCCTTCCTAGCTTGGGAGGTAACCTGCTTCCACCCACTCACCATATTAAAAACTAGACTCCAAGTCTCAGAGTTAAGCAGGGTGGCAGTAAGAACTGGGGAGAGAGTTACCCGGCGACCTATGTCCGCCGGCAACTTCCTCACCAGATGGACTCTCAGATCTTGGCGGGCTCGAACCGCTTCCAAAATTGCAATTCTAATGTCTCCTAGTGACTGAATGGCATTTTGTAGCAAGAGTCTACGAGACGGCTCAGTAGCTTTTCTAATTTGGGGGTCAGCTATGGCCGAGATAGTGCATGCAAGAGAGACGGCTATTTGATGACTCACCAAGTACTGAGAGAACATCCGGTAGGCTTTATTACGTAACTTAAAATCCCGCTCCAAGTGAGCAGCCGGGGGGGGGGGGGGGGAGAAAAAGGTTAATCAAGGGCATGTAATGACATTTTGGGGGCCGCCAGAAATGTTAGTAAGGCTGGGGACACCCCTTCTGCTTTGGATACCGGCAGGGAAAAGTAAGTATGGTTATCCGGAGGAATCTGATGAGAAGATTTGGAGGTGATAGTAGTGGCAAAAACCTGAGCTTCTAACTCCCAATCTACCCAAGGGCCTACTCCTACCTGCCCAATCTGCAGTACCGGAGTCCGAGCTTGGTCCAGGGCCGGAGTTGTAGCCAACTCCGGCGTAAGAGCATTCAAGGCTTTGACATCATTGATGCCATCAGCCTTCGACCAGTCAGCAAATAGTCTTGCAGATGCGGCGGAAGGAACGGCCGGCGCGGCTGAATAAACAAAGTAAGCTGGGTTAAGTGAACTTGGTACACCCTTAATCAGTACATCCAAAACCCTCCCTGCCTCGTCTTTGGCCCTAAATTTACGGTTCTTATTGATCTCAATTGACCACTCGCCGGGAACTGGGAGGTCCCCTAATACCGAAGGTTGAGCTAAAAGGTGGTTCTCTGGTACCACAGATACCCAAGAGCAGTCAGTACCATAGAGGAGGGGCATGGGGCCCTTCCTCAGAGGCGCCTTATCTAAAGGAGGAGGTTGGACATCCGTAACAACCCTGAGGGTGGACATAGCTAGCGTCGCTGGCACTGTAGGGCCTGGGGCAGCTGCTACCACCGGGGTCGGACTAGAAGGAGTGAATGCTGGGGGTTCTAGAGGTCTGATAACAGAGGTGCTAGGGGGCGCAGCTGAGAGAGTAACCGGGGGATCCGACGAGGCAGGGACTTGATAATGCTGTATCACTTTATGTAATAACTCATTTACCTGATCAGAAGTCATCCATTTCCTATAGGGATCTTTGGATGAATGTGAACTAGCCTCAGAATAATTACTAGGGATAGACTGAGGAGCCGGGGAGAACACTCCGTCCGCCGGCTCCTCACTCTGCTCCAAGGTCTCTTGTGATTCTAACTCAATATCCACCGGGGGCCAAGACAAATCTGGCACTGACGACGGTAACACGTTTATGTTTCCGTCCGCAATCCGTTCTGGAATATTTAGGAGAGAGAGAGATGGTTCTGAGTGATGCCAATACCCCCTTGCTGCTATGGGCTGGGAGTCATGAGTCACCTGTGAGCTTAACTGGGTCCCCGCCGGATAACTTCTATATTGGTCGGCTAGTACCCTACTCGGGCCTGTCGACCTAACACCCCGGGGAACAACATTCAATTTTGGAATGGCAAAAATCACATTAGGAGGTACCTTCACCAAATGTTCCTGACTAGGTGTGGATGCCAATAACTCAGATCCTATTTCCGACTCCCCTGAATCACGTGTAGGTGTGTCAGAGGGAGGTGTGGGAGGAGGCAGCTGAGGAGTGTCCTGCCGGCTGCTAGACGTGTCCTCATATTCCTCTCTCCGGCGCTTGCGAGACCGGGAAGAGTCCGAGGCGGAGTGGCGAGAGTGTTTCCGGGGAGACTTAGACCTAGACCTCGACTTCCGCCGCGGAGAGGGCGAGCGTCTCTTGGTACGGGCAGAGGAGGGGACCTCGGTGACTTCGCTCTCACTGCTACTACTCACTACCTCTTTGCTGAGGGCTTTTGTTTTGACTTTGGGTCTGACAGATTTGGAGGAGCCGGGTTTCACTAAAGGTGACTTAATAATGAGATTTTCCCAAAGGACTTCGTCATCACACTGAAGCGCTTTATGGGCAGTGTCCTTAGCATAAGAATTAAACGTGGCTTTAACCCTCCTGGCCCGGGCAGGTCCTCCAAAGGACAGTGTGGGCTACCCGGGCGATCTGGCCGAAAAACGTCTAAGCCTAGGCTACCGTATTTTTGTTTAGTTTAACTGCTAGAAATTTCCCACGCATCTATAAACGTAGTGCGGTTTCCAATCTGTAGACTGGCGTTGAGTAGAGCTCTCTAAGTCAACTGGTTCAGTTGTGATGACGATTTCCGTGGAGCGAATTTTTCCGCGATGTTGACACTTGATATCAGAGCTTTTCAGACACTAATTTCGTCTGACGTCACAACAATAACATTGATCCGACGTCTCCTTATTGTTTTCGGAGGTGCGGTGACGCAACGATCGGCTTTGTTTACATGCGTCGGACGCACGGCGTTCAGACCAAGCTGAATAGGCTTTCAAGCTTACTATCTCCTGAAAGGACACCCGGGCTCCTGCCCTTCTTTCGTGGTGTCCTTTGGAGGACCTGCCCGGGCCAGAAGGGTTAATCTCTTGTAGGGCTGCTAAACATGATAAGTCTTTATTCGCCAGCAAGGCGGTTTTTAATTCAGAGCAGATGGCGCATCTTTTATACAACCACACGCCTCGAGAGCGATCCAAACACTTGACACACTTGATGCAAAGTTTGTGAGCAAAAAAGGGTAAAAGGGAGCAAGTGAGTGTGACGCAAAGTTCAAACCTAGGCATGTTGCCGTAATGAGAGGGTCCCCCCCTCCGCCGGGATAGGTGTCCAACTCCGCCGGAGAAGCAGTCTCGGGGGCCTGGATTTTTTTTTTCCAGGAATCAATGCTCATAAGGATAACCTGCGAAGTATTAATACCTCCTAATAATAATAATACATATTATAATAATAATAATTTTTGCTTACAGTGAACATTGACGATATTGCGCCACCAAAATGCTGTGTTCACATAAAACTAAATCGCATAAAACGCCCTCGTTTATCGACCATAAACTAGTTTTATGTGAGACCCTACTGTACATCCTAACCCTGCCGGAAAGTTAGCTATAGCGCACCACTACTCTAACCTTCTGCCGGATCTGTCTAGCTGACTTTCAATAACTTACCTGTGACAAGAGCCACAGGTCCCTTGACCCTTTTAGTGTCTGATCATACTGAACAAGTTTGCAAAACTAATCGTATCACTTCGTGTACACTCGACTGGTGGCGCCGCAGGCGATAAAGTCTTAAGTGTCACGGGGCCAGTCAGGGCGAGTTAACCCGGCAGGCCGAGTTTGTAGCCCTGCTAGTAATGCAATTCCGCCGGGAGAGTGTGGTTCGGCTAAACCACGCCAGGATCTTTGGAACGTTCCTACCCGTTAGAGACGGATAACGTGGACACACCGCACGGGGCCGCCGGAACAGACAAAAACTACCGGGAAACAGGGTTGGTACAGCCCCTTTCCCGAAGTCCCACACATATATAATATACATAATGACATATAGGAACATCTCCCTTACCCCAAATGAACAAGCCCGCATGCATGAATAAAAAAAAAGCATACATACATACATAGGCATAAAATAATGACAGAAAATTTAGAAATCTAAATTACCTGAAGCCTACGCCGGAGACCCCTAACTAGGCTGACCACGTGGTCCGAAGAACATCCCGGCAGGCGACGCTCCGGCACCCAGCAGCAGCACAATGAAGAGGGAGGCCCACCCAAGGGGCCCAAGCAAAACACGAACCCTGGAAGGTGGAGCAGACACCCTTAAACCTGAGCTTTTGCTGATATCTGAAGACAATGGCATGTACTTTCCTCAATATTGACAGTCTGTATCATGCCTCGTAGAGTGGTCGCCTTCTAGCTAAGTAAACACAACAGCTAAAGGTGTATCACAACATCACACGCGATACGACAATCCGGGACTCGTAGACGCCTGTGACAATGGTACCCTAATTTAACACACACTTTCTGCGGACCTACCAATCTGGCAGCCGTGCTAGCTAATCTAAACCCTGTTACTACAACACAGATATATACAAATGAGTAAGGACTCACTAGAAGCTCTGCAAACGTTGAATGAAGCGGACACGGTGCGAGCCCTGTTGACGGAAGGGACGCGGAAGTTGGAAGGACTAAGATGGCTGCTAGGGGGCCTGGTATCGGGGAAGCAAAGCATGAGAAATCCACGAATATGGCAAGTCATATGATAACAGACATTAAGTTCTTTTTTCTTTTTTCTTTTTTACGGATTTTTTTTCTGTAAGGTACGGTACCCGATCAAAATGACGATCCCATGAGGGAATTAAGCGTGCACTTATGACGAGTACTCCATGATACTTCCGCACGGGCTATTCAAAATGCTGGCGCAGATTGTTGAATTGAGACTATTATTACTAATAGGTGAAGTCGTCAATGATGAAGGGGCCCTATTAAATAGTCTACTGTAGTAGTTTACACAAAAAGGAATATATGCAGGATATTCCACTTCCGTACTACATAAACAAATACTGTAGCTTATGTAAAGTTAAGCATAGTGAAATTTTGGTCTCAAGGTAAGGTGCAGAATATTACACGCTGATCACCATTATGAAACTCTGCTAGAAAAGTAATGCCCTATACAACCATTAACCCCAAGTGATTAGGCACACAAAATATTTGTATTCTTCCACTACAAAGAAGTCTCCAAGACAAAGGTATGAACAGTTAAATTGGCACCTCACTGCCACATACACATCACCAGACATTACAGTAGTACAGTAGAAGCTTTCCTACAAAATATATTTTTTTATAATAATTATGTGGCATGATATTTTAAACTCATATTTATAAAAAAAAAAAAATTAATAACATGTCAATTAAATGATAGTTTTAAATTTACCAATTTAAACAAATATATTAGGATTAAATATATTTTAAAGTGATTTTGTTTTCATTGAAGAGTACAAATGCATATGCAGTTTCAAATTGTATGTATGCATGTATGTATGTATATGCTCAGGCCCAATCCCCACTTTTCCTATTTTTATTTTCTATTTTACTCTATTATATTATTTTGTTTGTTTTTATACTCTTGGGGGTGGCCGACTCAAGACAGAGCAAGAACAGGGAAAACACAAGACAGAACAACGAACAAACACAGACAAAACACAAAAGTCACACACATCTAGGTCACCCAGAACACCCAGAGACCAGGGTCACCAAGGTCGCTCCAGCACTCCCCAGGCCCCCGACCACCCGGAGAGGTTCTGCTCTCGGCAGGCAGACATGCAGTGGAGCCAAAGCCACAAGCCCACCCACCACACTTCCAGGCGCACCCTTCATATTAATCGTCTCCCCGGGCCAGGCGCCTGATGGACTATTATCTAGTCCAACTTGCGCCCGACCCCTTCCCCCAAATGACCACGTGTTCACTCATCCATTCACAAGCATTCTCCATTCATTCCTGTTTATTACCACTTCCTTTGCCTGATCTATAGTCATTCCTCTATCATCCAAAGCTTGTCTTACACAGTCTCTCCATCTCAATGGGGGTCTTCCTGCCCTTCTATCTCCCCTTGTATCTGACTCACATATTCTCTTTGTAAGCCTTTCATCTCTCATTCGTTCAACATAACCATACCAGCTCAGCACCCTTCTGTCCACTCTGGCTGACAAAATAATGTTCCTGTTGCCCCACTCTCCTACGTATCTCTTCATTCCTCAATCCGTCTCTACGAGTAACTCCACACATACTCCTCAAGCAGCTCATCTCCATCACATCCAGCTTTCTTCTCTCCTTTTTCTTCAGAGCCCATGTTTCAGCCCCATACACTGTTGGCACAACAATTCCTTGATACATTGCTAGGGTCCCCATTTGTGCGTGTTCGAGTTGTGAGTTTCACAAGTTGTGCGAGCTACCAAAAATATTCATTTAATAATTCCAAACTGTGCTAATATTGTTCGAAGTGTGCGAGCGCCGGAATAAAGATAAGCAAATCCGTGGAGAACCCAAAATGTACGAGTTTCTTCACAGCTGTGCGAGATACGTCATGCGTCACAGCCAGCTTGGGTACCGGGTGGGAGGGGTAGTCGGCAATTTTTTTTTGCCCCCGCTCTAGTGCACGCATAGCTCCGTGAGAAATTTGTATACCTTGAGCGGCTGACCATCACACTGGAACTAAAGCAGAAAGTTATCGAGTTAAAGGATGCTGGAAAAGGAAATTCAGTTGTAGCCAGGCAGTTGGGACTTACCGAGTTGAATGTTAGATCAATTTATAAGAAAAACGGAGACGGGGCTGGGGCCGGGGCCGGGGCCGGGGTAGCATAGCTGCACTCGCCCTGCCGCGGGGGTTTGCCTCGGAGCACCCTAGCTTAATGTGAGTAAACAATGACTTATTATAGTTTAATTATTGCTTACTTTTATTTATATTATGTATTGTTATGAATATGTGTCAGTTAGTGTTGTTTTGTATAGGTAATATGAAGTTGAACCCTTAAACTTGGGACCGTCCATCCACCAAATTAATTATTTTCCATAAGATACATGTTTCGAGTTGTACGATTTAGAGTTGTGCACCCTCATTCATCCACCAAATTCTCGCACAATTGGGGACCCTACTGTACTTCCCATTGCTCCGAAAACCTTCCTTCCTTCACACACACTCTGTTTTACCTCCATTTCCATACCTCCACTCCTGCTTATCGTTCCTCCTAGATATTTAAAACACTCTACTTGTTCCAATATTTCCCTATCCAGCCTCACATCTAGATTCACCCTACGATTACCCCTATTACACACCATTACTTTACTTTTATTGACGTTCACCTTCAGTTTCCTCCTCCCACAAACCACTTCAAACTCTTTGACTACCCGCTGCAATTTCTCCTCAGAATCCGCCACCAATTCTGTGTCATCAGCGAACAGCAACTGATTCAACTCCCAATCTCTTACCATTTTTTCCTACTAAACCCAATCCTCTTCCCATAGTTCTCATTTTCACCTCCCTTACCACACCATCCATAAACATATTAAACAGCCATGGTGACAATACACAACCCTGTCGCAAACCTACCTTTACCTCAAACCATTCACTCAACTCACCATTTCCTATTCTAACACATGCTCTGCTCCCTTCATAAAAACTCTTTAACTGCTTTTAACAAATTTCCTCCAATTTCATAAATCCTTAACACCTTCCACATTACTTCACGATCCACACGATCATACGCTTTTTCCAAATCCATAAAAGCCCAAAATATCTCCTTATGCTTCTCTAAATACTTCTCGCATAACTGTCTTGCTGCAAACATCTGATCCACGCACCCTCTTCCCCTCCTAAAACCGCACTGTTCTTCTCCTATTGCCACTTCCGTACACTTTACTATCCTCTCAATCAACACCCTGCCATACAGCTTTCCAACCACTGATAATAAACTAATACCTCTATAACTTGAACACTCCTGCCGATCTCCCTTCCCCTTGTACAACGGCACAATACATGCACTCTTCCAGTCTATTGGTACCCTTGACATCACAAAGCACACATTGAAAAGTCTCACCAACCAATCTATTATCACATCACAAATCTCTCAAACTGTTAACAAAAAATCTAAACTATGTATTTTTAAAAGTACACAGTGTATATTATTCAAGATTTCTATAAGTTAATTCTATACAGGAAATTTCATTAGTCAAATAACATTTTGCTGATTTCAAATCCGTATTTAGAATTTTGTTATCACTTCCAGATTTTGTGTAATGATAATACTAACTCTTGGCTACCTGGCCACTCACAGGCTAATCAATTATGTGCATTTCAACTTTTACAAAGAAACTTCTGTGGTTCTTGTTGTTGTTTTTCCCCAAGCTGCCTGGCCGAACAGCCCCAAGGCCCCGAGCAAGGCCAAGGCCACAACCGAGCGCCCCCACACCACTACCACTTCTGTGGTATTTCAGAATGGCATCAAATAGATGTGCTTTTGTAAATCACCCAGACAACTTTTGCTGTCTGTGTACAATATACACCTATACAACAGCGAAGAAAACTAGCAACATTATCAAAGATGAAACTTGCCTACAAGTACTATTTTGGTTGTACATTAATAAAAATAATAATAATAATCAGGTTACTGTACTTCTCAAAAGCACCGATCTTCCAAAAGAGAATTTACTAGCACACAAAAACGTTACAGTACAATATTACAATTTCAAAGAAAATAAATGTTCAGTACAAAGCTGCATAAGTAGCAGTGGCAGCAACTAAACACTGTAACCCTCTCTTGCAATATCATAGATTCTTGACGAGTAAGGTTATCCAGTTGCTTTTAAAGAATTCAAAGAATGACGGCTGTCTCATGAACAAGGGCAATCTATTGTGTTCTTTTATTTATAAATTATTATTATACTTAGGCGATGTTTCCACATAGCGATTTTGATTAGTTATTTTGTCTTTTTACAGTGTTCGTATATGTTTTGGTTTGTTTATTTTGCAAGCTTTACATTAAAAAAGTATAGCCTTGAAGCGACAAACATAAATTACCTTAATGATATAAGACTTAAATTTGCCAAACTTGATCTTGAAAGTCATAGCTTTAACTAGCAGTCAATGTGGTAAGAGGTCGTGGGGTATCTTGGTCGAAGGCCAAAAATTAGCCTGGCAGCCCTGTTTAAAACTAGTTGAACCTTGAGTGACAATTTGGGAGACCAATTAGTAAAGCATTACAATAATCAACAGAAGATAAGATGATTGAATGAACTAATTTCTAGAGGTAGTGTCAATTCATAAATTGTCTAAACTAAGTAAAGGTTTCCGATGTGCACAATACAGCTTTTAACAATCTGACTGATGTGCTCTTTGTAATCTAGTTTTGAATTAAAGGTAGGAGACCAAGAGAGGGATTGGGAACCACAAATTTGTTGTGCACAGTGCAATGCAATTTTAACAGCTTGGCTAAATGGTAAAGAAAGGCTATGCCATTTGCAGTGCCCATGCTTTGGCGTGAGCCCACAAATCACCATGATGACTCATTTTTGTATTACAAAGACAGCAGGTTTCTCATCGAAAAATAAATCAAAGATCAACTACCCAAACTGTCAATCAGCCATTAAAACCAGTACACGACGAAGCAAACCCACCACCAATGGCCACAGACAACAGTTCTTCTGATCTTGAATACAAAAAAAATCTGGCAAGTGAGGAAGCTCTCAACAGGGCCGCCATTAGGACGTGATACCAGAACCGCACTCCGTGTGGAACACTCGGGTCTTTAAATTTTGGTTTGTATATACAGTATTAAAATGTAAAACTTGCAAACTATGTATGTTTTCAGCTAGTGATATGGAAGCAGAGGAACACAACACATATGTTCCACATAGATAGTTCCCACATCTGGTAAGTCAAGTAGAGTTAAATGAATTGGTACACAATATGGAATTAACAAAAGAAACAGTAGAGTTGCATTCCAGACTTCATAAATGTAATGTTACAGACATGCACCAAAGTTTCATATTCTCGTCATCGTCATTTGAAGTTTCATCACTTTACTTAAATGATGAATTTATTTGTTTCTGCAGTGATATTAGTGGTTTGATGCAAGAGATTGGGTGTGACTATTATCCAAATGAGTAGAGACTTTTCATTGACTCCAGTAAAGTGAGTCTTAAAGCTGTCTTACTGCACAATTGCAATGAAAAACCCTGAATACCTTGAGCACAAGCCACAGGATACCCATGTTACCATTATGTAAGCATGGATTACACAAAATATGGCACAGAAAAGTTAGATAGTCTATTTATGTATTAGATACTGGGGAGGGTTACACATAATCTGGATGTGATAGGGAAATTTGGCTATCAGATCTGAATTCAGCATCACTGATTTAGTAAGAAATAGTTCTCATGTCTGGAACAGAAAAAAAAAATGAAATTTGTTGCCTAGATATAATTGAAGTACAGGAGCTTATGATTTTGTAATAACAGTTGAACACCTTTGCTTACAGTATAATCCATTCAAGGTTTAAATGACTAAACTATAAAACGGTAGCTATAGTGCTGAATAAAGCTTACGCTATGAACAGGATACATATTTCTCCTGTACTATTCAAAAAATGCCCTGTTATTTTGGTTAATAATGTTATAAAATATTATTCAGATGTAAATCCTTTGGTCATTTAGAGTTAGTATGGCCAGACCTATGAGAGTTCCGTATGGAGCTCAGTGGTCTGGTTAATCTGCTCTACATAACTAACTAACCAACTAACTAGAGTTAGTATGTATGTATGTATATACTCAGGCACGTACCCCATAGCTGGGGGTGGCTGACTCGAGACAAAGCCCGAACAGGGAAAACACAACATAAAAAACAAAATACAAATTCACACACATCTAGGTCGCCAAGGAGAAGACCTAGAGACCTAGGATCACTAAGGGCCTCCAGCACTCCCCCGGCCCCAGACCTCCCGGAGACGTTCCGGTCTCAGCAGGCAGACACGCAGCGGAGCACACCACAATACCTCACATCCAGGCATGACCCTTCATATACACCGGCTCCCCGTGCCAGGCGCCTAACAGACTATTATTTAGAGTTAGTAGTTCACCAAAATTGCTTAAGGATCACAGTAAAGAATAACCTTGGCTCTATTATGTTGTACTGTGAAAACTTCAGTCATAATGCTACCTTATCACGGACAATTACAAGTTAACTAATTTTCACATACCGTAATTGAGCTGGATTATTACAGCTATCACGTCAGTGCTTCAATGTTTTCTGTTGTTTTAAATGTTCAAATGTATTGTACTAAGCTACTTTACATATAGTATGATACTGTACAGTACTTAAAAAATCTAAATATATATATATACTGGTATGCTTTCAAGCATAGTATTTAGTGTACAGGTATTATAGATTTTAGTTACCATATCTATATAATAATTCAGTAACAGATAAGAGCATAAGATATCCACATTACTTTTACAATACACATCGGGACTACTGTACCTTTGTTGGGAATGTAAGGGAGCTAGTGATACCAAGCGTCTGAATCTGCTGCATGTCTTCTATAATCTACTTTTCACTCCTCAGTGTTGGATATTTAGATGATCTGCACAATGTTGGGGTCCTGACCTCGCTTGATGACCTCATACTGGCTCTTCACACAGCGATGCATGTATACCTAAGAATGATAACAAATCCATTATCCTACTTAAAAAGTTAAGTGCAGTATACAGTAGCGAGAGTTTATGTATGATGGATACCTTTGAGTGACCAGGTCTCAAATGTACAAGAATGTATCTAAGCCTTTTTTTTAAATACTGTAAGTATAGTGACATTTGGCAATTAGTCACTGGAGATGGTGGACAAGTTTTGCTATTTGAGAGATACTGTACCAGTACTATTTTAGGGTGATGGAGCCAAGGCAGCCACTATCACCAGAATTACATTTAGCTGGGGAAATTCTGAGAACTGCTGCCAAATCTAACCATGAAAAGACTCCCACTCCCCTTGAAGGGAAAAGGTGCACGTTTCATGTTGTAGAAGCACAAGGACCAATACTTCAGTTACGTGGCCTGTCAAAGTGGATGATATCAACAGAATGGAACGTAACAAGATGAGAATGGTGAGACGGTTGTATGGGGCCAAACTGCAAGATAAGATATCTAGTGAAGACTGAAGAGCTGAGGAGACGTTTAGGTGTCAAGAGTATCAGTGATGAGACTGATATCAATGATGCGTACTAGCAGGCTTGGATGGTTGAGTACAGTATGTGGAGAGGATGGATAAATTGAGTTGGATGAGAAGATGCAAGTCTGTGAATGTGGAGGGAGCTGCACCAAAGGGTAGACCTAGAAAGACGTGGGATCAGACTACACGCTCTAATCTCAAATTTTAAAAACCTGACAAGTGAGGCAGCTCTGAAGAGGGCTGCCTGGAATACTGCCATTAGGATGCGAGACTGAAACATCACTTCATGTAGAGTACTCGGTCTTTAAATTTATGTATATACAGTGGGGCCGCGCGGATAGTGTAATTAGGTATAGCGATTTCATGGATAGCGACAGGATAGAAACGATCTCATAGCGACCTGGAACCGCGGATAGCGAAAAGTCGCATAGCTGAGAATAGCGGCTAGCCGGGGCAGAGTTGCCAGCGTCGGGACCTTGGCAACTCTGATTTAAGTGCGCAAGGCCAATGTCGGTATATGGACGATTCACCCCCGTATAGGCTGGAAATTTTGCCCCTCTTGAGGTTGACTATTCGCCCCTACTGCAAGACTTTTTGCCCTAATAATTTAAAATGCCAATAAAATATTGGTTTGTTTACTTATCCTATTATAAAGTATATTCATAGGCCTATTCATATGTCACCCTAACACTTAGGTCTATGCATTGACATTGACCAATCTTCATTAATTACCTTGCTACACTGACCCTGGCGCCTGGTATGACCTATCCTAGTCTACCAATGGTGAAGACTGAGTTTATTACATGGCTTGCTACCTAATAATAATAATAATAAGCATGTTACTTATTTCTCATAAGCGCCAATTTTTCCGAAGAATTCACTAGCGCTCGAAAAGAGAAAGAAAAAAGAACAAAAATCAATGCATCAAAAGAAGGCTTATATACAACACACATTTAACAATCACTAGCAGTGGCAAAATAGCCTAAACTCTATAGCCATCTGTCATGACACCTCTCTCAAGATCATAGCTTCTCTCAAAGAGAAAAGTCTTAAGTTGTCTCTTGAAGCATTCAACAGAACTCAGTTGTCTCATGGACAGCGGCAACCTGTTATACAACCTCGGAGCCATGTAGGAGAATGACCTCTCAAAGAAAGAAGACTGCTGGAAAGCCCTTGGTTCATCAAGACGAAAAGGGTCATTGTCATGACGCACAACTACACCATGGTGTGCCGGTGGGCGCCTGAGCAGCTCCGCAAGGTACCTAGGCTCACCAAATTTGAGAACCTTAAAAGTCACCAAACACAACTTAAATTCTATTCTTGCTCTTACTGGCAGCCAGTGCAGTTCTATGTGAAGAGATGTAGTAGGAGTTCTAGGTGGAACACCAAAAATTAGTCTTGCGGCCCTGTTAAGAACAGACTGAACTTTCCTCAAAATATAATTTGGAAGACCCACCAACAGGGCATTGCAATAATCAACACGAGAGAAGACCAATGAGTGAACCAACGTCTGGTTATAAACGGCTTCACCAAATAGAGATTTCTGATGTGCAAGTAACAACTTTTAACTATCTGGTTTACATGCTCTTTGAAATCTAATCGGGAGTTCACATATACACCCAGATTTCGAACAGAGTTGGCCGGTCGCAGCTGAGATCCACCCACATTGATGGAGAGGGCACCTACTATATCATCAGCTCTTCTATTTCCTCGGATGATGAGAATATCAGTTTTACCATCATTTAGTTTAAGTTTTCTCGCTCTCATCCACTTCTTGATATCAGACATCAACAATTCCATCTTACTCCGTATATCAACTATATTTGTGATTCTCACATAAATCTGGGTGTCATCTGCATAAAAGTGAAAGGTGACATTATGTGCACGAAGCAGAAGAGACAAACTGCTAATATAAATTATAAATAGGATAGGACCTAAAACTGATCCCTGCGGAACACCATACTGCAGGGGTGTCGAGTCC
Organism: Lithodes maja; assembly: GCA_037953745.1. Classification (NCBI taxonomy): domain Eukaryota; kingdom Metazoa; phylum Arthropoda; class Malacostraca; order Decapoda; family Lithodidae; genus Lithodes; species Lithodes maja. The sequence continues at coordinate 239,029 of JBAKBP010000284.1, read as the reverse complement.
GAGACCACTTGATTTACCATCACACTCTGGGATCTACCTGACAAGTACGACCCAAGAAGCAAGAGAGCGGAGTCACGCACACCACAATCATAAAGATCACTCAATAACAACTCGTGATCCACTGTGTCAAAAGCCGCAGAGAGATCAAGCAAGACCAATAGTGAGGCCACACCATTGCAAATGTTCTCAACTAGATCATTATGTACTCTAATCAATGCTGTTTCAGTTGAATGATGCTGTCGGTAAGCAGACTGAAAAATTGGGATAGTTTCATTCTGCTGAAGTAGTGGTTGTAATTGGTCAAGTATTGCACGCTCTAATATCTTTGATATGGACAGGTTGGAGACAGGACGATAGTTCAACATGTTCTCAACATCAAGTCCAGGTTTCTTTAGAGTAGGTCGGAGTAGTGCATGCTTTTCAGAATGTGGGAAGCTACCTTCAGAGAAGCACTTATTAATTACTGTATTTTGGAAATAAACTCAACTGTGTGATCATAGACTCTTGGTAGCTTGGAAACATTTATGGGATCCAACGGGCAAAATGTTTTATTGAGGTTTCTTATGTAGGACGAGATCATGTCCACCTCTACTGAGTGAAAGGATAAGAGGACATTACTGTATTAGGAATGTGTCGGGGTTGGAGTACAACTGAAAGTTCTTCACCAACAGAAGCATCATCCAGTTCCTGTCTTATGCGAGTTATCTTGCCAGCAAAAAATGCCACAAAGTTGGCAGCCAACTCGGCATCGGGTACAGAAGGTCTTAAGCTGACTCTTGTTTTTCCAAGTAAACTGTTTACAATTGAAGCCAACCTCCTCTGGTCGTTACCACACGAGTCAACTTTTCCCTGATAATACACTTTCTTTTCATCTTTGATTTTGTGGACCACAGCTCTTCTGGCTGACAGATATTGCAACCATGTAGAGTCTGTTTTATTTTTCCGCCATTCACGTTCAGCTCTTCTACGCGCTCTTCTAAGAAATTTAACTCGAGTGCTATACCAGGGCGAATCATCTCGTACTATGATTTTCTTCTCTACTTCTGGACAGTGATGATCGAACACTAATTTAAGTGCATTTCCATGTACCTCCACCAGCTCATCTGAAGTAAGGTTGGAAGTATCAATACTTCCCAAGTACTGTTTTACTTCACTGCTAGCCAAATTTAGGTCTGCATTTTTATAATTTCTAAATCTGATTACTTTTTCATGTGTGAGTGGCTTAGGGAAATCAAAGCTGAAAGTAATCAAAGCATGATCAGAGGTATTAGGGTCAGCATTCTCAACATCAACATCCAGAACACCACCACAACCCACAGGAGAGAAAACCAAGTCAAGGGTGTGTCCTAAGATATGAGTTGGGTGGGACACATAGTTTACAAAATTGTTCTGATCAGTCAACTCAAGGAACTCAGGAGAGAATGGCTTCAGATGAGGGCTGTCAACCCAGTAATTAAAATCTCCACATATCAAAAGTCTTCCGGTTTTAGCAGAAAATTCCTCGAGAAACTGCCCAAACTCTTCCATAAAACCCCTATCTGTGCCGCGATGGCCAGGCCTATAGACAACTGCCATTCTTAGAATTTGTTGGAGTTTTATTTCCACTTCCAACAGTTCATAATAAAGAGGGGCTGGGTTATGGCTTATTTGCAAGATATTCACCAGAGATGTGGAGTAGACAACTGCCACTCCACCACCCGGATGACCTCCCCTAGGCCTAGGAACATTTATTATGGAATGGGTTTTAGGCAATGCCGCCTGGATAATATTCAGATCTGACTCGAACAACTAGGTCTCAGTGAGACATAATACATCAAGGTTACGTTCATCCAAGATCTCGCAAATATGATCCATTTTGTTACGCAAGGAACGAACATTCAACAGACCCAGTTTCAACCGGCTCCCATGTGCATTTTTCAGTTTTTTGAACCTACAAAATTGGTGTTCTCAATAACTTTATTTCTCTGAGCTGTCATTAAAGGACAATTTCTACTTGAGGCGAAATGATTTGGCGGCTCCGTAACTGATGTGGAGCTCATACAATTTATACATTTGGGGGAAGTCTTGTTGGTGCAGTCTTTTGAGTTATGAGTACTGTTACGGCTGGATCGGCAATACATATTCGGGATTCTTGATCGTAGGACAGAAATGGCTTATGTGACAACGACACGCTCGATTCCAGTCCCAAATACTATATGCTCCAGACAACAAAAGCACCAACGCCCTACAGAGTTATCGTCTATGGTAACGAGGTACCTTAACTCGGCGAAAGTGTACAACAGGGGTAGGCTATGAGGCTAAACTCCCTCAGACATTTATAGGTTACGTTATTACTAAAGAAATGCAATACTCAAGAAACTACGTTAATATTAAGCCTCTAATAATGTAGAATAGAAGCAGGCTAAAGGTATGACAGTGAAATGCTAAATGACAAATGTACACGCCTACTTGAAAGCGCGTGCACTAGAATAACTGTCCCCTACTAACATGCACTAGCATGTAGCATACAAGATGTTCATGATCCAGTAGATACCTAATAATACACATGGAAGGAACATAAATAGTAGTCACTTATTGTAATAATGAATCTATACTTGGAATAACTAAAAGGTTGCAGGCAACAGTACTGCGCCGGTAGCCTACTACCGCATAGGCTACTTCGCTTCTCTCACTCTGTCTCCCCTCTGAGTCCGTATGCGCCCTACGCAATAGAACTCCGGACACAGCAGCAAAACGACAGTGCAGTTAATTGATACATGAAAGTATTAATAGTGTTGTCTTGTGTGTGAGTAATGTGTATTGTAAAGTGTTACATACATAAACTTAAAGAGAGCTGCAATGCATAGTAAAATAAAGATATAACCCACTCATCATCCCCATGTGTTCTAGCTAGCAGGCCAAGTCACAGGAACAACGAGTCCCAGCACCGAAAGCGAGAACCCAGGAAAAGACTGCAGAGAACACAAGGACAGATATATTACGTTACTCTACTATACCGGCACTACGAGCGAGCTGTAGTCTCTGGTACTACACTCGCTCCTGGCTCGGTAGGCAAATCAAGGCTAAGTCCTCGCCCCTCTACAGACAACTCCTGGGCATGGTCGGGCTCTTACACATGGCACTAGTCTAGTCACAAATTGGATGATGAGCTGGGCATATAACTCGTGAACATGTAGAACGTTCACCAACTATCCTCATCAAGAAGATCGCTGTTCACATTAACCCCTTAAATCTAATACATGTAAATATATGCTTGTCCTAAGAGTAATACGAGAGGTGAGTGCTGAAACTCCTTTAGGACCTCAAGGGAAGGGTATGCATTTAAATAGAGAGAAGAATGAAATGAGAGTAAGGTCGTCAGAGAGAAAGAGTGCAACCGTGAGAAATTGGAAGAGAGGGCAAGGGATGTTAGAATCTCAAAGGTTCTAGGCAACCTGATCATGGAACACACAGCGAGCCTCCATGCAATGTGCAGTATGACAACATGGGCAGCCAGGCAGCATATGCAGGCGGCAATGTACTACCAACCCTGTCGCACCTAGCTATAAGCGCAGGGCTGCCAACCGGTCCATACGTCTGGCAACCACCCCCCCGGCAGCGTGGCGCACCGCTACCCTCTCGCTCTGAAGTCCAACTCACTCTCTCTCTCTGAATTCCCACTGTCTTATCTATCAACTTCTCCATTGATACTACATATTAAATGGAAGGTCTCGACATGGCTTAAAACAAAACCCACCACTGGTTAGCAAATGACGAGACCTTTGCAGAGATACAAAGAACATAGTTATACGTTGTCACACTCAATATAAGCAGCCAGCATGGTACAGCGCGGTACCGTGGTGGTACAGTGGAGTACCAAGGAGTACAATCAGGTTACGTTGCCACGCACTGGGTGCGTCACAGCCCCCCCAAGATTTTAGATAATCGACCATAGAAGCATTATCAAAATCTGACAGGCAACCAACCGACCTGCTACCCTTAGCTGCCACTAATTGCAAAAGGTGCACAACAACTGAAGTGTGAATTATACATAAAACACAATATCGCATGCATCATGCTACAACAATAAAGACTTACAAAACTAAAAAAAAAATTCTCGTTTATTTTATTGTTTTATAATCTTTTTGGACGGCGTTATGATAGCCTAATTTTACTCCTGCTCAACCCACACACCGTGCACGACTATCCTGGATCATCAACCCTTGATAGACAATCTGCTATCACGTTCTCACTCCCGGCAATATGCTGAATGTTGAGATTATACTCTTGGAGCATTAGGGACCACCTGGTCAACCGCATATTCCGATTGTGAAACTGATTTAGGAATTTCAAGGGATGATGGTCCGTATAAATCGTCACTACCGGGCCGTAGGCTGGAACATAAACTTCGAAATGTTTGAGCGACAAAACGATAGCAAGAAGCTCCTTCTCTATAGTCGAGTAATTCCTTTGTGCCGAATTAAACTTGCGAGAAAAGAAGCTCACTGGGTGTTCCAAGCCCTCGGAATCAGTCTGCAGTAACACTGCCCCGGCACCCACACCGCTGGCATCAGTCGCCAGCTGAAAACTCCTGGAGAAGTCTGGGGCTCTCAAAATCGGATGTGTACACAGCAGGTGCTTGACTAGGTCGAAAGCCCTCTGACACTCCGCAGCCCAACAGAACTTCACTGACTTCGACAGTAGATCAGTTAACGGTGCTAAGACAGTAGAGTATCCCCGGATGAAGCGCCTATAATAGCCTATCATACCTAGGAACCGCATGACCTGGCGCTTAGTGGTGGGCCTGGGAAACATATTGATAGCCTGTATCTTGCTCAGGGGGGGGCACACCCGGCCTAACCCGACCACGAAGCCAAGATACTGCACAGTAGCCTTTACAAACTCGCACTTCCTCAGGTTCACCACCAGCCCAGCATCGTGCAACTTCCCAAACAGGGTCTCTAAGTGCCTTAGGTGATTTTCAAAATTGTCATCATACACTATCACGTCATCAAGGTAGACCGTGCAGTTAGGGATTTCGTCACAAATATCGTTCATCAGGTTCTGAAACGTGGCAGGTGCGTTCTTAAGCCCATAAGGCATTACGTTACATTGGTAGGTCTTGCCATCTACCACAAAACCACAAACTTGCTTAGCTCGGTCCGACAGGGGTACTTGCCAGTAGCCTTTTACAAGATCAATTTTAGTAAGGTACTTTGCATTCCCTATCTTGTCCACGCTGTCGTCAACTCGAGGCAAAGGGTAAGGGTTGGTAGTGGTCAAGCCATTTAGCCTACGAAAATCTATGCAGAACCGCACCTTGCCGTCAGGTTTTGGCTGCAACGTGACGGGTGATGTCCACTTCACATAACCTTCAGTGATCATCCCTCTCTCAACCATGTACTTTAACTCCTCCCGTAAAGCTGGCAACTTTACCGGGGGCACACGGTAGGGCACTGACTTGAAGGGCACATTATCACCGACGTCCACGTCGTGCGTTACCTGAGTAGTGAGACCTGGGTGTTCGGCGAAAACAGAGGGGTATGACCTGAACAGGCCTAGGACAGCAGCACCCTGGTGCTCAGGCAGGTGACTTACAGCTTGCCTAGCCTCTTGTTCAGTATTCCCCGCCCACTGTTCCGCGGAAATGACACAGTCCCAGCTATCCTCCTCAGCAGCATGACTGTCCCCACCTCCTTCTCCACCCTGGCCGCTGCAGGCCAGCACAGGGACAGTGAGAGGCTCTGAGGGGCGTCTCACATACTCTTTCATGAGGTTAACATGACATAACTGATGTTTTCTTCTACGGTCAGGTGTTGCAACGAGATAATCAAGGTCGGACAGTTTCTTAGCCACCACATACGGCCCAATAAACTTGGCAGAAAGGGGGTGTCCAGGCAAAGGTAAAAGCAACATTACCTCCTGACCCACCGAAAACTCCCGAAGCTTCACCTTGGCGTCATACTGGTGCTTCATGACCGCCTGTGCATTAACCAAGTTATTACCTGCCGCTGCCATGCAACCTATAAGTCTCTCCCGGCTCTCAAGGATATATTTAAGTACAGACCCCGGCTTCTCTTCGCCCTCCCAGATCTCTTTCACCATACTTAAAGGTCCTCTCACATTATGGCCAAAGACTAGTTGATTTGGACTGAACCCCAGGCTCTCTCCTGGGACTTCACGTGCAGCGAACAGAACATACGGCAGACCCAAATCCCAATCAGTGTCATGTTCTGCACAGTAACAGCGTAGCATACTCTTCAGGGTCGAGTGCCACCGCTCCAAGACTCCCTGACTCTCGGGATGGTAGGCTGACGACACTACAGAACATATACCGTGCAACTGAAGGGTTTGCTTGAACAATTTGGATGTAAAATTGCTCCCCTGGTCTGACTGCACCTCACGTGGAAATCCATAACGGGAACAGAACAATAATAAGTTTTTAACAACTGCCTTTGCCGAGCCGTTTCTCATGGGGTATGCGTCCGGGTATCTCGTAGCCACATCCATGATTGTCAACAGGAATTTATTGCCACTACTAGTAGGCGGGAAAGGGCCAACCAAATCTACTACAACTTTGCTGAACGGAGGCCCGGTGACAGGTATGGGAAACAAAGGTGCCTTCGGGATTGTCTGGTTAGGCTTCCCCGTTGTCTGGCAGGTCGCACACCCAGCCACCCATGCACAGACATCAGCCTTGACCCCAGGCCACCAGAAAAACCTGCCCAATGCCGCCAATGTTTTTGTTACCCCCAAATGACCCGCCACCGGCACATCATGCGCCAGACACAATAAGGACTCTCTATACTTATTTGGAACAACCACCTGGTCTACTACCCTCGCACCGCCCTCCCACTTCGATTTGGGGTCTAGAAATCTGCGGTACAATATCCTGTTGAGCCTAAAGAAATCTCCCGGCTTCGCATCCCCATCTTCCTCCAACTCTATGGCACCATTGCTATAACGAGCTAGGCTAGCGTCTTGCAGCTGCTGCTCACTAATGTCCCTGGGCGTCAATGCATCAAGATGGTTTTGTAATAAGACATTACCCCGGCTAGTAGGCTCTACTGCCTTAGTGGCTCTCGCTACAGCTCTTGCCTCACGCGAAGTCTTACCCAACTCTGCCTTGTTACACACCATATCTGGGCCAGAGTCAACTCCCGTGTTTATTATAGGTCCAAGTACCGAATCACCGAGAAGTGCAGCAGAATCAATGTCCCTTTTCCTGCCCTTAGCAACCTTCTCCTGATCCTTCCTCCACTGTCCCCGAGGTTGAGTGCTAGGCTGTGCAGGAGCCGCAGAGCGAGATCGGGTTACCACACAGGCCATCTCATCCTGTTGGCACCTCCCAACCCATTCCCGATTCTCACCATCCACGTCGGCCGCCCTCTCGGCAACGACTAAGGGTGGAGTCCCGGAAGTGGGCACCGCAAAGTCGTTGCCGAGAAGAAGGTCGACGCCCTCAACTGGCAAACACTCAACGATCCCTACATCCAGCTCCCTGCACACCTCTCCCACTCTCAACTCCAACCTCACAAGTGGGTATGACCTCGTAGCATTTATACCCTGCACCACAACAACTCTGGCCGCATTTATCGGTTTCCCTGTGAAGTTCCTCAACAAAGTTTGCGAAGCCCCCGTATCCCTCAGCAAGTCAACCCTCCGTAGTTCACTCCCCCAGCTCACAAACCCGTGTCCCCGATGGCTACAGAAAGTGTCCCGGACAGGTGTCGAGCCTTCCGTACGCTTCTTTACCGCGTGTGCCTCAGCTGCTGACAACCTACCCCGGGCAGTTGCTGCAGCCTTCAGAGACACACCGATACTGTGAACCAATGACACCGGCTTAGCGGGAGTGTTACTAGAGCACTCACGTGAATAATGGCCTAGCTTCTGACATTTGTAACATTTCACATCCCCAATGGGCTTCTTCCCTTGTGCGGGCGAAGAAGGGGCCTGACCTTTAGTAAACGGGAGAGGCTTGTGTTTGTAGGTGTTATTAGGTGCAATGCATTTAGTGTGGTTATGTGTGTCATAGGATTTGTTATTATCGAAAACTCTGGTGGGTGGGGTATAGCGCCCCTTCTGCCCTGACTCAGCCCTCTGAGCGGCACCGCAACCACGAATCAATGATAATCTGAGGTCTGCCATCTTGGCAGCCTCCTCTACTGTCTTGGGACATTTTTCCTTAATGTTCAGCGTTAGATCGGTTCCAGTACATTTGTAAAACTGTTCCAGATAGAAAAGTTGCTTAATTTCCTCAGCCGACTCTGCGTGCTCGGACCGAAACCAGTTATTACCTGCATCTGTTAAGTCCCGTGCGTGCTCCATAAAACTGACGTCGCTCTTCTTATTCACGCCACGGAACTTCAATCTATAAGTTTCGGGTTGCAGTTCGTAGGCCCGGAGCACAGCCTCCTTCACCAGTCCATACACTACACTCTCGTCCAGTGACAGTGCATCGTAGGCTTTCAATCCCTTACCCACTAGACGTGATGAAACTAATGCTGCCCATTTAACCTCCGGCCAGTCATACTCACGACACTTCTTTTCGAAACGAGCAAAAAACTCAGTCATTGCTGTCTCATCAAATGCGGGTACTAACTTAATTAAATGCGAAAGTGAGTCTGTAACCCGGTGCCCACCACCGAGATGACGCCCCGTGGTCTCTACTCTAGACTTCTCGACATCCATTTCAGCCTGGTACCTGGTTGCATCCTGATTGGCTTGGATTCTAGCAACCTCTATGCGTTCTATACTAGCCTGTTGTATCTGAGTCTCCTGCAGCTTAAACTTAGCTAGTTCTAGCTGGAATAACATCTCAGGAGACAGGCCTGGGGGGGGAGAGCACAAAATGGGGGATCCACACCGAGACGTGTTTACGGGTAAGCCAGCTTGCCCTTGAGAACCCTCCTGCTGCATCGTGCTAAGACTCGCTGGCTGAGGGCCCAGCTCAGGGGTAGAGTGGAATGGAGGCTTGGAGGGAACCCCCCAAGACCCCACTCCACCCACCGCCCCATCGCCATCACCCAACAAACATGCCACCAAATTCTTCTTGGGCCAACTGTCAGGACAGTCCCGCCCCAAAACCGTGGCTAAACAGCGAAGACCGTAACAATCAATAGCCTGCAGGCGCTGTTCGGTCAAAGGTGTCTGCAAAAATGCCCGGGCATCCCTCTCTCCACTTATAACACTCCCCTCCCTAAACATCTGTTGTACTTGCTGGTTACTAGGCTGTACCGTGTTATCCTCCCCCGTAAATGATGAGTCATTAGACATAGTGCTGGTTATACAATTGCTGTTCATAAAAAAAAAGAAGTGCTTATTACTAATTGCAGTCTCGACTCACAAAATGTTAAAGATGCTTGAATGACTCTACTCTAGACACCCCTAACGAAACAATCTGCAAGTCCACCAATACAATAATGACACAATAAAAATTCCTCCAATATGCAAGAAAATTCTAGCCAGCTCTACTAGGTAGCATAGAATAGTTCTCCAAAAAAACATGTGATAGGATACTACTGAATCTTGTGCAAGGTCGCCATTTTGTTACGGCTGGATCGGCAATACATATTCGGGATTCTTGATCGTAGGACAGAAATGGCTTATGTGACAACGACACGCTCGATTCCAGTCCCAAATACTATATGCTCCAGACAACAAAAGCACCAACGCCCTACAGAGTTATCGTCTATGGTAACGAGGTACCTTAACTCGGCGAAAGTGTACAACAGGGGTAGGCTATGAGGCTAAACTCCCTCAGACATTTATAGGTTACGTTATTACTAAAGAAATGCAATACTCAAGAAACTACGTTAATATTAAGCCTCTAATAATGTAGAATAGAAGCAGGCTAAAGGTATGACAGTGAAATGCTAAATGACAAATGTACACGCCTACTTGAAAGCGCGTGCACTAGAATAACTGTCCCCTACTAACATGCACTAGCATGTAGCATACAAGATGTTCATGATCCAGTAGATACCTAATAATACACATGGAAGGAACATAAACAGTAGTCACTTATTATAAGAATGAATCTATACTTGGAATAACTAAAAGGTTGCAGGCAACAGTACTGCGCCGGTAGCCTACTACCGCATAGGCTACTTCGCTTCTCTCACTCTGTCTCCCCTCTGAGTCCGTATGCGCCCTACGCAATAGAACTCCGGAAACAGCAGCAAAACGACAGTGCAGTTAATTGATACATGAAAGTATTAATAGTGTTGTCTTGTGTGTGAGTAATATGTATTGTAAAGTGTTACATACATAAACTTAAAGAGAGCTGCAATGCATAGTAAAATAAAGATATATCCCACTCATCATCCCCATGTGTTCTAGCTAGCAGGCCAAGTCACAGGAACAACGAGTCCCAGCACCGAAAGCGAGAACCCAGGAAAAGACTGTAGAGAACACAAGGACAGATAAATTACGTTACTCTACTATACCGGCACTACGAGCGAGCTGTAGTCTCTGGTACTGCACTCGCTCCTGGCTCGGTAGGCAAATCAAGGCTAAGTCCTCGCCCCTCTACAGACAACTCCTGGGCATGGTCGGGCTCTTACACATGGCACTAGTCTAGTCACAAATTGGATGATGAGCTGGGCATATAACTCGTGAACATGTAGAACGTTCACCAACTATCCTCATCAAGAAGATCGCTGTTCACATTAACCCCTTAAATCTAATACATGTAAATATATGCTTGTCCTAAGAGTAATACGAGAGGTGAGTGCTGAAACTCCTTTAGGACCTCAAGGGAAGGTTATGCATTTAAATAGAGAGAAGAATGAAATGAGAGTAATGTCGTCAGAGAGAAAGAGTGCAACCGTGAGAAATTGGGAGAGAGGGCAAGGGATGTTAGAATCTCAAAGGTTCTAGGCAACCTGGTCATAGAGCACACAGCGAGCCTCCAGGCAATGTGCTGTACGACAACATGGGCAGCCCAGGCAGCATAGGCAGGCGGCAATGTACTACCAACCCTGTCGCACCTAGCTATAAGCGCAGGGCTGCCAACCGGTCCATACGTCTGGCAACCACCCCCCCCCCCCCCCCCCCCCGGCAGCGTGGCGCACCGCTACCCTCTCGCTCTGAAGTCTAACTCACTCTCTCTCTCTGAATTCCCACTGTCTTATCTATCAACTTCTCTATCGATACTACATATTAAATGGAAGGTCTCGACATGGCTTAAAACAAAACCCACCACTGGTTAGCAAATGACGAGACCTTTGCAGAGATACAAAGAACATAGTTATACGTTGTCACACTCAATATAAGCAGCCAGCATGGTACAGCGCGGTACCTGGTGGTACAGTGGAGTACCAAGGAGTACAATCAGGTTACGTTGCCACGCACTGGGTGCGTCACAATATATATATATATATATATATATATATATATATATATATATATATATATCCCTCTATCCTTTGGACCCGGATGAACCTTGTAACTGTCAATTCAAAATCACTAGGTAACACAAAAAATAATTAATTATTTGTGAAATGGTTTAATGGAGGTAAAAGAAGCAGTTTGTGGGGATGTAAAGGAAGAAAGGAAGTCATGTTTGTTTTACTGTGATGATAACAGATTGGTCTTTAGTGGATTCTTCTCGTTCAAGACTCAGAGGTTATTTGGTATGCTTGACTTGCCTCTTACTTTCTCCATCTACCTCTTACAGCCTCCATCTACCTCTTACTTCCTCCATCTACCTCTTACACCCTCCATCTACCTCTTACTTCCTCTATCTACCTCTTACTCCCTCCATCTACCTCTTACTCCCTCCATCTACCTGTTAATCCCTCCATCTACCTCTTACTCCCTCCATCTACCTCTTACCCTCTCTATCTACCTCTTACACCCTCCATCTACCTGTTACTCCCTCCATCTACCTGTTACTCCCTCCATCTACCCGTTACTCCCTCCATCTACCTCTTACCCTCTCTATCTACCTCTTACTCCCTCCATCTACCGTACCTCTTACACCCTCCATCTACCTCTTACTCCCTCCATCTACCTCTTACTCCCTCCATCTACCTCTTACTCCCTCCATCTACCTCTTACACTCTCCATCTACCTCTTACTCCCTCCATCTACCTCTTACTGCCTCCATTTACCTCTTACTCCCTCCATCTACCTCTTACTGCCACCATCTACCTCTTACTGCCACCATCTACCTCTTACTGCCTCCATCTACCTCTTACTCCCTCCATCTACCTCTTACTCCCTCCATCTACCTCTTACTGCCACCATCTACCTCTTACTCCCTCCATCTACCTCTTACTCTCTTCATCTACCTCTTACTCCCACCATCTACCTCTTACTCCCTCCATCTACCTCTTACTCCCTCCATCTATCTCTTACCCTCTCTATCTACCTCTTACTCCCTCCATCTACCTCTTACTCCCTCCATCTACCTCTTACTCCCTCCATCTACCTCTTACTCCCTCCATCTGCCTCTTACTCCCTCCATCTACCTCTTACTCCCTCCATCTACCTCTTACTGCCACCATCTACCTCTTACTCCCTCCATCTACCTCTTACTCCCTCTATCTACCTCTTACTCCCTCAGAATAAGCTGGTTAACTCCGCTCCCATTTTTTGTATCCTAAAGTTCAAGTTTCCTCCGAAAAGAATAACAAAATGTAATTAAGAGATTTGGAGCTGTCTCCGGGTATTAAGCCTAAACCTGGGTTGTGAAGGGAGTTAGCAGGATGACCCAAGGATAAGTGTCTCGGCTCTTCATTCGTCAGGTTATATTTTATCTTGTGTTCGGATTGTGTCATTTTTGGCTTTGACTTCGCTCTGTGTCTGTCGGTCTATGTGATTGTGCTGCCAGTTGAACTAGCACGTTTACTCTCTCTCTCTCTCTCCTTTGTCAGTCTTCCAAATCAGCTTCAGACCTTTAATGCTTCCCTAGTTATATGTCTTTTACGAGCCCTGACTTCGCTGTGTAGTATTCTTTTCCTTGCCTCTGCTCAAACTGCGTAAGGATTCTTTTCTTGACCCTTTTTTCTTCATTTTTGTGGGATTCATTACTCTGTTTTTGGGTTTACCTATGAAATAAAAAAACACAGTCGCGCAGTTTGCTTGTTAGAGAGAGAGGGAGGTAGTTACTTTTTCTGGACCCCCTTCTCCCTCATGCGTAGCTCCATTAGGTTTGTTTTGAAGTGTGCCTCAATAGTTTAGCGATTTTAAGAGATTGGTCATCTGATGGAGGGATCTGGATTGAAGGAAATCCTGGAACAAGTGTTTGCCAGCAACACTGTCACTCACATCATGAGTGGTAAAGCTGTTGCCAGGGCTTTGAGGGGACATTTCCTTGTGGATACTGCCCTCCATGCAATCCTACTGGCAGATTCACTTGGCTTCAAACTGACTTCAAGCTCCCTGTCCATGGTACCTCTAGAGACCGAGGATGAATGTGGCGATGATCAGGAATTGGACGAGGAGGGACCCCTGCCATAAGTGGTCACAGATGGTTCACAGGCGGAGGAATCAGCTGATAGTGATCAAGCTGAGGAATCAGCTGATACGGATCAAGGGGTACATGTCCCAGACATCATGCAGGACGTTGCGAAGATGCTCGATCAACTGATTTCAGGAGAGATATCCATGTCGGAGGTTGAATCGTCACCAACACTGAATGAAATACAAGCCTTGATTTCCAATGCGACCGACACGCCCAAAGAAAGAAGGAACACTTGTCAGCTGTGGATGATGTACATGATGATGCTTGGCATCATTCGAAAGTTTCTATGATCAGAAAGGACTGGGAACTGGGCTCTCCATCTTGAAGCAATGAAGGAGATGTTACCATATCTTGCAGCTTCGGGACACAGCTTGTACACAAAGTCATTGCACATCTACTTGCAGAAGATGTCTGACCTCGAGACCAGAAATGAGGGACTTTTCAATAAGTTCAAAGATGGACTTCATGTTGTTCGAAGGTCTGACAGATTCTGGGGTGGGTTGTCCCCTGACCTAGTAGTAGAACAGGTCCTAATGAGAATCCTCAAAACAACAGGGGGTCTTACCAGAGGACACGGATTGACAGAAACACAAAGGAATGTGTGGTGCATGTCCAGTCCGGTGTGTGCAGAAGTGACCCAAGCTATGCAGGACCTTACCAATATAGCATTTGTCAGTAGTGAACAGCACAAAGATCTGTCCACAGCCCGTCAGAAGAAGGATTCTGCTGATGTGAACAAACTGATTGAATTCCTCGAAGATAGGAGACCATTCGAGAAAGAAGGTGGTCTGAGGAATCTGGTGACTGGTGTACTTGCAGCAGAGAATGTGAATGTGACTCAGGCGAAAGAAGTTGGGGAGAGCATTCTGGATGGGATGTGTGGGAAACAGGTTTGCAACTACACATATCGGAAGAAAGATAGAGCAGTTACTATGGAATCCAAGTCAAAAGTCAAGATTGATGGTGATGACGTGCATATTGACGCACAACTACTATTCCAAAGGCTGGTTATTATTGGTACGCATAAGGACAAACTCAATGAGGCGTTTTGTTATGAACTGTGTGGATTCCCTCCAGCTCTTTTTGATAAACGGGACGTCCTCTTGAAGGCCAATAAGCCAGCGCTGGCAAATGCCATTTGGGAATTAGCACCTACGATCTCTGATAAAGAGCAAGAGGAACTCGAATCTAGCCATATTACACATGTCATCGACGGAGGCGCGTTGCTACATAGGATCATTTGGGGGAATGGAGAGACATATGATGCCATCTGTCAAAGATATGCGGCATACGTAAAGCGGAAATACAAACAACCCGTCATTGTCTTTGACGGGTATGACGGTGGACCAGCGCCAAAGGATGGCACCCAATGCAGAAGAACAGGATCGGCAGTAGTCAGAGCTGTTCATGTGTCCCCGGGTATGCAACTCCAAATGAAGAAAGATGACTTCTTGGCCAGCAAAACCAACAAACAGAAGTTCATTAACATGCTGGGTAGTACCCTGGAGAAATCAGGTTGTGTAGTTCACCATGCAGATGGCGATGCTGACATAGTTATTGTTTCCCATGCTCTGAAGATTGCTGAGACATGTGACACTGTCGTTGTTGGAGATGACACTGACCTTATGATACTATTGTGCCATCATGCCACTAGGAACCACAGGAGACTCTACTTCCATCCAGAGGCAAAGTCCGGACAACAGCAAAGGTACATGGACATCCATAAGGCAAGATCGGAGCTGGGAGAACAGGTGTGTCGAGACTTGCTGTTTGTCCATGCCATTTTAGGCTGCGACACTACTTCAAGAGTGTTTGGTATTGGTAAAGCTGTAGGATTGAAGCTGATCCATACAAATGAGACATTCATCCAGCAGGTAGTTGTCTTTAACAGAACAGGGTGCACACAGAGTGAGATTGCTGCTGCTGGAGAAAAAACTATCCTCTGTGTGTACAAGGCAAATGCCAAGATCAGTGACTTGAATGAACTGCGGCATCAGACGTTCCTTCAACTGGTGAAGAAAAGTAAAAAGGCAGTCCAACCTAAAAGTTTACCACCGACTTCAGCAGCCGCACAGTACCACAGTCACCGTGTATATCATCAGGTCCAAGCATGGAAAGAAGTACAGCTGGATGCTGATGAGTGGGTTTGGAAAATAGTTGACAGGCGAATGATACCAGTTCAAACTAGTCAGAATATTGCACCCAAGGAACTATTGGAGTTTGTCAGATGCCAGTGCAAGACTGGATGCAGCACCAATCGGACAACTGGGAAAAAACTATGGTCTGAACGTCGGTCTCAATGTGTCATGGTATGGGTGATAACTTGATCAGTCTGTTGTAAACCTGGTGTCCTACGATATTTTGAGGTCAATGATATATCTCTGTATGTCCTGTCTCATGAGGTTGGCAGATATTTATTCAACAGAAAGGACCAAACACATTCAAATGAAGGTAGAAACTGTGGGTGACATTAGAGGTCAATGGACGGGGTAGGCCTATTCATGGTACTAGTGATTATCAACTGAAAACATCAACTTTTTCCCTCCTATTAAGGAGAAACTGTAATACCACATCAGCAATTCAACAATTTATGTCGTTAGTTACAGATTTATAGTAATTATATGTACTTTTATATGTGTCCTAATGTCGCCAGTGAACGGTGAAATATTTTTGAATGCAAAATAAACACTGTTCCAATACTTCGATTAATTGGGACTTTTTAAGCCCCTAAATAAAGTTGGTTTTGTTTCTTTTGCAATTAGTGGTGGGTGAAACCCTAAGTTGACTGGACAAATGGGCCTGGTGGTAATAATGATGGAAATAAATGCCCGGGACCATCAAAACAGAGAGCAAGCGTACCGACGCTGTCGGACGAAAGAGCGGAAATTATGCAGATGTGTAAGGATAGGCTAACCTATAATGATTGATTTAAAATAAAGTTTGTGTGGTAAGTAATCTCCTCATAATATGTATTTATAAGTATTCTCCTTAAATAATATGTATATATTGGATATATTTTTGGGAAAGAGGTAATTTATGGGTGACTGGACGAATGTGGAACAAAGTATGGTACCACACTTTGTTCAACATTCGTCCAGGTCCGTCACCGTATCTGTTTAAACATTTGGTCCATATTAATGTCATAAAGTAGGTCAAAATAATGGTTTGAGGGTCCAAGATGGCCGAGTCTGGTACGACCTAAGCCTATTTCCCATTAAAGCCTATATTAAACACTGCCCACGTATCCGCGAAACCACGTATTCGCGGAAGGGGGCTGGTACGACCAAGGCGGGAATACCGGGAGTGCACTGTATGATGATGACAATAAGTCATGGGGGGTGAAGGGGGCTTCAACCTATTATTGTATCCTATGGGTAGGTGTTGCGTATATTGTTGTTACTGGCTGTGGGATACAATAATGGGTTGAGAGGGGCAATCACCCTCCATGACTTATTGTCATCATCATATATATTTCCAGCAGGGGCAAATAACAGCAAACAACAGCAGTCAAATTAGATGCGAATATAACTACTAGCGTGCGACTATGTAAACAAAGAGGACGGTACGCCCGCTAACACAACTCTTACCAAAACACCTTAAAACACACTAATCAATGAAGGAACTGATGAGAAAAAGGATAATACAGTAATAGAAAAAAACACATGTGGGTCAATATGCATTTTAGGTCACATATGTGTTTTTTGTATTATAGCCTAATCCTTTTTCTCATCAGTTCCTTCATTGATTAGTGTGTTTATAGGTATTTTTTCTTCTGTAAATACATTTTACCCATTATATAGCAATATTTAAACATGCCCCACCGAAAACCATATTTTGTCATTATCCTAACCTAACAACCTAACCTAACCTGGTGGCTGCCGCCCCCAGACCCTCGCTGGGTTAGCTGTACTGTAGATGACAAAATACTAAAAATACGGTGGATAACTGAACAAAAATGTTCTTCACTGATCTAAGATGGCCGCCATTTTTCCTTCCACCCTTATTTAACTCACAAAGTCTAAGGAAAAATAATTTAATTTGCAGCAGTAAAGACATATATTGCGGTGACTAATACTGTAAGAGAAAGCTATAGAAAACACTTAGAGAATAATATCCCATACGTGACCTAAAATGCATTTTGTCCCACATGTGACCTAAAATACATATTGACCAAGGGATTGAACAATCAAGCGGATATTTCTATCTTTTGGGAAGAGTCAACCTGGAAATAGGAGTTGAAATTTTCAGCCTGTTTGCTCCAGCCCTCCTTGAGTTACAAGAGGCTATGGGTGACAACTTGTAGACTTTTCATAATAACTGCACTACAGTAATATGTACTTACGTTGAAGCTACCGGTACAGTGCAGGTCAGCAAGGGGCCTCCAACTGAAATATTTGACATATCATTAAAACAAGAAAAGTCTAAATTGTGTACAGTTTGACGCACATATTCCGTTTCCTAACCACCCCAGCAAATTGTAACTTGGCAGAGCCACACCCACCTCCCCAACTCCCATCCCTCATTCCCCCTCCTACCAATAGTGGAAGTTAGGAGGTGGAGCGAGGGAGGGGGGTTGGGGAAATGGGTGTAGTGCTGCCAAATCATGACCCCAACGAAATAGAATATGTGCGGCAAACTGTACATAGATTATGGAAAAACATATCTATTCTTGGATATTAAGGAATTTTCAGGTAGGCCAACTATTTGGGATTTTAAGGATTTTTGGGGTACTATGAGCTGTTAACTTTAACTTTTTGGCAATTTGGTCAAGCCGAATCACATCCAGTTTTGCAAACTTGGAGTGCTTACCAACTGTCCATAGCACATCACTATAGTGCTGCTAAACCCCATCTACACTATGACGTCACACCTCTGCTATAGCCAATGAGGATGCTATACATCAATGGGTATAGCATCTATATTGGCTATAGCATATTGAGGAGTAATATATAGTATGGGTGGAGTCTTCACAACACTATGGGGTGTTATGGATGGTTGGTAAACACCACTGGTGTCAGGTTTAGACAATTTATGGTGGATGCCAAAACTTTATTCTCATGAATCATGACTCGAGCTTCACCTGATTCCCCATAAACTTAGCTCCCGCCTGAAACATTCTTTGTAGAGGCAAATATATACGTAATTAGTTTTGCCAGCGCTATGTTTGTAACAAAAGTCCTTCTTGCAGTGTCGCGTAACTGAGTCCAAATTGAGCAACACAATGTTTTAGGAGATAACTTCACCAAATCTAATGTCGTCCCCCCCCCCCCTTATATTACATATTAAAAGACACAAACAATAATATGATTAACCTTCGTATGTAGTGTTGTTTACACAGACTTATAATAGTCAGTCGAGAGGGCTTATACCTACACTTATAATCTACAGGACGTGTTTTATGGCAAGATTTTCACTTCAGGGTTTTTATTTCGAATCCCCTTCTCCCTCATGTTTAGCCCTAATATTTTTTTAGAATTTAAGACGTGTGCTGCATTAGTTTGGGAATGTTAAGACCTTTCACCCCATTTGTCAATTTTAAGACCTTTTTTTGCCATTTAGGTGTAAAAAAAATCCTGGCGAGCGATAGATAACCTGTAATTTAGGAAGAATCGGCCTTCGGCCGGGATATTTTCCCCCCGAAAAATTTATACATTTATCTCGAAGGGGGGGGGGGGGTGTGTTCTTGGGGGTATTTTTTAAAGCTTGGCGGTCTAGGGAGCAAACTAAAAATCTCCCCTTAAATGTTGTGGATAAGTTATTATGATAGCCTTGGTCAATGTGTTCCCATAAGCAGTACCGGTGACGTCCTTTGCATTATATTCTGCCAACTATTAGACGATTGTTTTCATCTTTGGAAGGACGTCTACCCAATAAAAGGCTACAGACCCTCTCAATTCATGGACGTCTACCCAATAAAAGGCTACAGACCCTCTCAATTCATGGACGTCTACCCAATAAAAGGCTACAGACCCTCTCAATTCATGGACGTCTACCCATTAAAAGGCTACAGACCCTCTCAATTCATGGACGTCTACCCAATAAAAGGCTACAGACCCTCTCAATTCATGGACGTCTACCCAATAAAAGGCTACATACCCTCTCAATTCATGGACGTCTACCCAATAAAAGGCTACAGACCCTCTCAATTCATGGACGTCTACCCAATAAAAGGCTACATACCCTCTCAATTCATGGACGTCTACCCAATAAAAGGCTACAGACCCTCTCAATTCATGGACGTCTACCCAATAAAAGGTTACAGACCCTCTCAATTCATGGACGTCTACCCAATAAAAGGCTACATACCCTCTCAATTCATGGACGTCTACCCAATAAAAGGCTACAGACCCTCTCAATTCATGGACGTCTACCCAATAAAAGGCTACAGACCCTCTCAATTCATGGACGTCTACCCAATAAAAGGCTACAGACCCTCTCAATTCATGGACGTCTACCCAATAAAAGGCTACAGACCCTCTCAATTCATGGACGTCTACCCAATAAAAGGCTACAGACTATCTCAATTCATCCTTTTAGCTACCATATATCATTGCTTAAGGGGGGTCACCAGCTTTTTTTTAACTTTCTCTCCTTTTCTCTCTTTCCCTGGCTTGTATCCATTCGGCCCCATTCAGCCAACTGTTTTAAGACGTTTATCCCCATCACAGGTGTTGATTTCTTCTTGGCGAGCGATAGCGAGCCAGCATTGTATGGACAAATCCGGCACCGCAAACATTTTTCGATAGAAAAATGTACAAATTTAGCTTGCTGTCAAAACAAAAATATATATATGCTGGCTCGCTACCGCTCGTCAGGAAAATATTGACACCTGGATGGGGGTAAACGTCTTAAAACAGTAGGCTGAATGGGGCCGAATGGATACAAGCCCAAGAGAGAGGGAGAGAAAGAGAAAAAAAAGCGAGGTGGGCTCCCTTAAGCTTCATACAATCGTCGAAATGTAGTTGAAATTAAATAATAAAGACGTCACCGTTTCAGAAGGGGTTGATTGGGGATAATGATAAAAGTTCTACCCCCGTGGATGGTACCGGTACACTCAGAAACCATAGTCTCTAGCCCACTCATAACAATTTGTGGATAACTTATGTATTTATTTATGCAATTAAAACCATCTTTGTTTGATTTTTTAGTATAACTTGCTTTTCAATAAATAGTATATATTGTTTTGTAGTTGATGTATACATAATTATATAATAAATAGTATATATTGTTTTGTAGTTGATGTATACATAATTATATAATAAATAGTATATATTGTTTTGTAGTTGATGTATACATAATTATATAATAAATAGTATATATTGTTTTGTAGTTGATGTATACATAATTATATTAAACAATTGGTTTCCACAAATAGAAATAGGTGAAGTCCACGAATATTTATGAGGAGGGTGTCAGAACAGAGACCTTTTCCTTTCTTTTTAGTTCTCATTACTAAACATATAGATAAATATATGATCATTATAACTAAACATATAGATTAATTAATGTTCATCATTATTAAACGTATAGGCTAGATTAATTTATAGTAGTCATTACTGAACGTATAGATTAATGTATAGTCACCATCAATAAACATACAGTATATATTAATTTATAGTCGTCATTACTGAACGTATAGATTAATGTATAGTCACCATCAATAAACATACAGTATATATTAATTTATAGTCGTCATTACTGAACGTATAGATTAATGTATAGTCACCATCAATAAACATACAGTATATATTAATTTATAGTCGTCATTACTGAACGTATAGATTAATGTATAGTCACCATCAATAAACATAGTATATATTAATTTATAGTCGTCATTACTGAACGTATAGATTAATGTATAGTCACCATCAATAAACATACAGTATATATTAATTTATAGTCGTCATTACTGAACGTATAGATTAATGTATAGTCACCATCAATAAACATACAGTATATATTAATTTATAGTCGTCATTACTGAACGTATAGATTAATGTATAGTCACCATCAATAAACATACAGTATATATTAATTTATAGTCGTCATTACTGAACGTATAGATTAATGTATAGTCACCATCAATAAACATACAGTATATATTAATTTATAGTCGTCATTACTGAACGTATAGATTAATGTATAGTCACCATCAATAAACATACAGTATATATTAATTTATGGTCATCATTACTAAACATATAGATAAATTTATAGTCATCATTATTAAGTATAGAGATATATTTATGGTCTTATGTTCTTGAAAGTGATATAATGGCAAAAACAAATGCATCTTCATGTAAAGTTGGCTATATTCATTTTTGGTTAAATTTTGTTGGTCGATTTGTTTCATATATTTATTATTTATCTAGTTTTCTCCCTAGACCTCCATCATAATTAAACAATAATCCATTAGGTCCTCCTTCTAGATTAATGTGTACATTTTTCGGTAGAAAAAGCCGGTTCTTCCAAAATTACAGGTCCACTATCGTTCGCCAGGAGAAAAAAAAATCAACACCTACATAGCACGAAAGGTCTTAATATTGACAAAGAAATGGGGCGAAAGGTCTTAAAATCGACAAACTAATGGGGCAAACGTCTTAAAATCTAAAATCCAATGGGGCTAAACATGAAGGAAAAGGGAGCCAGAAAAACCAGCCCATCCCCCTTAACACAAAATTGCCCCGGTTTGACACCCTTATTATGAGTGGGCTAGAGACTACAGTATATGGTATCCCAGTGTACCGAGTCATGTAGTTAGTTTCAGGATATATGTTGCATTATATATATATATATATATATATATATATATATATATACTGGTATATATATTTTGTGTTTTCCCTTCTATATTCCAACTAATTCAACCGCTAATCATTGAACGGTGAAGCCTGTGTGAGGTCTCGTTCCAGTCTAGGGGGTGAGACATGTGAAGCACTTTTAGCTGCAACCAGCCACTGCCCTCTTGCCTTCACTGGATGCATGGGGCGTAGTTGGCCACTTATGGTTCGAAGCAGCCCCATCTCTGAAGCTGCCTCGCTCCAGTGCTTCACTGTCTCACCTGCTAGACTTAGACCCTCACTCTCAGAACGCCACCTATTGAGCAATGAACTCGCTAGTCATTGCCCCCCTGTAGCATATTTTGAATATGGGAATATTCATACAGTGCTATTTAATCAGGGAACAATGAGGGTATTTATTTGGCGTTTCGGTGGGCTTTGTGTTAATACACTGATACTAGGTACAACACAAATTCCATCCCAATAATATCTTCCCATTGACATATCGGGATTTAAGCCCGGGTCCATTGGATTATATATATACCGGTATATATATATCTATCTATCTATCTATTGCCTGACGCCGTGATCCCCGAAGGGGTGGCCACGAACGAACCGCCCCCATGCACCTCTGTCCCCAGTCAGTCGACGCCCCTCCCCCCAACCAGCACCGCCCTCGTTCATGTACTTCCTCACTCCATCCTTCCACCTCATATTCGGTCTACCTCTCCCTCTGTCCCTCCACCTCGCTCTCGTACACCCTCTTAGTCATTCTCTCGCTTTCCATACGTTCCATATGGCTGAACCATCTCAAGTTGTTCCTTTTCACACTTTCCAGCACATCTACCTCCACACCACACTTTTTTTTTTTTTTTTTTTTTTTTTTTTTTTTTTTTTTTTTTAAGAGACAATGAACGGAGGAAGGAAAAACACAGATAAAACAAAAAGGTCCATGTGCCTAAAGGCATCCTCCATTCATAAAATGTTTGTTATAACTGGATTTAAACATTTGTAGATTGTAAGTTTGTGGAAAGCAATTCGAGGGAATTGAATTCCAAAGAGTAGTAGTTCTAGGGATAAATTAATTTTGATAAGCAGAAGTTCTGCATTGTGGAGGAGAAAGTGTAAATTCATAGGCGCTCTCAGCTGCCCTAGTTCTACGGGGAAAGATGTGGAGAGGCGGCACAATTGAAGCAAGTTCCTCGGAACAATTGCTGTGAAAATATCTGTAGAATAATGCAAGGGATGCAACGTTTCTTCGTATGGATAATGTAGGAAGGTCCTGTGTGATTCCAGGGTTATTGATTAATCTAATAGCTTTATTTTGAATTTTGTCCAACTGCCTCAATGCAACCACTCCACTTCCACTCCACAGAGGTGAACAGTAATCCATCTGAGAACGCACATGACTTTTATATATTACGGCCAACTGCTCGTCAGTGAAGAATTCTCTAACTCTGTACAGGAGTCCCAGTTTTTTAGAGGCATTCTTAGCAATGCTTCTAACATAATGTGTCCAGCTCAAGTTAGTAGTTAATGTTACACCGAGAACGTCAATACTAGGGGAAGTGGGAATATTTACATCATTAAAAAATATATGGCAGTCAGAAGCTAGGGGTCAGTGGGAGGTCGCTCAGTTCATTCACTTTGAGAACTCAATCACGAACATACAGGTGAAACAAAGTGGATGTTTTATAATTCTAGTTGTGTGTGGTATGATAATGATTTGGAATTATGAATGCTAAGATACCTATCTTGAAATATATAGCATAAAAACAATTATGTTATTTACTATACAGTTAACCCATAAAGTACCGGTGATGTCCTTTTCTTTATAGTGTAGCCACTATTAGAACATTGTATTCAGATTAGGAAGGACCTCTAGCAATAATATGGCTTCCAACTATCTCAACCAACCTTCTTAACTACCGTAGATCCTTCCGAAGCTGCATAATATCGTATTAATATATCCTAGCTAGAATACAATATAACACACGTAGCTGGTACTACCGTAGATCCTTCCGAAGCTGCATAATATCGTATTAATATATCCTAGCTAGAATACAATATAACACACGTAGCTGGTACTGTCGTATTAATATATCCTAGCTAGAATACAATATAACACACGTAGCTGGTACTATCGTATTAATATATCCTAGCTAGAATACAATATAACACACGTAGCTGGTACTATAGTATTAATATATCCTAGCTAGAATACAATATAACACACGTAGCTGGTACTATCGTATTAATATATCCTAGCTAGAATACAATATAACACACGTAGCTGGTACTCAAAGGCTTAACTAACAACAGAAGTTGAGACAATTACAATGTGTGTGTGTGTGTGTGTGTGTGTGTGTGTGTGTGTGTGTGTGTGTGTGTGTGTGTGTGTGTGTGTGTGTGTGTGTGTATTTACCTATTTGCCTATTTGTAGTTTACAGGAATTGAGAAGCGCTCGTGTTGTCCTGTCTTAGTTACTTTATAATCAATCCATTTTACTTAGACAAGTATCGTAATGGATATTCCCAGTTCCCAGTATTTTGGACTAACATGTGTGTGTGTGTGTGTATTTACCTATGTGTAGTTTACAGGAATTGAGCACTGTGTGTGTGTGTGTGTGTGTGTGTGTGTGTGTGTATTGAGTTTATTTTGCTCAGACTTTTACAAAAAGTATGGAGCACAGCCCCTTACATGCTACACATGTACAATATGCCTTTGCTAACTAAATTAGCATACACGTAAATACACTGGTACATCTTAAGCAAACTATATTAAATGTCCTAAGACTTGATCTATCTATACATAGTAAACGTTCTTTTGAGAAGACGTGACAGATTCTTCATACATTTTAAGTTAGTATTATTCATTAACAGTATATATTTATACTGTGTTGGGTTATGCCTGTAGTAATGAGAAATATATATATTCCTTAACTGTACAATATCCTCATTTTGACATATAAACAACAAATTATATTCGTCCCGCACCACATTCTCATTACATTTATTACATACCCTGTCTTCTCTATCAATATTTCTGTGTCTACCAGTAATATCTGGTAATTTATTATTACTTGCTCTCAGTTTACTTATAGCTAGTCTCTCTCCCTTATCCAATTTCACAAGTTAATCCTCCATACTGAAGACAAATGTATAAGTTCTATCGCTACTACAAATGGCCCTACTTGACAAATTACTATTCCATTTTGTTATCCGTTGATCTTTAACACCTTATTAGCGGCCTAGGCGGTTTATTTATATGTACCGCCCAGCGGGGTGTTTTTAGCCAAAATAGGGATGTTTACGTGATCATTTTCATGCCTAAATAAGACCCAGAACGTAAAACAAGTATCTATCCCTGAAAGGGCATAAACAGAGCTTTCGAATGACATCATAACGATCCTTTTATGATGGCTAGTTTTCTTGCAATAACCGTGCAACGCGAGTGCAAAAAGCATGTAATTAGGCACTTTCCCCATACAATTCCGTATGTAGCGAGTGAGAGAGGGAGGGAGGAGGTGGGATTCGTGTCAGTAGGTTCGCCGCGGTGGTCTGGAGCAGTCATACGCTCGCTACTCACCTGCCACCACTTGTCTCTCTCTCTCAGCAACATTACGTGCTGAAATTGCCACACGACCTATGTCGAGCGCCGCCACATAGTCCAGCTTTATTTAACTCGACTTATGTTGCTCGCCGACAGTTAAGGGTTAAGCTGTTGTTCTATTGCCAATCTGAACCAGGCTGGGGTTATTACATTGTGTGACAACCAGACTCCAGACATCCCACATAGTAGAGTCATTTTCAGAGCTTCCTTGACCGTGTTTAGGATACCAAAGTTTCTCAGTGAATTTAACAAGGGCAACTGATGCTAAAAAAAATAAGCCCCCATACACCTCACCAAAATGACGGGAAAGTTGTTATTTTAGAAGTTTTTCAAAATGGCCGCCGCCGTCATCTTAAAAAATTGATAAAGTTCTATTTCTTGAGGTGAATGGCCAAAAATGACAATTTTGGTGTCTATTCCCACTAATTTTGGTGTCAGAAAACCAATGGGATGGCATAATTAAAAAATAATTAATAACTAATTACCAAATAATTAAGAAAATAAGAAAATAATTAAGAAAATCAATGGGATGGCATAATTCATGATTTAGAGTCCCATTAACCTCAACATCTAAGACAAATATGATGTTAAATCCACTGAGAAACTTTGGTATCCTAAACACGTCCACGGATCCTCTGAAACTTACTCAAATAATATAATATATAATTTAAAATGTAAACCAAGAATGTTGACTGATCAATTCCTTCTTTTTCAGGTTTGTTGCATCGAATTTGGCGTGAAGAATCATAAGCATGGAACGTAGAGGAGTTAGTGATGTGCCTGACCCAGGACCTGGATTAAAATGCATATTATGTTAACATCCCTGTATAGCTGATGATAGTACGGACAAGACATCTGATACAAAGTGGGAGAATCTAAGGAGCAAGTGTTTTCGGTGGAAGGAACTTGATAAATTTCAGCATGCCTATGCAGCAGTGGAGTGGGACAAGGGGCCTAAAGGCCTGTACATGCATAGTAAATGTTACACCCAGATCAGTAGTAATCGCTATATTCAGCAAGCACAGAATCGTAAACGGAAATCTGAACAGGAAGAAGTTCAAGCATCAACTTCAAGTCAACAACTCCCAGGAAATGTGCCTAAAAGCTTCGTTCTAGTACTGTAGTGATTCATGATAAGAATCTCTGTGTGTGGTGTATGAAAGGACCACAAAAAACCAGTAATCCTGGCAAGTCCAAACTTTTGCTGCTGTCAACAGTAGACGCATGGAACCGGTTCAAGTTGCATACAGTTTGTCTGTCAGATGAGCCTATAAGAGTGTGACACTCCTGCATAGTAGCCACGTGCGGGCATGCGCGAGTGTCAGCTGCCCAGCCGTTTAGAAACCGGCTGGCGGCAGCCGGCCGGCCGGCTTTTCCTTAGTATATATCCTACGACAATGTAACTAATGTCTGGGATATTCTTATGTTGTTTCACAGCTTGAAGCTGCCCTTATTCTTAACCAACACATCTTAGTATATTTTATTCTCAATAGTTTATTGTTTCATTATAATATATAAGATGTAAGTCTAGTGAGAGTGGGAGGAGACGAGCGGGAGAGAGAGACCGGCTGGGGGACGTTGCTTCGCGGAGAGTCTAGCTTGGGACGAGCCTGATGTTGCCAATTTGATCGCAACGTTAGGCTTAGTTTCGACTCACGCAAGGGGTAGAGGATTTTGACCCGGCAACTGTGTTGAGTGTTGCCAAGCATGGGATGTATTTCGCATGCCTAGGGTGGGGTCCAGACAGATTCAAGACTCAGAGCTCACCTCACTGTCGTACCCTTCGGACCCCCTTGATATCTATCTCTCTCAACCCCACTTAGAAACTCTCTCTCTTACTTTGTATACCTTCCTTCCACTACTTCACCAATCTATTTAATTATCCCCTCCCCTTGATAGACCTTATATCTATTATTGTATTAACGACGAGCTCTCAGATAACTAGATAGGATTTTGGGCCTTATGCAGAGATGTAATTGTTAATGAGACCTAGGAAGCTTTTTTGTTGTCTCATATTTGGTGGTTTCATGCTTGCTAGTGTGTTCTTGTGGCAGGTGAGCAGGGGCTAGACCGGAGGGGAGGCTTTTTGTGATCCTTTAAGTAAAGTCTGCTGGTGCGAGTCCTGTGGACCCGCACGACTTTACTAGGATACCCATGGGAGTCTGGGGGCATTTTCTTGTCTGTGTCCCTGTGTGTCTAGTGTTGTGTTGTGTGAGGGCCCTTGCCTAGTCCACTCAGCACTGCGCTAGCACGTCTTGCTTTTGTTTAGGGTCGCCAGGAGAGAGTCAGATACTTGGGATCTGAGTCTCTCAAGAGAGCACCCTTTCAATTAGAGTAATTTGGCGCACAGACTAGGGAACGTCCCTAGGCTAGAGCAGGTGGCTCAGCCCGGGTATCCGAAGCCTATATCCTTCCGGCTAGACCTCTGCCACCTGGCAGATTAACAGCTAGGGGTTTATTATTTCTGCATGCTTGTTATTGTGCCACAGTTTACCGTTGTTGTGAGCATTGTGAGTCAGGGTGTGGCTTAGAGACTCTGTCCGAGCAGGCTTGCCTGACTAAAAGTGAGAAGCACACCTGTATGTGGTTATGTTGCGAGTTGCTGCCTTTATTAAATTATACCTATGCCATTATACACTGTATGGCCTATCACTAGTATTTATTCCTGCTTATGAGTTAAGAGTTCTCTAAATCTGTAACTTACTTTCTTTGCTAAGCATCAGATCCTACAGTAGCCGCATGCAGTTTAGAAACCTGCATCTTGTCTACCTGTACATGTTTTGAGGACTGTTTGCTTTCACCTTCTTTCACGCAGGGGTGATTAGTTGTATTAATTAACGTAACATTAAATGTACTTTCTTCTAGTTTGTTATTAAATTGTTTCTGCAATTTAATCCCGTTATCTATCTTTTCCTTGAAGCTTTAAGTCAACTTAATTGTGTGATCTTTTATATAGCCTGCTTGACTATCAGCAGTCTATAGTGCGTGCACCCTGTAACCGAGTCATAGGATACCTCGTTGTCCAGGCAGGACTCTTGACGGTTTAGGGTAGTTTGTTGCCTGGGTTTATAGATAAGGGTTGGATCTAGCGTTTTCCGTTGTTGCTTGTTGCCGCATACCTAGTCCAATAGAAAGAGCCCAGTGTTTATATATCCCAGGACGTAACAAATGGCGACCTTGCATAGGATTTACTGAACAGAGGAATATAGTGGTCATTTGTTTTGAGATTCCTTATGATTAGAGGAATACAGTCGACATAGTTTTTTTTTTTGAGCAACCAATATAACACATTAAAGACTTTAAATAACATTAGTATATACATACTTGCATAGGAGATAAGGCACATTCTATAACCGTGATAATTACTGCAGTACACAAACATGTCTAATACATCAGAACACAGTGGTGGGTCAGGTCACGATACGGGCTCGGAGGGAGAAAGACCTGTGGAGTGGCTAGTCGATAGCGAGGAGGGTGCTAGAAGATTTTTAGAGGTGCCCCTTACTGCTGCCAGGGTGTTGAAGCTGAATAAGTATGGCTTAAAGTGTGTGGCAGGTCTTCAGGGTCACCAGGGTTTAAGTGGCATGAGGAAAGATCAGCTGAGGACTTTGATATTGGGTTTAGAAGGGAGAGACCTGGGTGGAGAGGTGACTGGAGGCCCCGGTCCCCAGCCCCCCCTCCACTCTACCCCCATATCAAACGTCAGGGTGCCTGAATTTAGTACATACCCCCAAGTTGATGGTCAATGGCAGCGTGGAATTCAATCACAGGGACCCTCTCCATTAAAGGCACCTTCCCCTCCTCAAGGGTTAACTCCAGATTTGTTGTTTCGGCTTGAGATGGCCAAGGTTGAGGCCGCCGAAAGACAGGTTAGAGTTCAGGTTGAGGCTGCCGAGAGACAGGCTAGTGTGCAGGCTGAGGCTGCAGAGAGAACAGCTATACAAGAGGCTGAACTGCAGGCAGAGTCTACTAGGTATCGGGCTGACAGGGAGCTGGAGAGATCTCGAGTGGAGGTAACAGGGCGAAATATTGGGGGAGGTAACAGACATCGGGACCAATCATTGTCGCACCTGCTTAAACTAGTTCCTGTGTTCGATGAATCATGTGTGACTGAGTTTTTTATGCGATTTGAGAAGAAGTGTCAGGAACACCAGTGGCCTCAGGAAAAGTGGGCAGCATTAGTTTCATCAAGACTCCTAGGAAAGGGGCTAAAAGCGTATGATGCACTACCTTTAGAGTCCTGTGTAGTTTATGATGAGCTAAAGAAGGCTGTGCTACGGGCCTATGAGTTACAACCAGAAACTTACCGCTTGAAGTTTCGGGGTGTTACTAAGGGCAAGGAT
Source organism: Lithodes maja (assembly GCA_037953745.1). NCBI lineage: Eukaryota > Metazoa > Arthropoda > Malacostraca > Decapoda > Lithodidae > Lithodes > Lithodes maja. The sequence continues at coordinate 208,844 of JBAKBP010000284.1, read as the reverse complement.
AGTACCTTCCTAGAAGACGCCCGGGACTTGTCTGATGCACTACGACATTGGCTGCGTTCTGAGAGGGCAGCTACTTTTGAGGAGTTGAGTGAGCTGGTTCTCTTGGAGCAGTTCTTTAAGTGCACAGGCGGGGACTTAACATTAAATATAAAGGAAAAAAATCCTAGAACTCTCCAGGAGGCAGCAGAAATGGCTGACCTCCGACTGTCATTAATTCGATGGTGCGGAGCAGCAGCTAGGAGTGAGTCGGGTGCAAAGGATCGTACCCCTCCCCCTCCCAAGAATTTTGATACACATAAATACACAAAACCATGTAGCACTGACAATAAAACTGAACATAAACCAAATACCGTCCCGTATAAGAAGTCTAATGGTACCTCCCACTCCCAAGGGAAACCAAAGAGTAAAGAGTGCTTTGCATGTCACAAGGAGGGTCACTTTGCAAATGCTTGTCCGAACAAGCCACCAAACAAGGTTGTGTCATTGGTCCGCAGCATAGGGGTGTCGCCTATATCTTCTGAGTTTGCCAAGGGTAGTTCATCAGAGGTTGGGACACAGCCTGTGTTCAAGAGTCCGGAAGGCTCGAACCCTGTCCGCGACGTCTTTGGGGGTCATAGAGGGCATGGTTTTGTGAGGTGGGCTGGCGAAAGGCGAGGAGTTAAGCTATTGCGTGATACTGGGGCTTCTCAGACCTTGTTAAGGAACTTTACTGGTAGACTGATTAACGCTGCTCGGGTGGTGGTAGTTCAGGGGATCAATGCTACGAAGTCCTACCCGCTGGTGCGGATGGAGCTGGAGGTGGGTGGTGTGGCGAAGGAGCTGGATGTCGGAATTGTAGAGAACTTGCCTGTTGGGGGCGTCGACCTCCTCCTCGGTAACGACTTTGCGGTGCCTGCTTCTAAGGTTTCACCCTTGGTCGTTGCCGAGAAGGCGGCCGACGTTAGTAGGGAGGAACAGGAGTGGGTTGAGAAGTGTAGCGTACAAACCATGGCGTGTGTTGTGACGCGTTCTCAGACATCCGGAGCCTTGCAGCCACCACCTCTGTCTATCAAACCGCGGAGGAAAGGTCACAAGATAACGGGAAGTGTTGGTCAATTGGAGAGTTTTGAGCCGGCAGTGTTTCTTGGTGACTCATTATTGGCACCTATGTTAGAGTCTGGAGAGGCCCCGGGGCCTGTCACCGCTAGTGCAGGTGCAGGGCAGGAAGAGACTCTGCGACAGCATCGTTATGCGCAGCGTGAGGAAAGGATGGCTCAGCGGGACATTGGAGGTGGAAATAAATTATTTAAGATGAACTTGGATAATCTCGCACCTGCTGATATATGTTCCTTGCAGCTGGAAGATCCTGAAGTCAGGGCGTGTGGTAATGGTGCTATCGAACTGGAGAGAGATGGGGATGCGCAGCCTGGTGATTTTTTCTTGTCCGAGGGGATCTTGTATCGGAGACATCAGGATCCCAAGAAAAGTGGGATGGCGGGTCAGGATTAGTGGACCAGTTAGTAGTACCGAGGGTGTGCCGTGAGAGCTTATTGAGATTAGCTCATGATGTGCCTTTGGCAGGGCACCTGGGGGCACGTAAGACGGAGGCAGCTCTGGGCAAGCTTTTCTGGTGGCCTGGGTTAAAGGCGAGTGTCGTGTCATGGGTGTCACAGTGTCACACTTGTCAAGTTGTTGGGAAACCCAATCAGGTCATTCCGAGAGCCCCGTTACAACCCATCCCTGTCATTGGGCCGCCCTTCAGCAAAGTAGTTATCGATATGGTTGGCCCATTGCCCCCCACTAGTGCCGGCAATAAATGTTTACTAACTGTAATGGATGTAGCAACATGGTATCCAGATGCTTACCCCATGCGCAATGGGATGGCTAAGACTGTTGTAAAAAACCTGCTTGTCTATTTCTCTCGTTATGGCTACCCTCAGGAGATCCAGTCTGATCAGGGATCCAATTTTACTTCTGCTCTGTTTAAGCAGACCATGCAGCAACATGGGATAGTGTCTGTGGTGTCATCTGCCTACCATCCCGAGAGTCAGGGAGTTTTGGAAAGGTGGCACTCGACTCTCAAGGGTATGTTGCGGTGTTATTGCATGGAGAATGGGAAGGACTGGGATCTAGGTCTCCCATACGTTTTATTTGCTACGAGAGAAGTACCTGGGGAGAGCTTGGGATTTAGCCCGAACGAGTTGGTTTTTGGACACAGGGTCAGGGGGACCCTCCACATAGTCAAGGAGATCTGGGAGGGAGTTACAAAGCCATGCTCGCTTCTAAAGTATGTAGTTGAAAGCCGTGAGAGAATGCTAAAGAGCTTGGAGGTAGCAGGTCGGAACCTTAAGAATTCACAAGCTCAGATGAAGGACAGATACGACCAGAAGGTGAAGCTGAGGGAGTTTGAAGTAGATCAGGAGGTACTGATACTATTGCCTCTGGTGGGACACCCCTTGTCTGCCAAGTATTCTGGTCCGTATCGGGTTGTAAGGAAGGTTTCTGATCTAGACTATTTAGTAGCTACTCCTGATCGTAAGAAAAAGAACCAACTTTGCCATGTAAATCTGATGAAAGAGTATGTGAGGCGCCCCTCCGAGCCTCTCACTGTCCCGGTGTTGATCTGCAGCGATCGTGGTGGAGAAGGAGGAAGGGACAGTCAAGCTGCGGGGGAGGATAATTGGGATTGTCATGTTTCCGCGGATCAGTGGGCGGGGAATTCTAGACAAGTGGCTCACGAGTTGATATTGCACCTGCCTGAGCAACAGCGTGTAGCTGTGCAGCACTTGTTTGATTCAAACCCAGCTGTTTTCGCGGAGCATCCTGGCCTCACTACTCAAGCGGTGCACGATGTCGATGTTGGGGACCACCCGCCCTTTAAATCAGTGCCATACCGTGTTCCCCCTATTAAATTACCAGCACTTAGGGAAGAGCTGGATTATATGCTGAAACGTGGGCTGATTTCTGAGGGTGCAGTAAGGTGGACTTCCCCCGTCACACTGCAGCCCAAACCAGATGGCAAGGTGCGGTTTTGTATAGATTTCCGCAGGTTGAATGGTTTAACCCCCACAAATGCCTACCCTCTCCCTCGCGTGGACGACAGTGTGGATAAGATAGGAAAAGCCAAGTTCCTCACTAAGATAGACCTTGTTAAGGGTTATTGGCAAGTGCCCTTGTCTGATCGAGCGCGAGAGGTGTGTGGGTTTGTGGTGGACGGTGCCACATATCGTTGCCATGTTATGCCATACGGGCTGAAAAATGCCCCTGCAACGTTTCAGAAATTAATGAACGACATTGTAGCCAACATTCCCAACTGTACGGTGTACCTAGATGATTTTAACAGTCACTGTGCTCACATCGGACAGCTTTTTAATAAACTGAATGAAGCAGGTTTGGTGGTAAACCTGGGTAAGTGCGATTTTGTCAAAGCCACAGTTTTGTACCTGGGGTTCGAGGTGGGGATGGGTCAGGTGTGCCCTCCACAGACAAAGATCAAAGCCATCGATCAGTTTCCCCAGCCTACAACTAAGAAATAAATCATGCAGTTTCTAGGTATGATAGGCTATTATCGTCGCTTCATCAAAGGCTATTCGACTGTACTTGCACCTTTAACTGACTTATTATCCAAGGACAAGAAGTTCCGGTGGTCTCCTGAGTGTGCAGAGGCGTTTTCCTTGGTGAAACACCTGTTATGTACCCACCCCATACTCAGGGCCCCGGACTTCAGCAGACCTTTTCAGCTGGCGACTGATGCCAGTGGCGTAGGGGCTGGGGCTGTCTTGTTACAGACAGATGATGAAGGTATCGAACATCCAGTGAGTTTTTACAGAAAAAAATTCAATAGTGCACAAAGGAATTACTCTGTAATTGAAAAAGAACTCCTGGCGATAGTGCTGGCGCTCAGGCACTTCGATGTATATGTTCCTGCTTTCGGACCAGTCGTAGTGGTTTATACCGATCATCACCCTCTGAAATTCTTGAATCAGTTTCATAACCGGAATATGAGGCTGACCAGGTGGTCACTCGTGCTTCAGGAGTATAATTTGGACATACGCCATATTGCTGGTTCTGATAACGTGATAGCGGATTGTCTATCAAGGGTGGATGATGTTGGTTAGACTGCTACAGGATTGAGGGTTGAGTGTGGAGGAAAATAGGCTGTCACTGTAGTTCAGCCGAAAAGAAAAAAAATTAAAAAAGCAAAAACCTTATAAAAACTCTTTATTTTTATAACGTGTAGAATTTTGTATAAGATGTTGTAGCAGTATCTAAGTTGAATGTTTTCGCTTATTGTCGCTAAGTTAGTTGAACTTGCTCAGTGGAGCGCAACAGTCTTTATTTTTGTTATATATAGTGCCTTGTGTCGCAACAGTGTGTGGTACTATGAGAAGCTTTCTGTCAGATATGAAGAACTTAGTCAAGGGTCTTATATCTTGGGGGAGGTGTGACGCTCCTGCATAGTAGCCACGTGCGGGCATGCGCGAGTGTCAGCTGCCCAGCCGTTTAGAAACCGGCTGGCCGGCTTTTCCTTAGTATATATCCTACGACAATGTAACTGATGTCTGGGATATTCTTATGTTGTTTCACAGCTTGAAGCTGCCCTTATTCTTAACCAACACATCTTAGTATATTTTATTCTCGATAGTTTATAGTTTCATTATAATATATAAGATGTAAGTCTAGTGAGAGTGGGAGGAGACGAGCGGGAGAGAGAGACCGGCTGGGGGACGTTGCTTCGCGCGGAGAGTCTAGCTTGGGATGAGCCTGATGTTGCCAATTTGATCGCAACGTTAGGCTTAGTTTCGACTCACGCAAGGGGTAGAGGATTTTGACCCGGCAACTGTGTTGAGTGTTGCCAAGCATGGGATGTATTTCGCATGCCTAGGGTGGGGTCCAGACAGATTCAAGACTCAGAGCTCACCTCACTGTCGTACCCTTAGGACCCCCTTGATATCTATCCCTCTCAACCCCACTTAGAAACTTTCTCTCTTACTTTGTATACCTTCTTTCCACTACTTCACCAATCTATTTAATTATCCCCTCCCCTTGATAGACCTTATATCTATTATTGTATTAACGACGAGCTCTCAGATAACTAGATAGGATTTTGGGCCTTATGCAGAGATGTAATTGTTAATGAGACCTAGGAAGCTTTTTTGTTGTCTCATATTTGGTGGTTTCATGCTTGCTAGTGTGTTCTTGTGGCAGGTGAGCAGGGGCTAGACCGGAGGGGAGGCTTTTTGTGATCCTTTAAGTAAAGTCTGCTGGTGCGAGTCCTGTGGACCAGCATGACTTTACTAGGATACCCGTGGGAGTCTGGGGGCATTTTCTTGTCTGTGTCCCTGTGTGTCTAGTGTTGTGTTGTGTGAGGGCCCTTGCCTAGTCCACTCAGCACTGCGCTAGCACGTCTTGCTTTTGTTTTAGGGTCGCCAGGAGAGAGTCAGATACTTGGGATCTGAGTCTCTCAAGAGAGCACCCTTTCAATTAGAGTAATTTGGCGCACAGACTTGGGAACGTCCCTAGGCTAGAGCAGGTGGCTCAGCCCGGGTATCCGAAGCCTATATCCTTCCGGCTAGACCTCTGCCACCTGGCAGATTAACAGCTAGGGGTTTATTATTTCTGCATGCTTGTTATTGTGCCACAGTTTACCGTTGTTGTGAGCATTGTGAGTCAGGGTGTGGCTTAGAGACTCTGTCCGAGCAGGCTTGCCTGACTAAGAGTGAGAAGCACACCTGTATGTGGTTATGTTGCGAGTTGCTGCCTTTATTTAATTATACCTATGCCATTATACACTGTATGGCCTATCACTAGTATTTATTCCTGCTTATGAGTTAAGAGTTCTCTAAATCCGTAACTTACTTTCTTTGCTAAGCATCAGATCCTACAGTAGCCGCATGCAGTTTAGAAACCTGCATCTTGTCTACCTGTACGATGTTTTGAGGACTGTTTGCTTTCACCTTCTTTCACGCAGGGGTGATTAGTTGTATTAATTAACGTAACGTTAAATGTACTTTCTTCTAGTTTGTTATTAAATTGTTTCTGCAATTTAATCCCGTTATCTATCTTTTCCTTGAAGCTTTAAGTCAACTTAATTGTGTGATCTTTTATATAGCCTGCTTGACTATCAGCAGTCTATAGTGCGTGCACCCTGTAACCGAGTCATAGGATACCTCGTTGTCCAGGCAGGACTCTTGACGGTTTAGGGTGGTTTGTTGCCTGGGTTTATAGATAAGGGTTGGATCTAGCGTTTTGTTTTCCGTTGTTGCTTGTTGCCGCATACCTAGTCCAATAGAAAGAGCCCAGTGTTTATATATCCCAGTACGTAACAAGAGAAAGATTGAATACCCTACTTGCATCTATCCCAGACAGTCGAACGGCGTTTGGATTGGAAATTCGTTATCATCTTGAATGTTGGCGCAATTATGTCAGCAACCCTCTGAAGGAGTCTTTTCCTGATGAAAAAACAGAGCATCTGCAACATGTTAATCTTCGAGAGGCCCAAAATATATTCTTTCATCATGTCCGTCAAGTTATCTTTGAAGATCATGAAATCCGTACACTGCAAGGTCTTGTAAAGGATTACAAAGGCATTACTTCAAATTATGGTTACTATTCCACAGCAAAGTCCAGTTTCGTGAAGGAAATTCTGATCAAGGAATTTGGAGATGACATGGCATTTCATGAACGAGGTCAGAAGAATGTGAGTGAACTGGTATATGATGCAATAGCTGCAGGTTCATATCTTGAGGCTGCAATATCCTCTCTATGTGTAAGTGACGATCAGCTGGTGAAGCATGTAGCTGGGCGACTCAGATATCAGATCATCAAAACAAAAACTGTTCCTTGGCCTCCATACATACATGAGCTAGAAGAATATGAAGACCTGAATGATCTATTGAAGCTCATCACTTGGTTAAAGCACCCCACAAAGTCTGAAGTCGATGACAAGCCCCAAGTCAGATCAATTGCATCTATTTTGACCAGCTACATCACTGGAAGACGTACTGCATTTGAGACAAACCTCGGTGTACTGCTACATGGTATGACAAAGAGCAGATAAATGGTAGACATATTACATAAGGATGGCCTGGGAATCAGTTACAATGATGTGCTTTTGCTTAGAGATTTCTGGGCAGTTACTGACCTGAAGCATTCAACTGAGTGTCCTTTTGAACTTTCTGAAGGAACACCGGCAATATGTATAGTCGACAACGATGACTTCAAAAGTGACACTTTGACTGGAAGTGGCCAATCACATCGTACAAATGTCATGTTTGTTCAGCCAGACCTACCTAAGCTAAATCTACCTACCCTAGATGATGATAGACCAGTTGCAAATAGCACCTTGCCTTCGTACCTCTCTGATAGCCTCAAAGAACTTGGGAGCCAGATGCAAAGAATTGAACCATACAAAACAGTCAAGCGTGGTGAACCACCCATCAGACCAAGGATAACGGATGAACAACATCTGGACACAGTTCCTCAAAGAATGAGAGGTGTCATCCATGCAATGGCCCGAGCTAAGGCAGACGGAACAAGACCAAAGCCAGAAGACCAGACTGTACCAGCCTTTTCTGGCTTCCAGGCCACGCTATCACCAGAAACCCAGAAAAGTCAAGCGATTTATCATATGACTTATCCTGATCCACCAAGCAAGACCATTCTGTATGATGCCCTGCGCAAGCTTGCAAAGGCAATTGATGACAAGAAGATGCCATTTGCCATTATCGTCGGTGATCATCCTGTCTACGCATTATTGCTAGAATTGAAAAGTGAGAATCCAGAGATATTTGCTGACATTTTGACATTCATGGGGCCCTTTCATATCCAGATGTCTTTCATCAATGCAATCTTCAAAAGGTTCAAAGGCTCAGGCATTTCAGATGTACTGGTGGATGCAGGCATCGTTGCAGATGGATCCGTGGATCAAGCTCTGCGTGGAAAACAGTTCAACCGCGGTGTGCGTTGCCTTCGACTCTTCTACGAGGCTTTACTCCAACATGCACTAGACAAACGTTTGGAAGGTGCCACTCTGTGTGAAGAGATCCAGGCATCTCTCAATAAGTTATGCAGTTCAGTAGACCAACAAGAACTTAATGATGCACATGCTGAGTTAGAGAGCAATGCCGATCTCAAGGGGCTCGTTGACTCCCTATTCCAGAACTTAGATGGTGCTCCACTAGCAGAATTCTGGATTTCATTCTTGGAGATGGTAGAGAAAACTATTGTTGACCGTGTAGAAAAATCATCAGAAGCTCGCAACCTCCTTATAAGTTGTGGCACAATCATCCCAGTTACACAGGCCGTGGTGGTCAAGTGGTGAGCACGCTCGCGTGTGAATCTGAAAGACCCGGGATCGAATCCCTGCCACGGCGGACATTTAGTGGGTGCAGTAGTACGTCCTAGCATGTTTCACATGCTTGCACCCAGTCAGGGGACATCCTGACGACGTATACAGACAAAACACACATAACAAAGCCACTCCAACACCTTCCTCTCTCTCCAACACCCCTTCTCCCCTCTCAACACTCTTCTCTGAGCTATTGCCGATAAAAATGGCATGTTCAGTCCTGTAAAGAATCGTAAGATTCAGAGTCGTAAAGATTCCAGGACGAGCTCATTAGCGGCGGATCCCCAGATCGACCGTGGTGATTGTCACCTAAACATCTACAAAACAAAACAAAACACAGGAAATCATCAATGACTTACAGAAATTTGTTATCCGGTACATCTATTGTGACACCAAACACAAGACCCTAGCAGAGGTGAGAGCAGCAAAGTGGTCAGTACTCAAGAAAAAGAAGATCATCAGACTGGTACCTGATTCTGACAGTCTACGACCACACTTAGAGCGCACCAATTACCTCGCATATCTGCAGAAGAATTTCCAGCTTCAGAATCATCCATCACCAATTGGCCATGGATGACACCTTGTAAATGGCTTATGCCTCCCAGTACGCTATACCCAACCTGCACTTCCATCATTCCTGGATCTTCTAAAAACTCCAAGTCATCCACAAATGGAGAGCAGCGATGATGACAGCAGAAGTGATTCTGACAGTTGTGCATCATATTTGTCCTGCAGTGATAGTGCATCTTAATGCAGTAGGTCTCATGTTTTATTAATTTAGGATACCAAAGTTTCTCAGTGGATTTAACAACATCATATTTGTCTTAGATGTTGAGGTTAATGAGACTCTAAATCATGAATTATGCCATCCCATTGATTTTCTTAATTATTTTCTTATTTACTTAATTATTTATTAATCATTTATTAATTATTTTTTAATTGTGCCATGCCATTGATCTTCTGACGCCAAAATTAGTGGGAATAGACACCAAAATTGTCATTTTTGGCCATTCACTTCAAGAAATAGAACTTTATAAAAAAATTAAGATGACGGCGGCGGCCATTTTGAAAAACGTCTAAAATAACAACTTTCCCGTCATTTTGGTGAGGTGTATGGGGGCTTATTTTTTTTAGCATCAGTTGCCCTTGTTAAATTCACTGAGAAACTTTGGTATCCTAAACACGGTCACGGAAGCTCTGAAAATGACTCTACTAACAGTCATTACAAATACTTTTAACACAATTCAACCAAGGTGAAGTATAAACACCAACCTGATCCAAATGTAACAAACACTTGTACATTATATAACTTAACTTACCGTACTTGTTTTACCAGTAATTAATCTCACCCAGTAACCGATCATTGAACACTTAATATTTATGTCTATAGGATATTCACCAAGTTCACCATACAACATGTCATTACTAGTATACTTATGAACATGTAATGTATGCTTTAAAAACCTCAAATGAAGCTGTTATAATTCTCTAATAACATAATGTCCCCATACCTCAGCAGCATACAGTACAACATAACTGGTCTAACCATTGCTTTAAACAATTCCAGCTGTATATCAACTGGTAAATTAAATTGTCTGCATTTACTAATCAATGAATACATAGCCCTTGTAGCTTGCTGTTTTAATTATAATTCTAATGTGGGTGTGATAATTTGGCAGCTGGTAATATGACAGTAGAAACAATCATCAGCTTAACATGGGCAAGGTAGAATTCAAAAGCGCGCGCGCGCGCACACGCACACACACGCACACACAGTTTGTAAAATGCAGTGCGTGTGTGTGTGTGTATGACGTTAGGAAAACTATTCTGCTACATTGACAAGCTAGAATTAACCCCAACCCACACACACACATGCACACACAGTTTATAAAATGTAGTGCGTGTGTGTGACTGTGTGTATGACGTTAGGAAAAATATTCAGCTTAACATTGACAAGCTAGAAACTAACCCCAACCCCCACACACACACACACGAGTTTGTAAAATGCATGTGTGTGTGTGTTAGTGAGTGTGTGTTAGTGAGTGTGCGTAAGTGTGTGTGTGTGTGTGTGTGTGTGTGTGTGTGTGTGTGTGTGTGTGTGTGTGTGTGTGTGTGTGTGTGTGTGTGAGTGAGTGTGCATAAGTATGTGTGTGTGTCCCTTCTACTTGGCGGAAAATTCATAGGGCATTAAAAAGATTTATCAGCTTAACATTGACAAGCTGGAATTCAACACACACACTCATGGTTTGTAAAATGCAGTCCTTTTGTCATGATAAAGGTGAGCAAGATATGCATACACAAACACTCATTCCCACTATTCCATACACACATACACTCACAGATTTTCACTCAAATCAACACACACACACACATCACCGCTTATCCACACACACAAACACAAGTCGGTGTTTGTGTGTGTGTCCGTTCCTTCACTAATGACATTATAATATGCCCTTCCTTAGGAATAAGTAGCCCCTAATCAGGTATCAACCACTCCCACTCTCTCTCTCTCTCTCATATCAAGTTAATGTAAGCACTTTCTTGGTGTAGCCTATAGCCTACATGTTATTCATTGGTATGCTCGCTATCATCCATAATATATTACCTCATATTTATGCACATTTAATTGTAAAATATACTAAGCTTGATATATGTTAATGTTTTCTTTTGTCCTGTAACATTAAATACGATTCTACTGTATATACACGCATAGTTCAATATATCACAAAAACAAGATGTCTTATATGAGGGGTTCAGGCAGAGCGTGGGGACTGTGACGTCACTCATTCACAGGTACCCGCGCGTGGGTTGACCCTATATTCTCTGGACCCTGTATATACCGGTATACTACCTCCTTTACGTAGGGCACGTGGTACCTGTCTTGCAACTCAATCCCACCCCTACTCTGTGCAACTCTCCAACCCAAGAGTGAAACGTTACTCTCAAACTTTCTTCTACTCAACAGCTGAGCTCTGGAACTCTCTCCCAGAATCAGTCTTTCCCTCTTCCTATGACTTAAATTGCTTCAAACTCCGTGTGTCCAGGCATTTTGGCTCGAACGTCCCTTGATTTAGGCCCTGTCACTCTTTCAACTATGGGGGAGGCACTCGCTATAGGCAGTTCTGCCTTTTGCCTCCCTCAATCACATAGAAAAAATAATAATATATATACTGAAGCACAGGTGGTGACGTTAAGGGGAGATGGGTTGTTTTTCTGGGCCCTCTTCTTCCTCTTGTTTAGCCCAATTAGTGTTCAGATTTTATGACGTTCGGCCCATTAGTTTGGCGTTTTAAGACCTTTCGCCACATTTCTTTGTCAATATTAAGACCTTTCGTGCTATTTAGGTGTTGATTTTTTTCCTGGCGAACGATAGTGATCCTGTAAATGTGGAAGAACCGGGACATTTTTCTACCGAAAAATTTACAAATTAATCTAGAAGGGTGATCTAATGAATGTTTTTTATTAAAGTTTGATGGAGGTCTAGGGAGGAAACTAAAAAAATATATGAGTATATAAATATATAGACCAAAATATAACCACTGTCCCCTTAACCCTTTTACCACAATGACCTTATTTGGATTTATTTCTGGCTAACAATAAACGATTTTAGTTAACTTAGGAAGGATCTCTAGGATGTTTTGGGGTACAAGTTATCTTAATAAACCTACTGACTCCTGTAAATCCTTCCAATAATATAATGAGCGAAATTGTTCCATAAAAGCCAGAATAACGTAACGGGAGTGTTAAGGGGGTAGTGGTTATTTTGTGGTCTATTTATCTATGTATTATTTGGTTTCCTTGCTAGACCTCCATTAAGCTTCAGAAAACACTCCTAGACCCCCTTTTAAGATAAATTTGTACATTTTTCGATAGAAAAATTTCCCAGCCGAAGGCCTATTCCGCCCCAAATTACAGACTCGCTATTACTCGTCAGGGAAAAAAATCGATATCAGAATGGCACAAAAGGTCTTAAAACTAATAAAGTGAATGTCTTAACATTTCAAAACTAATGAGGCTAAACATGAGGTGGAAGAGGGTTCATAAAAAACAACTACCTCCCCCTGAACCCGGCAGCTACGGGAAGACTCTTAAGAGGTCCTACTGGGCAGCTGCGGGAAGACTTTTAAGATCCTAGGCCTAATAAAAAACATTTAAAACATCCCAGTGGCACTAAAAAAAAAAAGGTTTTTGTTTTTGTTTAGGCGAGATAATTTCCTTCCATTACCACTCCTACACATGTGTCCCCCCCCCCCTTCCCCCCCCCCCCTTTTTTCCCACTCCTCAATTATCAGGTATTTTCTCTATTATTCCCGAGATTTATCGAGTATTTTCATGGGAGAGATGGAGGAGGGTGGACGAGTGTAACTCCGACCCTCCAAGCCAATCTGAAAGCTCCCCTGGTCTCTCAGTGCCACACGAGACACGAGAGAGTGAGGGTGTTAGTCTCTCACTGCTCAAGGCCAGATTATGACCACGGGGCTAAATTATACAATTTTCACCAGCCAATTGCTGCTACCACTTGTGTTATTGCTTTCCCATGTTCATATGTTCATATTAAAAGTAAAATAGACGCATATGGATAAGTATTAATTATATATATGGTAAATTCACGATTTAGTGAGGAATGAATCAGAATACCATCGCACCGCGGGGCACGTTCAAATACCATAGCTGCGCAGCTGCCGAGTTAATATGGCAGTGGTGAAGTACAACCTAGTGTTTCTGTTAACTGTCTTGATAGCGTAATGGTTAAGTGCGCGGAATTTCGGAGTGAGTATCCTAGGTTCGAATCCATGGAGTACCACATGTATTCATTAGTTACATTGATTTCATTAATTAGGTTTATTTGTAAGTTAATTGGTGGGTTGGTGATAATATGAATTTATTCCGGTTAAGGAGTAATTCCTAGCGAGGCCTTCCCTTGGGTTAAGTGCCCCATCAATTACCCCTTCCATTCGTATAATCAATATCATTAGGCTACCATAGTGAAGTTGGGTATATGTAAATGCTTAGATATATATCTAGTATTCGAGAATGGATGATATGTCGTAGACTTGTGCATAAACCTTTAACTGTCTTGATAGCGTAATGGTTAAGTGAGCGGAATTTTGGTGTGAGTATCTTAGGTTGGAATCCATGGTGTACCCATGGAGCTATTATAAGGATGAGAGTTGATGCTTTAATCCACTACACCACGGCATGATAAAGGAAGCTTAACCTTTTCCTGTTTATATTAACCCGTAAACGGCAGCAAAGTTCTTAAGAGGTTTTACTGGGCGACGGCGGTAAAGCTCTTAAGAGGGAGGCCTAAAAAAAACATTTAAACAGCCCCAATATCACTAAAAATTTTTTTTTTTTTTTTCTCTATACCTCATATCACTCCTCCACATCCCCTCCTTCCTCCCTTTCCCCTCCCCCTTCAATTATCACCTATTTTCCCTGTTATTCCCTAATTCATTGGTATATTTTTGTGCTAACATTAGCAAACTGTGTGGAGGATGTGCTTACGTGCCTAGCAGGTGTGTTACATGACAGAGTGTGTGTATGAGTAGGCTCAGTGTGGCTTGAGGCCTCGTGGAAGGAGGGGTTGCCTCAATTTTCTCCATAATTCATGAATGGGCTGGTCCATCTATATTCGCGATTTTGACCAGAAAAATTATATTTTCACTAGTTTTATTGTTGTTACAGGTTACTATCTTCATAGTGAAGGTAAAATAGGCTCATATGAATAAGTAATAACTATATTTATCGTAAAATGACGATTATAGGCCTGAATGGAGCCTATATGCTCGCCCATGGGGAGCTAGTTCAATACCCCCCCCTCGCCGTTACCGGGTTAAGGAGAAGGGAAATCCTACTGGGAGAACATAATTAAATTCATACACAAGTTGTACGATCCATATTCCAGGATACCATACAGGAATATTTACAAGTTTCCCTACGCAACTCGGGTTATAAAGATTTAATTTAATTTTCGAACAGCGAAACATGAGAGTACGGTAATTAATATCAAATATATCTCACAAATACATGTGATCTACTAAATGTTTATATATTCCCACCCGGACTCGAACCACCGAAAGTCAGGACGAGAGTCGATGCTTTAATCCACTACACCACGGCGTGATAAAGGAAACTCTCGTCCTGACTTTCGGTTCGAGTCCGGCTGGGAGTAAATAAACATTTAGTAGCTCATATGTATTTGTGAGATATACTTGAATGTGCAGTTTGCAAGGGAGATCTTGTATTAAATGAACCACCTGTTAATGTTGATTTCGACAGTGTAACGCTGGAGTGTGTGAAGAAGTTCTGCTACCTGGGTGATACGGTTTCCACCGGAAGTGGCGCTAAAGGTAGCTCCATTGCTAGAGTCAGAAGTGGCTTGGGAAAGTTTAGAGAGGTGTTGCTGCTCCTGACAATGAGAGGGCTCCCACTCCACCTTAAAGGGAAGGTGTATACCTCGTGTGTTAGGAGCACAATGATCTATGACTCGGAGACGTGGCCAGTTAAAGTGGAGGATATCAATAGAATGGAACGGAATGAGAAGAGAATGGCGAGATGGATGTGTGGGGTTAATCTCAGGGACAGGGTATTGAGCGAGGAATTGAGAAGGCGTCTGGGCATTAGGAGTGTCAGTGAAGTGATGCGCACGAGCCGACTTGGTTGGTTTGGACATGTGGAGAGAATGGATGATCAGAACTGGGTGAAGAAATGCCGGACTGTGAACGTGGGTGGAGCTGCGCGTAGTGGTGGACTTAGAATGACGTGGGCTCGGGTACTCCGGTCCGATCTTAAAATAAGGAGCTTGACAACAGAGGCAGCCTGGAAAGCCGCCATTTAGGACGTGAAACTGTAACCATATTCTCTGTGGACAAAACGGTCTTTAAACTTGTATGTATGTAAGTAGTTCACTTGTTGAGTGGAAGAAAGACTGGGAAAATTGATATACTCTTGCGTTAGAGAATTAGACAGAATAGGGATGGGAATGTGTTGAAAGGTGGGTGCCACCTACTCTCCTTGAGGGAGGAGGCACACACCTAAAGAGCTCTGAAGACACTGATTATTGTAATAGCGGTAGAAGCGTGAGAGAGATGCAACATTGCAGCGTGTAGAGAGGGATTATAGACAATTAGTAAGAGCTGAGTTGATGAGACAAAATTCTTTTCATTGTACCCTTTTTGAGAAGTGCAGAATGGGTGGAATCTCCCCACACATGCGAACAATAATCGATACATGGGCGCATAGTACCCCTGTATAGAGCAAGAACCTGTGCGGGGGTAAAGAACCCACGGAGACAGTTGAGCACACCTATACCCTAGGAAGTTGGTTTAGTAAGTGTTGTGTTATGGTCTTCCCAAGAAAGATCATGAGGAAAAGATACACAAAGAATATTGATAGAAGATGAAGGGTTGATTTGTGTGTTATTAAAGAGTAAAGGATAGTCGTGTGGAAGATAGTGATGGGTAGACAGATGGAGATATTGAGTTTTGGAAGCATTGAAAGTAACAAGGTTATCTCTGCCCCAATCAGTAATAGTTGATAGATCAGCAGATAAGTGTGTTATGGCCTCATCACGTGATTTATGAAGTAAATCACTGTTGGTAATCGAGGCCGCTTTATTTCGAAGATGTAATTTTGATACTTTTCTGGCTGACATTGGACGATTTAAGTAATCTTTGGAAAGACCTCTAGGCATATAAGGGAAGTAAAAACTATTGTTTAGTGAATTAAGGAGACAGAAGGCCAAGTTGCCTGCAACAATCTTAATTAACCCTCTGACTCCCACAAATCCTTCCTAAAATGACCAATATCGTCTAATAATAGGCAGAACAAAGTAAGAAAGGCGTCATCATCGTAAAGGGGTTAAGTCTGGCTAACATTAGACGGTTTTGTTCATCTATCTAAATATATGGAAGGGTCTTTTTGAAACCTCCCCACATTAGTTTGGCGATATTAAGACGCTTCACCCCATTAGCTTGGCGATTACAACACGGTTCACATGGGTCGACTCCTACATGAAGCAGTCCGCAGCCATGGATCAAAAAACGCCATTCGAGAAGAAGATGCAGGAGCGACATAAATCATCCAACGCCAAGCAAAAAAAGAGGCAACCGAGGACCACCAGCGATGAGGACCAAGGACAGCGAGGACTGAGGACAGCCATGAACATATATGTAGATCCGACCAGAACCAAACATTTTATTAAAGAGCGTTCCGGGAGTACTAAAATCACGAATTTAAAGGTTCTCTATGCAAATGCTCGTAACATACGCAATAAATTTACAGATTTAGAGGAACTAGTGTTTACAGAAAATAATTACGTGATTGGTATAACAGAATTTTGGCTCAATATAGAAGACAGACTTTTTAGCAGAGTATTCACTTCCCGGTTATGTAATGTTTGCGATAAGCTGAACAAATAAAAATGGAGGTGGCGTTTTGCTTTTTATCAAAAAAAGTCTTAACCCGACCCTCTTGTCAAAACCACAAATTGTGAACGTCGACACATCCTTTGTGCTAATAAAGTATAATAAAGGTACAAAAATAATACTTGCATTAATATACAGACCTCCAGCTCAATCAGTGCAAACTGACCGAGAAATTTACGAACAAATTGCAGATGTAAGTAACTCACAAGATACCGTAATTTTTGGCGACTTTAATTTACCTGTGACCAACTGGGGCGTTACTCTTACTTCACACGCTGGACATGACTTGTATGCGAACTTGCAAGAGAGTTCGCTCTATCAATTTGTTTGATCGCCGACCCGTGGTAATAACATTCTTGACCTTGTACTTGCAAAAAAAGAACAATTAATAGAGAATTTGAATGTTGGTGATGAATTCAGTAGCAGCGACCATCGTATAATAAATTTCAATTGAAAGTTTACTAGTAACGAACCAAATAGCAGCATCGACAAAGTTCCTAATTTCAAGAAAGCAAACTTCCGTAAACTTAGAGCTATGTTTAAAGATACTGACTGGAGCTTTCTAAATAACAATAACGACATAAATACAACTTGGGAATTATTTGCAACCACTTCCTTAAAATCAGTGCAAGACTGCATACCATAAAAAATACGGCATACAGGCCATAATGATAAGCCCAAATGGTGGAATAACGAGATTTCAGACAGTTTGCTTGCTAAAAAGATTGTTAATGATAGATTAAAATCCTCACAAAATGACGAAGAACGGGTGAAATTTGTAAAACTACGACGCAAAGCCAAAAAGTTAATTGAGCAAAGTAAAAAGACAATGGAGTTACATGTTGCGAATCAAAGTAAAACAAACCCGAAAGAATTCTATAGTTATATCAGAAAGAAAAAAGTAGTTACTTCAACTGTTTGACCGTTAGTAGATGACAATGGAGAATACACCACAGACGAAGTACAAAGGAGTAATGCCCTCAATACCTTCTTTGCATCAGTTTTTACAACATAAGACCTCAGTGATATCCCTACCGCATCGCCGATTCAAATTGATAATTCTGATGTTTTAAGCAATATCACCATTACAGAGAGAGAAGTATTGAAATGTTTAGATAACTCAAGGTAAATAAAACGCCTGGACCTGATACAATCTCACCTAGAGTTCTAAAGGAGGCAAAGGATGAGCTTTCCAAACCACTGACATTGCTATTCAATAAATCCTTGCAGTCTGGAACTATGCCTGATCAGTGGAAGCTAGCCAACGTAACACCGATATTCAAAAAAGGCAGCAAATCCCTACCCAGTAACTATCATCCAATTAGCTTAACCTCAGTTGTATGTAAAATGCTAGAAACACTCATAAGAGACAGACTCGTAAATCACTTAGAGGAAAATAACACTTAAAGAGACTCAACACGCTTTCGTAGCAAACGTTCCTGTTTAACAACCCTCTTAGACTTCTTCTACGATATCCTCAACATCTATGATGAGAGTAAAGCTGTAGATATTATATACCTTGATTTTCAAAAGGCCTTTGACAAAGTTCCCCACAAACGTTTACTGCTAAAACTAAAAGTGCATGGAATACAAGACGGTGTGTTGAAATGGATAGAAAATTGGCTCAGCGTCAGAAAGCAAAGAGTAGTCATAAACGGTAAGGCATCTAAATGGACCAATGTAAGTAGCGGGGTACCCCAGGGATCGGTACTAGGACCAATTATCTTTCTAATTTACATCAACGACATAGATGAGGGTCTCACCTGTACAATCTCAAATTTGCTGACGATACAAAAATTGCAAATAGCGTACTCTCAAAAGAACAAGTTGACGATATGCAACACAATCTAGATAAGTTGTCATGTTGGGCCCAAATTTGGCAAATGAGTTTCAATGCGGATAAATGTAAAGTACTACATATCAGATACCAAAATGAGAAAGCAAACTATTCGATGAATGGCACTCGGCTTAAGAATGTAAACAGAGAAGCTGATCTGGGAGTAAAAATATCGAGTAACCTAAAACCGAGTCAACAATGTTGAGAAGTTGTTAAGAAAGCAAATCAAATAATTGGCTTTATATGCAGGTCATTTGAGCATAAATCCAAAGAAGTTATCCTAACCCTTTACAATTCCTTAGTCCGCCCTCTTCTGTAATACTGCGTTCAATCCTGGTGCCCTTATTACCAAAAAGATATAGACAAGCTATAACGAGTTCAACGTAGAGTTACCAAAATGATACCTAGCCTAAAGAACAAACCATACGAGGAACGAGGAACGTCTTAGAGAATTAAAAATTATTCCCTTTAACACTGCGCAGATTAAGAGGCGATTTAATTCAAGTGTTCAAAATCATCAAAGGCGTCGACAATATGAACTGCAGTAAGTACTTCACTATCGACCAATCTAATTACACGCGGGGAAGCGGTTGCAAAATTATTGGTAAATCTCTTAACTCACACGAATCTAAGAATTTTTTCTTCAATCGAGTTGTCAACTTGTGGAATGGGCTTCCCCGAGACGTTATAAACTGCAGCACCGTTGATTCATTTAAACTTTGCCTAGACAAATATCTTGCATCAAACCCGCAATTGACTGCGCTTGTAAATGAACAACTATTTTATCCCCCCCTCAGTTACTAACCCCTCTGTCCCCTACTAATTTCCTAATCCTGCCACGGACATTAGTGCCAGGGCAGTAGTTCCCTTTCCAATGTTCCCTTACCCACTCTAAACCACTGTTTGGACAATTGATCCTCAGTGTTTTGGAGGACAAGCAGCCTAGAAGGGTCACTAGATCTGTTGTTGCTTGATTTCCTTTGTACTCCTTTGTACTATTATGATTATTTTGAAGACGTTTCGCCTCAGTAGCTTGGCGACTGCAAGACGTTTCGCCCCATTCAGGTGTACCAACGTTCGGACGAAAAAAAAAATCCATCGAAATATATGAAAACAAAATGTTGAAAGGGAGTTTTGGAACCAATCTTTTGTGTTTTAGCTCGAATGGGGGACTGGAGAGGCGAGTAGTAAGGGGAGATGCGTCGCTTTTCTGGCCCCCCTTCTTCCTCATGCTTAGCCCCATTAGTTTTCAGATTTTAAGACCTTTCGAACCATTTCTATGACAAAATTATGACTTTTCGTGACATTTAGGTGTCGATTATTTCTTGGCGAGCGATAGCGAGCCTGTAATTTAAGAGGAACTGGCCTTTGGCCAGGACATTTTTCTATCAAAAAATTTACAAATTTATCTTGAAGGAGGGTCGGGGGTTAAGCTTGATGGAGGTCTAGGGAGGAAACTAAAAGAAACAAAAATAGAAAGATACGTAAATGAGCAAATAAATACGCCCATCCACCCTTATATCTAGCAAGAAAACTACCAATAAATTACAATGATATAAAATACATAACACTCCAAAGATCGTCGGATATACTAGGATATGTGACACTCCAAGGATTAATTCAGATATATTGCTCCCCTTTGGGTCCCCGAGGCCCTTCCCAAGCTGAATGTCTAATGTTAGCCAGAGTTAGTTAATGTTAGTTAGCGGTAGTGTGTAAATAATAGGAAAATGAGTTCCTTTAGTTTCTCTGAATCAAAATTGAGATGACGGGGTTGCAAACTAGGGGCAAAGCAAACCCTGCAGAGGTCCTAACAATGCAGGAAAGGGAACAACCTACCATTGCCAAAATAGCTGCAGTAAAGGAGAGCAAAAGAACAAGGAAGAAGATGCAGCAGAAGATGAAAAGAGAAACCACACAGTTCCCCCGAGTTTCCCATGTTCTAGTACCTACAGCAGTGACTATAGTCTACCCAGCAAGGAAGGCCTAACCATGCTCTAATCCCTGCAGGAATAGGACAGTCTGCCCGCCAAAGGTTACCACATCCGGGACCTACCAGGAGTTCAAGCCCCGACCAATCACGGGGATACCTGTCCAGCCAATGGCAGAGCCTGGGACATACACCTAAGGCAAATACGCAGCAACAGCTGGATTTATTATACAATGAGGAATAATTTATGCAAATGCCACATTAAGATCCAGTGCAGTACCTTTACCGATGGGACCAAGAGAATCACCTCTACAGTACCTCACTTGAGGAGTGGAAGTAGTAGAAAAAGAATCAAGAGGAAGGAAAGCATGGCCTGCAATCTAGGAAAAGTCAGGAAGTGTGAATAACAGAAAACATTTATCATGCAGCCATGCAAGCCTTTTATATAAAGAGTATAATTTTAAGATATAGAGAATAACCTTATACATGTATAATTAGATGTCCCTACTATATTGAAATAGGTCAAATTGAGTTCAAATTATAACCCAAATATAGCCTGACTGAAATTTAGGGAAGGTATGCAACTACGGTTCCTACCTTTCACTGGTCTAAATTTTAGTGGGTAGAGAATAGTGTTGTAGACTTTCTATAGGATAAGCTTGTCCCTGTAGTAAAGTCCAATTGCAACTAGGGTGGCGAACGAGAGTGTGTTAGAGGAACCAGGAGCAACCTTCTCTATTGTCCGTGGGAGAGGCAGCTCCCTTTGACGTCCAATCAGAGGAAGAACTACGAGTCCTACGACATCCAGATTATCCCTCATGGATATTACTTCTCTACCCCATACCCTAAGTGGCTCTGTGATTTCTAAGTGTTGGGAATTATTATGAAGGTAATATAAGATATGCGAGTGTTCAATTTAACTTGTTCGTAAAGATCCGCTTCTAGGATTTCCCTTGTCCATTTATTACACATGTAGATGTATCCATCTTTGATCCGTGCAGTGATTTTATAAAAGTACGGTGTATTTTCTATGTAATTCGTGTTCAAGCATTTGTTCAATCATTTTTACATACGTTATATAGTCAAGATTACACGTGTTTCTTAGTGAATGCTCTCAGATTTTATTCTATTGTGTTATTATTCATTGCGAGTCCAAGTCAAAGTGAAGTGTATAACGAGGGCCATTTTCCTTCTAAATAACCTAAACTCAGGACCATATTACGTCCATTTCTAACCAGAGAATACTTATAGTATAAATTCGCCACCATTGAAAGTAAAGAACCCGTCCGTTGAGTTAGAATTAACCTATATGCAAGATACTTAACTTGTATTAGTTCTTGTGAATAATCTAATCATATACGATACTCGGGCTATGTAATTCTTTCGCCACCGATTTAGGAATTCAGATTATACATACCTTGATTCATCAAGCCTATATGTTTGGCTATTGATATATTAGTACTTCGTTTTGTAATTAAATCATTATAACAATTATTAAAGTTATAGTAAAGCGCTACTTAGTTCAAACTCCTTCTGATGGCATCATCTTTGGCTATTTATTAAATACTACTTTGTTTTGTATCTAAGTTAGTATAGCTCTTATTAAAGCTATAATAAAGCACTACTCCGTTCTGCGTTACTTTCAGAAGTTTGTTAATTCATTCAAACATACTTGTCAATAGCTATTTGTGCCGCTATAGTTCATTCATACATACTTGTCAATAGCTATTTGTGCCGCTATAGTTCATTCAAACATACTTGTCAATAGCTATTTGTGCCGCTATAGTTCATTCAAACATACTTGTCAATAGCTATTTGTGCCGCTATAGTTCATTCAAACATACTTGTCAATAGCTATTTGTGCCGCTATAATTCATTCAAACATACTTGTCAATAGCTATTTGTGCCGCTATAGTTCATTCAAACATACTTGTCAATAGCTATTTGTGCCGCTATAGTTCATTCAAACATACTTGTCAATAGCTATTTGTGCCGCTATAATTCATTCAAACATACTTGTCAATAGCTATTTGTGCCGCTATAGTTCATTCAAACATACTTGTCAATAGCTATTTGTGCCGCTATAATTCATTCAAACATACTTGTCAATAGCTATTTGTGCCGCTATAGTTCATTCAAACATACTTGTCAATAGCTATTTGTGCCGCTATAGTTCATTCAAACATACTTGTCAATAGCTATTTGTGCCGCTATAGTTCATTCAAACATACTTGTCAATAGCTATTTGTGCCGCTATAATTCATTCAAACATACTTGTCAATAGCTATTTGTGCCGCTATAGTTCATTCAAACATACTTGTCAATAGCTATTTGTGCCGCTATAGTTCATTCAAACATACTTGTCAATAGCTATTTGTGCCGCTATAGTTCATTCAAACATACTTGTCAATAGCCATTTGTGCCGCTATAGTTCATTCAAACATACTTGTCAATAGCCATTTGTGCCGCTATAGTTCATTCAAACATACTTGTCAATAGCTATTTGTGCCGCTATAGTTCATTCAAACATACTTGTCAATAGCTATTTGTGCCGCTATAGTTCATTCAAACATACTTGTCAATAGCTATTTGTGCCGCTATAGTTCATTCAAACATACTTGTCAATAGCTATTTGTGCCGCTATAGTTCATTCAGACATACTTGTCAATAGCTATTTGTGCCGCTATAGTTCATTCAAACATACTTGTCAATAGCTATTTGTGCCGCTATAGTTCATTCAAACATACTTGTCAATAGCTATTTGTGCCGCTATAGTTCATTCAAACATACTTGTCAATAGCTATTTGTGCCGCTATAGTTCATTCAGACATACTTGTCAATAGCTATTTGTGCCGCTATAGTTCATTCAGACATACTTGTCAATAGCTATTTGTGCCGCTATAGTTCATTCAAACATACTTGTCAATAGCTATTTGTGCCGCTATAGTTCATTCAAACATACTTGTCAATAGCTATTTGTGCCGCTATAGTTCATTCAGACATACTTGTCAATAGCTATTTGTGCCGCTATAGTTCATTCAGACATACTTGTCAATAGCTATTTGTGCCGCTATAGTTCATTCAAACATACTTGTCAATAGCTATTTGTGCCGCTATAGTTCATTCAAACATACTTGTCAATAGCTATTTGTGCCGCTATAGTTCATTCAGACATACTTGTCAATAGCTATTTGTGCCGCTATAGCTCATTCAGACATACTTGTCAATAGCTATTTGTGCCGCTATAGTTCATTCAGACATACTTGTCAATAGCTATTTGTGCCGCTATAGTTCATTCAGACATACTTGTCAATAGCTATTTGTGCCGCTATAGTTCATTCAGACATACTTGTCAATAGCTATTTGTGCCGCTATAGTTCATTCAGACATACTTGTCAATAGCTATTTGTGCCGCTATAGTTCATTCAGACATACTTGTCAATAGCTATTTGTGCCGCTATAGTTCATTCAAACATACTTGTCAATAGCTATTTGTGCCGCTATAGTTCATTCAGACATACTTGTCAATAGCTATTTGTGCCGCTATAGTTCATTCAAACATACTTGTCAATAGCTATTTGTGCCGCTATAGTTCATTCAGACATACTTGTCAATAGCTATTTGTGCCACTATAGTTCATTCAGACATACTTGTCAATAGCTATTTGTGCCGCTATAGTTCATTCAGACATACTTGTCAATAGCTATTTGTGCCGCTATAGTTCATTCAGACATACTTGTCAATAGCTATTTGTGCCGCTATAGTTCATTCAAACATACTTGTCAATAGCTATTTGTGCCGCTATAGTTCATTCAGACATACTTGTCAATAGCTATTTGTGCCGCTATAGTTCATTCAAACATACTTGTCAATAGCTATTTGTGCCGCTATAGTTCATTCAAACATACTTGTCAATAGCTATTTGTGCCGCTATAGTTCATTCAGACATACTTGTCAATAGCTATTTGTGCCGCTATAGTTCATTCAAACATACTTGTCAATAGCTATTTGTGCCGCTATAGTTCATTCAAACATACTTGTCAATAGCTATTTGTGCCGCTATAGTTCATTCAAACATACTTGTCAATAGCTATTTGTGCCGCTATAGTTCATTCAAACATACTTGTCAATAGCTATTTGTGCCGCTATAGTTCATTCAAACATACTTGTCAATAGCTATTTGTGCCGCTATAGTTCATTCAAACATACTTGTCAATAGCTATTTGTGCCGCTATAGTTCATTCAAACATACTTGTCAATAGCTATTTGTGCCGCTATAGTTCATTCAGACATACTTGTCAATAGCTATTTGTGCCGCTATAGTTCATTCAGACATACTTGTCAATAGCTATTTGTGCCGCTATAGTTCATTCAAACATACTTGTCAATAGCTATTTGTGCCGCTATAGTTCATTCAGACATACTTGTCAATAGCTATTTGTGCCGCTATAGTTCATTCAAACATACTTGTCAATAGCTATTTGTGCCGCTATAGTTCATTCAGACATACTTGTCAATAGCTATTTGTGCCGCTATAGTTCATTCAAACATACTTGTCAATAGCTATTTGTGCCGCTATAGTTCATTCAAACATACTTGTCAATAGCTATTTGTGCCGCTATAGTTCATTCAGACATACTTGTCAATAGCTATTTGTGCTGCTATAGTTCATTCAGACATACTTGTCAATAGCTATTTGTGCCGCTATAGTTCATTCAAACATACTTGTCAATAGCTATTTGTGCCGCTATAGTTCATTCAAACATACTTGTCAATAGCTATTTGTGCCACTATAGTTCATTCAAACATACTTGTCAATAGCTATTTGTGCCGCTATAGTTCATTCAAACATACTTGTCAATAGCTATTTGTGCCGCTATAGTTCATTCAAACATACTTGTCAATAGCTATTTGTGCCGCTATAGTTCATTCAGACATACTTGTCAATAGCTATTTGTGCCGCTATAGTTCATTCAGACATACTTGTCAATAGCTATTTGTGCCGCTATAGTTCATTCAAACATACTTGTCAATAGCTATTTGTGCCGCTATAGTTCATTCAGACATACTTGTCAATAGCTATTTGTGCCGCTATAGTTCATTCAGACATACTTGTCAATAGCTATTTGTGCCGCTATAGTTCATTCAAACATACTTGTCAATAGCTATTTGTGCCGCTATAGTTCATTCAGACATACTTGTCAATAGCTATTTGTGCCGCTATAGTTCATTCAAACATACTTGTCAATAGCTATTTGTGCCGCTATAGTTCATTCAAACATACTTGTCAATAGCTATTTGTGCCGCTATAGTTCATTCAGACATACTTGTCAATAGCTATTTGTGCCGCTATAGTTCATTCAGACATACTTGTCAATAGCTATTTGTGCCGCTATAGTTCATTCAAACATACTTGTCAATAGCTATTTGTGCCGCTATAGTTCATTCAAACATACTTGTCAATAGCTATTTGTGCCGCTATAGTTCATTCAAACATACTTGTCAATAGCTATTTGTGCCGCTATAGTTCATTCAGACATACTTGTCAATAGCTATTTGTGCCGCTATAGTTCATTCAAACATACTTGTCAATAGCTATTTGTGCCGCTATAGTTCATTCAAACATACTTGTCAATAGCTATTTGTGCCGCTATAGTTCATTCAAACATACTTGTCAATAGCAATTTGTGCCGCTATAGTTCATTCAAACATACTTGTCAATAGCTATTTGTGCCGCTATAGTTCATTCAAACATACTTGTCAATAGCTATTTGTGCCGCTATAGTTCATTCAGACATACTTGTCAATAGCTATTTGTGCCGCTATAGTTCATTCAGACATACTTGTCAATAGCTATTTGTGCCGCTATAGTTCATTCAAACATACTTGTCAATAGCTATTTGTGCCACTATAGTTCATTCAAACATACTTGTCAATAGCTATTTGTGCCGCTATAGTTCATTCAGACATACTTGTCAATAGCTATTTGTGCCGCTATAGTTCATTCAAACATACTTGTCAATAGCTATTTGTGCCGCTATAGTTCATTCAGACATACTTGTCAATAGCTATTTGTGCCGCTATAGTTCATTCAAACATACTTGTCAATAGCTATTTGTGCCGCTATAGTTCATTCAAACATACTTGTCAATAGCTATTTGTGCCGCTATAGTTCATTCAAACATACTTGTCAATAGCTATTTGTGTCGCTATAGTTCATTCAAACATACTTGTCAATAGCTATTTGTGCCGCTATAGTTCATTCAAACATACTTGTCAATAGCTATTTGTGCCGCTATAGTTCATTCAGACATACTTGTCAATAGCTATTTGTGCTGCTATAGTTCATTCAGACATACTTGTCAATAGCTATTTGTGCCGCTATAGTTCATTCAAACATACTTGTCAATAGCTATTTGTGCCACTATAGTTCATTCAAACATACTTGTCAATAGCTATTTGTGCCGCTATAGTTCATTCAGACATACTTGTCAATAGCTATTTGTGCCGCTATAGTTCATTCAAACATACTTGTCAATAGCTATTTGTGCCGCTATAGTTCATTCAGACATACTTGTCAATAGCTATTTGTGCCGCTATAGTTCATTCAAACATACTTGTCAATAGCTATTTGTGCCGCTATAGTTCATTCAAACATACTTGTCAATAGCTATTTGTGCCGCTATAGTTCATTCAGACATACTTGTCAATAGCTATTTGTGCCGCTATAGTTCATTCAGACATACTTGTCAATAGCTATTTGTGCCGCTATAGTTCATTCAAATATACTTGTCAATAGCTATTTGTGCCGCTATAGTTCATTCAAACATACTTGTCAATAGCTATTTGTGCCGCTATAGTTCATTCAAACATACTTGTCAATAGCTATTTGTGCCACTATAGTTCATTCAGACATACTTGTCAATAGCTATTTGTGCCGCTATAGTTCATTCAGACATACTTGTCAATAGCTATTTGTGCCGCTATAGTTCATTCAAACATACTTGTCAATAGCTATTTGTGCCGCTATAGTTCATTCAAACATACTTGTCAATAGCTATTTGTGCCGCTATAGTTAATTCAAACATACTTGTCAATAGCTATTTGTGCCGCTATAGTTCATTCAAACATACTTGTCAATAGCTATTTGTGCCGCTATAGTTCATTCAAACATACTTGTCAATAGCTATTTGTGCCGCTATAGTTAATTCAAACATACTTGTCAATAGCTATTTGTGCCGCTATAGTTAATTCAAACATACTTGTCAATAGCTATTTGTGCCGCTATAGTTCATTCAAACATACTTGTCAATAGCTATTTGTGCCGCTATAGTTCATTCAAACATACTTGTCAATAGCTATTTGTGCCGCTATAGTTCATTCAAACATACTTGTCAATAGCTATTTGTGCCGCTATAGTTCATTCAAACATACTTGTCAATAGCTATTTGTGCCGCTATAGTTCATTCAAACATACTTGTCAATAGCTATTTGTGCCGCTATAGTTCATTCAAACATACTTGTCAATAGCTATTTGTGCCGCTATAGTTCATTCAAACATACTTGTCAATAGCTATTTGTGCCGCTATAGTTCATTCACTACATTTACTGTGAATCGGATTTCCTTATTCCGTGTAATATTAGCTCATTTACCATTGAATTTATTTTTTGTGTATTTTTTGTGTGTGTGAGAAATTTTTCACAATAACCCTTTGATAGTTAAATTCAGATTTAAATTATCATTCCCCATATACTAAAGCGAAGTTCATATCTTATATCCTCGATTTAACGTTGCACTAAACCAAGATTATATTTAACCTGACCTCAGTCCGTCTGACCTGTACCCCCGAGAGCGGTATTATTGAGTGTACACCTGAGCGCGGCATTCTTTGTATTACACGCCGTGCTGCCTTATGCGCAGCTGAGTAGTTGACTTCAGTTGCCATACCTTGTAATTACTATACCTTACGTTATACACTTGGCCCACATAGATATTGTCATTAATATTTATGATTCGTGTATGTATTTTATGTAACTGGGTATTTCCTATTTTTATACTTTGTAAGTGACAACTATATTTCATTAGAGAGTAAAATCTGTTCAACTCTCTATCAGTCACAGTGTATGTATATTAGAATCCTACTCAATATAGTAGAGGTTTTAATACCCCATTTATGTACCAATGTTTGAAGAATAAATATGAGTGTAATTTATAATGTGTGTTTATTGAGTTTTTGGGAGAGCGATTGAGTAATTTAGAAGTAATACATGAGGCGAGATATGTTCCTGTTGAGCATCATCCAATTCTAAATATCTGAAATCCGGGAGCATAAAAAATACCTAACAAAGCGAGTTGGATTACAACCCGGCATAACATTATATATACTGTACAGTATACGGTATATATATATATATATATATATATATATATATATATATATATATATATACACTTTAATGTTAAAAACTGTAAAAGACCTGAGCATTTTTATTATGCATCAACTTTTTAGAGTTTCTTTTAATGCATATAACATGTACTCGATCATCATTGAAAGAAACTCGAAGAAGGTGATGCATAATTAACCCACTGAACCCCAGCTAGTTAATAATACATGTACACCCCAGGACCAGAAGGTTGTTAAAAAAAAAAATGTTTTCCAGAAAACACCAGGAATGGGTTAGAAATGAAGGAAAACCCACAAAAAACCGATCCCCTAGGTCATTAAGGGGTCCTACGGTGCGCCCGAAAGTCTGAATTAACATGGGGAAATGGGTAGGCAAAAACAGGTTTTTGCGCGCTCACGCACACGCGGTTGGACTTTGAGAGTTTTCAACCATCGGCATTGTTGCGTGGGATACTTACACAGTTCCCATACAAATCTGAGCCCTCTAGGTGCCATAGGACCGGAGCAATTAAACCCCGACGCAACATATGCGTCCTGGGGTTGAGGGTAAAATACATTGCCGACGCACTGTTTGCGTTTGGGTTAATACACTCAGGTCTTCAACAGTTTTAGCACTAAAGAAAATATATTGCCCTTATATACTGTATATATATATATATATATATATATATATATATATATATATATATAATTTATGTATGTATGTATGTATGTATGTATATACTCAGGCACATACCCCATTGCTGGGGGTGGCCGACTCGAGGCAGAGCCCAAGCAGAAAGAACATTCAATGGTTCTAATTCTCAGGGTCCGGGACCACTTTTGCGCTCCCTCGCCCCTTTCTCTGTCTCAATGAGTAGGAGAATTTTACAAGGGGAGGAGGATTCCTAGCCCCCTGCCCCTGCAATATAATTCTGTAATACAAGGTTA
This sequence comes from Lithodes maja, assembly GCA_037953745.1. NCBI lineage: Eukaryota > Metazoa > Arthropoda > Malacostraca > Decapoda > Lithodidae > Lithodes > Lithodes maja. The sequence continues at coordinate 178,984 of JBAKBP010000284.1, read as the reverse complement.
ATACTTATTGGTCCCTCTTGACTATTTATGGATGTCAAGTAAAGTTTGGACAAAATATACTCATTGAATTTTACTTATCCCTTAGAAAATAGGATATACAGTATATACTGTACAGTATATTGGTACGTTAATTATGTATACAAGACACAAACAATAGTGTTCATTGTTGACATGGTTAACATAAGGGTTTATAATGAACACAATCAACAATGAATAACACTTACCCAAGAAGATGGTCAGCCACATCCTGCCTTAGTGCGCCACCCTGAGGAAAATAGTATGCATATATTATACATATAATATACTAAGTATACACTATACATATAATATACTAAGTATACACTATACATATAATTCCAAGGGGGAGATTGCAGGCATCAATCGAACAGGGCTAGACCCAGGAGAGGATATAGGCATTTGATAAGTTGTTGGAACTCCTGTTTCATTTGTTTGGCCTCTCTTACTGATTTTCTTTGTGCCTCACTTTAACTTGCATTATTAGTAAAATAAGAAGTAGTCCATATACTGTAATAATGTTCGTGACTCATTTAACTTGCATTATTAGTCAAATAAGAAGTAGTCCATATACTGTAATAATGTTCGTGACTCATTTAAATAAGAAGTAGTCCATATACTGTAATAATGTTCGTGACTCATTTCACTTGCATTATTAGAAAAATAAGAAGTAGTCCATATACTGTAATAATGTTCGTGACTCATTTAACTTGCATTATTAGTCAAATAAGAAGTAGTCCATATACTGTAATAATGTTCGTGACTCATTTAAATAAGAAGTAGTCCATATACTGTAATAATGTTCGTGACTCATTTCACTTGCATTATTAGAAAAATAAGAAGTAGTCCATATACTGTAATAATGTTCGTGACTCATTTAACTTGCATTATTAGTTATTAAATAAAGTGTAGTGTAATCATTATAATTAAACCAGAACTATTTATTACTAACTTCTCCAACTCAATAAGGACCAGAGTAATCGAGCTACTACTTCTACCCCTTCTGTACCGGCGACGTCTTTTCTATTTGATTTTAGCTACATTTAGACGAACTCATTAAGCTTAGGAAGGATGCATAATAACTTAGAGGATTAATTGAGATAGTCTGGTGCGTTTGAATTTGTAGACGTCGTTCGTAAGCTTAACCCCTTCGGTACCGGTGCCGTCCTTATAACTTTTGTTCTGCCTACCATTTGACGTTTATATTCGGTTAAAAACTAGCCTTCAGGTATTAACAGGCTTCGAACTATCTCACTTAACCCTTTTTACAACCTCAGATCCTTCTTAAACTGCATAAAATAATCTAAATGAGGCTAGTATATAATCAAAAAGACGTCGTTGGTACAGAAGGGGTTAACAAAATCCTCTAATAGTTGCCCGAAAATAATGAAAAGGACGTCGCCGGTACAAAAGGGGTTAAACCAACGAATCGGACATAAGATATTGTCGGAGATGCGGCTTCCGGGCGCCTATTAATAACGTTTAAGGGCAACTTATTCCAAACGTTTATGATGCGGTTATATTCGTCTCTCAATATTTCACAAAATAACGTTTAAGGGCAACTTATTCCAAACGTTTATGATGCAGTTATATTCGTCTCTCAATATTTCACACAATAACGTTTAAGGGCAACTTATTCCAAACGTCTATGATGCGGTTATATTCGTCTCTCAATTTCTCACACAAAGTATCAACAATGTTATTGGTAAACTATTAATATTGACCCTATATGACAAATTAAGGGGCTAGTACTTGTTTTTTGGTATATTTATTTATATATTTTATTAGTTTCCTCACTAGACATCCATCAAATTAATAAAAAAACTAGACCCCCTTCAAGATAAATTTGTACTTTTTTCGGTAGAAAATGCTCGCCATGAAAAATAGAGACCTAAATAGCACGAAAGGTCTTTAAATGGACAAAAAAATGGGGCGAAAGGTCCTAAGATCGCCAAACTAATGGAACTAACGTCCTAAAATCTCCAAGCTAATGAGGGAGATAAAGCAACTACCTCCCCCTTAGTATAATAAACCCAAAAGTTGACACACAACAGTAATAATGTGAACAGCACTGTCAACACTGATGGGTAGGAAAGGGTCATTAAGGGAACTCAGACGGTATTGTGCTGCATAATTTACTGGTTCGGCTCCATGGTTTAAGGAGGGGGTTTAGTTTGCTCTCTAAACGGCTCAATGGTTTAAGGAGGGGGTTTAGTTTGCTCTCTAAACGGCTCCATGGTTTAAGGAGGGGGTTTAGTTTGCTCTCTAAACGGCTCCATGGTTTAAGGAGGGGGTTTAGTTTGCTCTCTAAACGGCTCCATGGTTTAAGGAGGGGGTTTAGTTTGCTCTCTAAACGGCTCCATGGTTTAAGGAGGGGGTTTAGTTTGCTCTCTAAACGGCTCCATGGTTTAAGGAGGGGGTTTAGTTTGCTCTCTAAACGGCTCCATGGTTTAAGGAGGGGGTTTAGTTTGCTCTCTAAACGGCTCAATGGTTTAAGGGGGTTTAGTTTGCTCTCTAAACGGCTCCATGGTTTAAGGAGGGGGTTTAGTTTGCTCTCTAAACGGCTCAATGGTTTAAGGAGGGGGTTTAGTTTGCTCTCTAAACCTCTATCAAACTTAAAAAAACACCCACAAGACCCCCTTCGATATAAATTTATACATTTTTCGGTAGAAAAATGTCCCGACCGAAGGCCGATTCCTCTTCAAATACAGGCTCGCTATCGCTCGCCAGAAAAAAATCGACATCTAAATCTATTTGTTATTAATTTCACCACAACACCAAACACCTCCAATGAAATTAATGAAAGCACATAATATTATATGATCCACCAGGCTTCGAACCCGGGTTATCACACACAGATTTTTAGACACCTTAACCATTACACCATCAAGACGGTTAAAGGTTTATGCACACGCCTACGACTTATTATCCATTCTCGAATACTGGATATTAATCTAATCATGTTCATATTCCCACCGCACTATGGTAGCCTAATGTTTAAGTGAGAGGAAAGAATATTCAGCATAACATATTATTGATTATACTTTAAAAGAAGCTAAAGGCATACCGTATATTTTTGAGTTGCAGTAAAGATAGGCTATAAGAAGGTATAACTATGCACGATATACTGTAAGTATATTTGTATATCTCTGATGGAATTGTTGTGTTGTCTTAAAAGTAACATGATTTCATTCTCATTTATATTGATATTTAGTTCATTCAACTTATATTTTCTTTAACTTTTAACTTAAATATTTGTACGATGAAATAAACGTTAGTATATCCCACGATTGATAACATTTATGTAAATAATATTCCATGACTTTCATTAAATATCCATTTATTTGCTATTCATACTGAATAAGTACACATATATTTATGTAATGTGTGTATTTTTGCATTAAATTATGCTTGATGTATTCATGTCTGCTTAGGAGCCTTATGGCTCAGCAGACTATGCCATAATAGTATTATACTAACTTTTGGGTTAATATAACTTGTATGTATGTATTATAATGGTAATAAATTTTAATAACTTTAACATACACACTCCCCCTTCCCCCCCCCCCCCAAACACACACACATGCACCCCCAACATACATACATACACCCCCTAAAATACCCCCCCCCACACACATGCACCCACAACATACATACATACACCCCCTAACATACACACTCAACCCCCCCCCCCCCACACACATACACCCCCTAACATACACACTCAACACCCGCCTCCCCCACACACATACACTCCCCCCCCCCCCACACACACACATACCCCCCCCCCCACACACACATGCACCCACAACATACACTCCCCCCCTCCCCCACACACATACATACACCCCCAACATACATACATACACCCCCTAACACACACTCAACCCCCCCCCCCACACACACATGCACCCCCAACATACACTCCCCCCCCACACACACATACACCCCCAACATACATACATACACCCCCTAACATAGACACTCAACCCCCCCCCCCACACACACACACACACATACACCCCCAACATACATACATATACACCCCCTAACATACACACTCAACCCCCCCCCCACACACACATGCACCCCCCCACCCCCCCACACACATACAAACACCGGAAGTCGTCCGCGTGTAACCAACAGCGGATTTGCCCGGAGATAACAACAACAACAACACTTCCACTACACCAACAAGCCGCCATTATTGATACTATTCTGGCTAACAGTAGACAATCTTGTACAGCTTAGGAAGGACCCATAGTAATTGTAAGGCTTCGAACTACCTCGGTACTGAAAGGGTTAAGACTTTCACTACAAGCCGCCATTGTATGCTGGCTAACAATGAACGAACTTATGCAGCTTAGGAAGGACCCGTAGTAATTGTAAGGCTCCTAACTACCTCGGTACTGAAAGGGTTATGACTTTCACTACAAGCCGCCATTGTATGCTGGCTAACAATGAACGAACTTATGCAGCTTAGGAAGGACCCGTAGTAATTGTAAGGCTCCTAACTACCTCGGTACTGAAAGGGTTATGACTTTCACTATAACAAGCCGCCAATGTGGATACTATCTGGCTAACATTAGACCATTTTATAAAGCTTAGGAAGGACCTCGAGCAATAGAAACGGGTATGAATAAGGTATACAAGATAAGTGGGTAAACTAATGATGGTCTTTTACTTTTGTAACTGATTAAGATTAGTTTATTACCACCAATATGCCTTTAAGGGAAGATGAGGCGTTTTTCTGGTCCCCCTTAGTCCCATTAGTAGCCTAGGCTTATTCAGATTTTTAGACTTTCGGCCCATTAGTTTCGCCCAATTTCTTTGTCAATATTAAGACATTTCGTGTCATTTGGGTGTAAACAAAATCCTGGCGAGCGATAGTGAGCCTGTAATTTAAGAGGAACAGGCCTTCGACCGTGACATTTTTCTATCGAAAAATATACAAATGTATATTGACGGAGGGTCTTGGGTGGGTGTTTTTTTTAAGTTTGATAGGAGGTCTAGGGAGGAAACTAAACAAATATTAATAATATAAATATATAAGCAAATATCCCCCCTGAACCACTTCTGTATCGGTGCCGTCTTTGACGATTTGACGATTTCATTCAGTATTAGCATTCAGTAATTAACATTTAGCAGGCTTCGAACTATCTCACTTAACCCTTTTGACTCACACAGATCCTTCTTAACCCTTTCACGCTCAGGTTGCCAGATTAGCAATAAGAAATAGAGTTCTCTCACTCTTATAATTACCTCTCCAAAATTAGTTTTCTGCCCACAGCTAACTCCAAGACAACTGCAGAGATTGAAGTAACTAAACTAAAGGTTTCTAAATACCCCTGATGGTAACAAAGGCTTTAAAGTATCCCCAATAGGCTCAACACAGCTAACTCAAAGACAACTACAGAGATTGAAGTAACTAAACTAAAGGTTTCTAAATACCCCTGATGGTAACAAAGGCTTTAAAGTATCCCTAATAGGCTCAACACAGCTAACTCAAAGACAACTGCAGAGATTGAAGTAACTAAACTAAAGGTTTCTAAATACCCCTGATGGTAACAAAGGCTTTAAAGTATCCCTAATAGGCTCAACATCACGTCATATGTCTGAGAGGGTTAAACTGCAAAAATTCATCAAAATATAGCTAGAATATAACTAAAGAGAAGTCGCCGGTACAGAATGGAGTAATATGGGCCCTCTAAGGGGGGGATGCTTTATTTTTAGGTCGATATTTTTCTATATCTATTATTTTGCTAGTTTCCTCCCTAAACCTCCATAAACCTTATAAAAACAGGATCCCCTTTCCAGATATATTAGTCCATTTTTCGGTAGGGCCGGTTCCTCCTAAATTACAGGCTCGCTTTCGCTCGCCAGGAAAAAATCGACACTTAAATGACACGAACATTCTTACCGGTACTATTGACAAAGAAATGGGTCGAAAAGTCTTAAAATCGCCAAACTAATGGGTCAAACGTCTTTAAATCTAAAACCTAATGGGACTAAGCATAAAGGAGAAGGGTGTCCAGAAAAACCGACCATCTCCCCTTAATTGACCACTTGCGAGTTTCAGGCTATAAGGAAGTTGGAGTTTTTTTACATTGATTTTTTTTTTTTTTTTTTTTTTCTATGTGATTGAGGGAGGCAAAAGGCATAACTGCCTATAGCTAGTGCCTCCCCCATAGTTGAAAGAGTGACAGGGCCAAAATCAAGGGACGTTCGAGCCAAAATGCCTGGACACACGGAGTTTGAAGCAATTTAAGTCATAGGAAGAGGGAAAGACTGATTCTGGGAGAGAGTTCCAGAGCTCAGCTGTTGAGTAGAAGAAAGTTTGAGAATAACGTTTCACTCTTGGGTTGGAGAGTTGCACAGAGTAGGGGTGGGATTGAGTTGCAAGACGGGTACCACGTGCCCTACGTAAAGGAGGTGGTATGCACTGGGATAGCTCTGAGGAACACTGATTATTATAGTAGCGATAGAATAGCGAGAGATGCAACATTGCGGCGGAGAGAGAGAGATTGCAGAGAGTTGGTGAGTGGACGGGAGTTAATGATATGAAAGGCCTTCCTTTCAACTTTGTCTAGGAGAGCGGTGCGAGAGGAACCTCCCCACACATGTGAACAATACTCAATACAAGGGCGCACTATGCCCCTGTACAGAGCAAGAAGCTGTGCAGGGGAAAAGAACCCCCTAAGGCGGTTGAGCACACCCAGCTTCTGGAAGGCTGCCTTAGCAAGACTGGTAATATGGTCCTTCCAAATGAGAGCAGAAGAAAAAGAGACACCAAGAATATTGAGAGAAGATGAAGGGTTGATTTTTGTATTGTTGAAGAATAAGGGATAGTCCGCTGGGAGATCCTGACGGGTAGATAGATGGAGAAATTGGGTTTTGGAAGCATTAAAGTTAACAAGGTTTTCTCTGCCCCAATTGGAAATAGTATTTAGATCAGAATTTAAGAGTTCTATGGCTTCATTACGTTTGTCGTTGAGGGATTGCTGGCTGGGGCGTTCTGAAAAACTAATGGAGTAGTGTAAGGTTGAGTCGTCTGCGTATGAATGGATGGGAATTAAGGTACAGTTAAGGAGATCATTTATAAAAATTAGAAAGAGAATAGGAGATAGGACAGAGCCCTGAGGAACACCGGAGTTTATAGGGTGAGGAAGTGAACAATGGCCGTCCACAACCACGGCTATGGAACTGCCGGAAAGGAAATTAGAGACAAAGGCACAGATGGAGGGATAGAAACCGAAGGAGGGTAGTTTAGAAATTAAAGATTTATGCCAGACTCTATCGAAGGCTTTCGATATGTCTAGTGCAATAGAAAAAGTCTCACCGAAGTCCCGAAAGGAGGATGACCAAGAGTTAGTAAGATATGAAAGAAGATCACCAGTAGAGCGACCCTTAAGGAAGCCATACTGGCGATCTGAGAGCAGATTATGAGAAGAGAAATGCTTAAGAAATTTGGAAGCAAGAATAGTTTCAAAAACTTTAGAAAGACAAGAGATAAGAGCAATTGGACGATAGTTGGAGGGTTGAGAGCGGTCACCCTTCTTTGGGACAGGTTGAACGTGAGCAATCTTCCAGCATGAAGGGCAGACGTTAGAGGATAGACAGAGACGAAAGAGTTTGCCTAGGCAGGGAGTCAGCACGGAAGCACAGTTTTTGAGAACAACAGGAGGAACACCGCCCGGACCGTACGCCTTATTAGTGTTAAGCCCAGAGAGGGTAGAAAGTACATCTTTAGAAGAGATTAGGATATTAGGCATAAGTAAGAGAGAGGAGGGCGGAGAGGGAGGAATAGCACCGGAATCATCCAAGGTGGAGTTTCTAGCAAAAGTGTGAGCGAAGAGTTTAGCTTTGTCAGAGGAAGAAGTGATGGTTGTGCCATCAGAGTGGGAAAGGGGAGGGAAAGACGAGGAAGAGAAACTGTTGGAGAGGTTTTTGGCTAGATGCCAGAAAGCTTGGGAAGAGCTAGAGTTGGATAGTTCAGTGCATTTATTATTGATGAAAGAGTGTTTGGCAAGTCGAAGAACATATTTGGCTTGATTCTGGGCAGAAACATATGAAGAATGAGAGTCTTGAGTTTTAAGGCGTCGGTACCGTTTGAATGCTTCCTCCTTATTGCGGACAGCAGTAGAACAGGCGTGAGTAAACCAAGATTTTTTAGCATTAGTCTGAGAGAAAGAGAATGGAATGTATGCTTCCATGCCCGATAGGATTACCTCGGTAATGCGTTCAGCACTCTCCGAGGGTCCTCGGCCATGGAAGCAGAAATGATTCCATGGGAAATCAAAGAAGTACTGCCGAAGAGCCTCCCAGTCGGCAGCGCCAAAGTGCCACAAGCGCCGCCGGCTAGGAGGATCGGGTGGCCGTACTGGAGAGATAGGACAGGTGACAGAGATAAGTTTATGGTCGGAGGAGCCCAAAGGAGAGAAAAGATTGACAGTATAAGAAGAAGGGTTAGAAGTTAGAAACAGGTCAAGAATGTTGGGCCGATCTCCGACGCGATCCGGGATACGGGTGGGTTGCTGAACTAACTGCTCTCGGTCATTTAGGATAGAAAAGACGTAGGCTTGTTCACCAGGTGGATCAGTAGTGTGAGAGGAGAGCCATTGGCGGTGGTGAACGTTGAAATTTAGCAGAATTACCAGCTAAAATGCAGTTGTAGTACATTTATGAATACATACAACTAAATTAAACATATGTTTTATCCATTAAACATCTACGTTATTATTGTATTTCTGTTTAATATCGATGGTTACGGCACCAACTTCCTTATAGCATGAAACAGTCGCAAGTGGTCAATTACTCTTCTCATATTCATCATGTTTGAGAGTACCGTAGATCATTTCAACCAGTAGCTCTCAACCAGTGCCAAATCAACCTAGACCAACCAAACCAGTGCCAAAATATAGTACTAACCTAACCGTATTGGTTGATTTGGTACTGGTTGAAATGGTCTACTGGTTGCGTTGTCCGGACACCTACCGTATATGTTGACTATTACTAGACGATTTTAAACAGCTTCGGAAGGGCCCATGGTAACTATAAGGTTTCGAACTGTGTCAGTTAACTCTTTTAACTACGGTAACGCAGATCCATCCTATGCTGAATACAATCGTATCAATAAAGCTAGATTAAAGTAGGAAACACGTCACCGGTACTGAAATGGTTAAGACGTTCAAAATAACAGGAGGCTATTATTGATATTATTAAACAAAAAAAATACCGGTACACGATCTTATACAAGTTAAAACGGACCTCGAGAACAAAGATATATGATATCTATCTGTCTAGATACCGTAATGCATAGTGCGCTGAATTTCGATGCGAGTATCCTAGGTTCGAGTCCTCGGAGTGCCACATGTATTTGTTGATTTCATTAACCCTATCCGACATATGACGCGTTTTTGAGCCTATTGGGGATACTTTAAAGCCTTTGTTACCATCAGGGGTATTTAGAAACCTTTAGTTTAGTTACTTCAACCTCTGCAGTTGTCTTTGAGTTAGCTGTGGGCAGAAAACTAATTTTAGAGAGGTAATTATAAGACTAAGAGAACTCTATTTCTTATTGCTAATCTGGCAACCTCTGCATCATAAATGCGTGAAAGGGTTAATTGAGTTTAGATGTGAAGTTGGTTGGTGTAAAAAAAACAATAATTCAATACCGGTAGCCTACATCTGTATGACTTCCACACTATGAAACAATAAGGTAAGAAAAAGGTATTAAAAGTGTCCATATTAATCAACCCATTTCAAGGTATATTGGAGGTAATAAATCCATCATTATCGGAGCAATTTAATTAACCTGACACACTATAATAATAATAATAATAATAATAATAATAATAATTGAACACTACCATATGTTCAACTCCCCCCACAATCCCCACACATTTCACTGGCCATGAAGAGCCATCAGCCAAACCTATAGCCTACTGTAGGCCCTATAGTCTATTCGCTGTAAGTAGGCTTGAAATCATGACCTCTATCCTCTGTAACTAAGAAAGGGCACGTCAGAGAAAATTGAGATAACAAAAACAAAAAAATTATGTGAAATTCATCATATTAATGACAACTACGAACCTTATTATGTTTTCAGAGACAGTACAGTACATAGTAATTAACACTCCGACATATGACGCGAATTTGAGCCTATTAGGGATACTTTAAAGCCTTTGTTACCATCAGGGGTATTTAGAAACCTTTAGTTTAGTTACTTCAACCTCTACAGTTGTCTTTGAGTTAGCTGTGGGCAGAAAACTAATTTTGGAGAGGTAATTATAAGAGTGAGAGAACTCTATTTCTTATTGCTAATCTGGCAACCTCTGCATCATATGAGTCTGAAAGGGTTAATATTAACACCATAATTAACCCTTGTCTGGCGGCGCCGGACTTAAGTCGGTCTAGAGTAGAAAGGACTATGTGGCACGGACCGACTTCAGGCGGTGTGCAATTTTGAGCAATATTTGGCTCTGAGAGAGAGACGAGCGGTGGGAGGAGCGTAGGTCGGCTATGACCGTTCGGCACGGCTCCCGCGCCAGCACTGGGCCCACCTCCACACACACCCACACTCACTGCCTCGCTACACAGGGAATTATGTAAGGAAATTACCGTATTTTAGGGATTTTTCCTTCGTCTTGCACGATCGTTGCAAGAGAACGCGTGGTCGTAGAAGGATGGTTCTGGTGTCATTGGAAAACACAATTACCACCCTTTCAGAAATACATAATTGTATTATGGTCTGGCTCTTGTTTATGCATGAAAAAGAGCACGGAAACAAGGTCGTTTAGGGTAAAACCACCTATTGGCGGGTAGTAGAAGTTACTGACGGGCCCGCTCGTAAGGCGTTAAAAGGCACAGGCTTCAATTCATCCTAAAATCACTTAAAACCGAGTGAAAGAACATTGTATACTGGACACAAATCCCGTCCAACTCAGAAATTTCCGAGATATACAGGGACATTTCCGAGTGGCCTATGCCATTCCGAAAAGTGCGGGTTTCCGACTAAAAAGAGTCCGAGTTAGCGGGGGTTTACTGTATCTCCGAAAATATTGCATGGATTCGGCTGGAGTTTGGCTTAGGTTGTAGCGTGTGTTTGGTTTAGGTTGTAGAACTAGTTTGGCTTAGGTTGTAGAGCTAGTTTGGCTTAGGTTGTGTTGCAGTTTAGCAAGGCCTGGCGGTGTCGCATTTGACGGTATGGTCGGGTGTGTGTGGGGGTGTTTGTACGTGAGTACGTCCACTGTGGTGGCGTGTGTGACACAGTGTTGGCAGTCACCGTCAGCTGCTGCCTGGTATTTCGCACTAGCACCCTACACGCCGCACCCACACGAGACACGTCCACACCCACACTAAATAAGTCCACACCCACACCCGCACTACACGTCCACACCCGCACTAGACACAGTGGCGCCTAGGCCTACACATCTGACACACCTGCATCTTGGCCCGCCCTGTTCAGTTGTGTTGTGTGTTTGTGTGCGTGCGACGTTTTTCTATTGGCATGTTTAGTGGCAGTTTGGGTTTGTGCATGTTTTCATTGGTTTGACCTGCGCGCTAGTGTTTTATCTGGCCATTAATCATATAATTGTATCTAGTTTAATAGCAAGAAGATGCGTAAAATTTGTCGCGGCGAAATTAACCCGCCCAATAGGGTAATTTCGCCGCGAGAGTAACTTTTTTCAAAAAATCGGCGGCATGGCCAAAACGTTTTTTTTTTTTTTTGTCATCCAGAGCAGAAAGGCTGAATGTATAGATAAAAAAAACAAAATCAAAATTCCATTTGTGGCAGTTTCTAATCGTCAAAAACCACGATTTTCGGCGAAATTACCCCGTGTTACCATAATAAAGACAGTAACAACATGTCTACCTACTGTAAAATGTTGTCAATACTCCTGTAGGATATATGGCACACAGTCTAGAATAACAGCTGATGATGGGGGGGTGACAGTACCGTACATGGGGAGAGTATTTTTGTGTTCTTATACTGTATATCTTCCTTATACAGTAATACATTTCTGCTCTTAATGACATATACTGTATATAGCATTATGATGTATAATTATGCTCTACCGGATCTAAAAGGCATAAAAAGATATATGAGGTAACTGTTGGTGCTAAAAATCAGTGTTACCCAAAACAAATCGTGGTATTAAAATAATATTGAACCCTAGGCATAGTATCAACCATTGGTATCGGCGTCTAGACTAAAGTTAATTTATCAAAGGTCACAAGGTGACAACATTCTTGTAATCGTTCAATAATACAGAATTTGGTACGATTTTACCTATAGGACACGCATTTGACAGGTACCACCAAGGATTTAATACATATTTGTTTTCGGTTTCCACGCATCCAACACCAAGCTACACCCTTTTCTGGTGTACGAAACACTAAAAACACAATGGGGACACTTTCATATTAATAATATGAGACGAAATATAAAGAGAACTCTGTTGCGTTCGTGGAAGTAGCGGCGTCGCCTTGTTTACTTTACGCTCGAAGTTAGCCTACTTCCCGCCTTGGTGGTCGACTTAAAATAGTGGAGTGTGGAGGTGACTTTCGCTCTCCCGCAATACTTTTTAGTAATTTTATGTCTTCTACATCATTATTTAGAGCAGCGGCAGGGGTCTGGGGGCGGCAGCCCCCAGGTTAGGTTAGGTTAATGACAATATTGTCATGCGACGTCGAGCGTCCTGTAATAAACAAAGCGACGACGGACTGATCCTGATTTTCGGCACAAACGCGCCGTTTTATTCTCGTCGAAAACTACATTTAAAAAGTTATTATAGTTTTCAAGGTAAATTTCTATAATTGCACCTATACGAGCTAAACAAATTATTATCGTATTTAACAGAAAGGTACGGTGAGGTAAGTGATGTGGTATAGGTGGCAATATGCGGAAATGGATTATAAGGGCATTCCAGGTAATATCCTATGTAGCGGGAGGAACCGTGCTATATATTCCCATTTACCTAAGAATTTAAATTTATATCCTCATATCTCTTAGTTATTTTCTTCACTTACCTCAACAATATTAATCCCGATAGTTGGGGCGGATATGAAGTATATCAGGGAAAGAGAGGGGTTGAAACACGGCAATTAACTATAGTATAGCCATGTTGATAAACAAAGCCAAGCCGTTGTGTATCCTTGCTTGTGATTGGTTGTTGACTATCGTGACGTCATCAGCCAAGGCGGGCCTCAGTGATGACGTCATTCCAGCCCTCGGCCAACATGGCGTCATTATACCAGCTGATTTTAAAACCCGCTGAATCTTACACCCACTTAATTTTACATCAGCGGTGTATTATAATGTCATTAGTGCACTGTGTAATTTGCGTCTTGATATTCAAAGCGTTTCTATTTATCAATACTAAGTATTCAAGCCCCCTTCCCCCCATATTTGGCTCGTGAACGGTAAGGTTAATCTGCGAGAGCGGTATCGTCCCAAGATGAAGTGATATATTTGGACCCTACCGAACTAGACTGGTGAGCGGTATCAGTAAAATTAGACGCGAACTTAATTAGCCTAACTGCGAGCGTTCGACCTTTTACGTAAACAGTGACAGTACGCTCGCGGCCCTCTAACACTAAACCCCTACCATACAGACACTAGATTTCAATGTTCTTATGCTCTTAACCCGTCCAGCCCCAGCTAGCTTTGTAATGTTTGTTCACCAGAACCCGGCCGGTTTTCAAAAAATGGTTTTATTCCAGAAACAATAGCGAATGGGTTAGGAATGAAGGAAAAACCACGAAAAACCGCTCAAAAAGCTTAAAGAATGGTCCTACAGAGCCCCCGAAAACGTATTTTACAAGAGTAAAATATTGAAGGCAATTACCCCAAAAAACCAGGTTATTGCGCGCACACGCACGTGGACTTTGAGAGTTTTCAATCATCGGCACGGTTGCGTGGGATACGTACACAGTTTCCATACAAATCTGAGCCCTCTTGAGTGGCTACACCTGAGGTTACGGTCGGCGCAATTAGGGTGACGCGCCAGGCGCGTCTCTGGGGCTGTGCGTTACATACATCGCCGACGCGCCGCTGGGGCTGTACGGGTTAAATTGTTATTAAACTAACCAAACAAACCAACCTAACCTAACCTAGTGTCCGTAGTGGGGGCTGCTGCCCCCACACCCCCGCTGTTAGCAACTACAAATCAGACTAACCTCGGAGGATTCATGGTCAGCAAATAAAATTTAGACTAACCTCGGAAAATTCATAGTCGGCAAATAATAAGGTAAACATTGAAGAGACCCCGTACAGCCTTTTTACTAGTCATATGTTTGCTTTTATTGTTTGACATTACCCTAACCTAACAAACTTACCTAACCTATCCTAGTATTATGGGTGGGGGCTGCTGCCCCCACACCCTCTCTGGTTGAACAAAGTGTTAACTAGGTTATATAAATCGAGGGATAAAAAGGCTGTCCGGGGTTTCTTAATTTTTTACCAATAATAATTAGGCCTAAACTAACCTTGGAGGATTCATGGTCAGCAAATACAAACTAGACTAACCTCGGAGGATTCATGGTAAACAGTGACGGTACGCCCGCTAACAGACAGACACTAGATTTTCAATGTTCTTATGCTCTTAAATTGTCATTAACCTAACCAAACAAGCCAACCTAACCTGGTGTCCGTAGTGTGGGCTGCCGCCCCCGCACCCCCGCTGTTAGCAACTACAAATCAGACTAACTTCGGAGGATTCATGGTCAGCAAATACAAACTAGACTAACCTCGGAGGATTCATGGCCGGCAACTAAAAATTATACGGTACTAACCTCGGAGGATTCATGGTCAGCAAATACATATTAGACTAACCTCGGAGGTAAAAAAAACACTGAGGTTTAGTCAATATAAATCAGACTAACCTCGGTCCTTCAATTATCAATATGCAAATTACAGTGCACTAATTGGTCATAATACTCGTTGTGTGAAAAATATACAAATCCACAAACGGAAACCACCTCCTAGCCTAAATACCGGTAATGTAGATCTGTATCACAATATTAAATTAAGTGGGCTAAGAGTTGATCAACATGGCTAAATTGCAGATAATGTTTCAACATCACTTTTTCTTTGATATAATACATGCATGCTCTCTGCACCTATATGGGTAATTATTGACAAGGTAAGTGAAGGAAATAAGTCTGTATGGAGCATATACATTAAAGATTCCATGGTAAACGTAGCCTAGGCCCTGGACCCAAATAACGGACCTATAAAACCCTTACCCTTGATGTAGTGGAGAATCATAGTCAGCAGCTAAATTAACACAATGCAGCTGGAAGCTCCGTTCATGATCCTGTTAGATAGTAGATGTTGTAGGTGTTTTCATAAAGCAAAAACACTTCAATATTCATTGAACAGTTCCACAATTTCAATTATTGCCGACACCGAGATCTTATAAATACCAATGACGATACTAATAAATTAATTAATGTGACGTCATAGAGTGATTGGGAAACAAAAGACTCAATATGGACCGACGTGTATTTCTACAGCCGTTCATATATCGCGAAAATTTGTGACGTCACCATCTCAACACCTGTACAGTGATGTACTCTCGCAACAACCAATCATATGCCAACATCGTTCGTGACGTCTCACCCAGTATATTGACCAATAGAATATCAGTTTACAACTCGAGGGATGGATGTAGACTCCGGGTGTACGGTCGTCATGTTTACATAGGGCGATCGCTGCGGTTAACTTCGCGTCTATTTGGACGGCGATTAATTCGCTTATTTGGCCCCCTGCTGGCAATATATATGATGACAATATGTCATGGGGGGGTGAGGGGGGGCAAAGCCCCCCTCAACATATTATTGTATCCAATGGTATTCAAAATAGACGGGAACATGATTGCAAAGGTCCGCCGCCTCCCCCGCCGCCGTCATGTTTACATTAGTCGATCGCCTTGGTTAACTTTGCGTCTATTTTGACGGCGATTTTTCGGTAATTTGCCCCCTGCTGGAAATATATATGATGAAAATATGTCATGGGGGGGGGGGAAAAGCCCCCTCTCAACATATTATTGTATCCAAAGGCAGTCAAAATAGACGGGAACATGATGGCAAAGGTCCGACGCCACTACACGTAGTGTAAACAAGGCTGGCGGTACGCTCGCACTTAACTTTCTTGCCCAACTCGACTCTCCTCCACTCTTCGTCCATCAGCTGACCTGGGAAATTGTAGAAAGTGAGTCCACTGATACTCTCTAAATATTCATTTACCAAGTAGCCTATATTTTCCATTTCTAGTAGACTACGAAGAAACATCTATCTATGTATCTATCTATATGCTCAGGCCCAATCCCCAATTTTCCTATTTTTTATTTTATTTTCCTCTATTTTATTATTATTTTTTCTTTTCTTGGGGGTGGCCGACTCAAGACAGAGCAAGAACAGGAAAACTCAAGACAAAACAGCGAACAAACACAGACAAAACACAAAATTCACACACATCCAGGTCACCCAGGAGAATACCCAGAGACCAGGGTCACCAAGGTCGCTCCAGCACTCCCCCGGCCCCCGACCACCCGGAGAGGCTCCGATCTCGGCAGGTAGACATGTAGCGCAGCCAAAGCCACAAGCCCACCCACCACACTTCCAGGCGCACCCTTCATATTAATCGTCTCCCCGGGCCAGGCGCCTGATGGACTATAATCTAGTCCAACTTGCGCCCGACCCCTTCCCCCAAATGACCATGTGTTCACTCAACTATTCACAAGCATTCTCCATTCATTCCTGTTTATTACCACTTCCTTTGCCTGATCTATAGTCATTCCTCTATCATCCAAAGCTTGTCTTACACAGTCTCTCCATCTCAATGGGGGTCTTCCTGCCCTTCTATCTCCCCTTGTATCTGACTCATATATTCTCTTTGTAAGCCTTTCATCTCCCATTCGTTCAACATGACCATACCAGCTCAGCACCCTTCTGCCCACTCTGGCTGACAAATGTTCCTGCTGCCCCACTCTCCTACGTATCTCTTCATTCCTCAATCCGTCTCTACGAGTAACTCCACACATACTCCTCAAGCAGCTCATCTCCATCACATACAGCTTTCTTCTTTCCTTTTTCTTCAGAGCCCATGTCTCAGCCCCATACATCACTGTTGGCATAACAATGCCTTGATACATTGCACTTTTTACTTTCATTTCGAGATTTCTCGTCTTCCAAATACTTCCAATTGCTCCGAAAACTTTCCTTCCTTCACACACTCTCTGTTTTACCTCCATTTCTATACCTCCACTCCTGCTTATCGTTCCTCCTAGATATTTAAAACACTCTACTTCTTCCAATATTTCCCCATCCAGCCTCACATCCAGATTCACCCTATGATCACCCCTAATACACACCATTACTTTACTTTTATCGACGTTCACCTTCAGTTTCCTCCTCCCACAAACCACTCCAAACTCTTTGACTACCCGCTCCAATTTCTCCTCAGAATCCGCCACCAACACTGTGTCATCAGCGAACAGCAACTGATTCAACTCCCAATCTCTACCATTCTTTCCTACTAAACCCAATCCTCTTCCCATAGTTCTCATTTCCACCTCCCTCACCACACCATCCATAAACATATTAAACAGCCATGGTGTCGCAAACCTACCTTTACCTCAAACCATTCACTCAACTCACCATTTCCTACTCTACACACGCTCTGCTCCCTTCATACATACATAATACATATACTGTATATGTACAAACAACAAATATGCTGTAACACTGCCCAATTCTTGAGATATAATGCATGCCGTTACGCAGGAATATACCGCATTCCGCCCCCTCTGACAAAAGTCTATCAATCTACTGTAGATGTGACACGGATTTTACAATGTTTCCGAGAGACATTAGTCTAACCTAACAAAACCTATCCTAGTATTATGGGAGGGGGCTGCCGCCCCCTAACCCCTGCTGGTTGGGTAAAACGGGAGAAATCCAGTTGGGATGGAGTGAGTAACTGTAGATGGTCAATATACAGGAGACGCAACAATATAGGTAGCAAATTTCTAATGGTAGTTTTGGGTTCCTATCATCATATGCTTCATTTATATATACTTTTTTTTATCCCCGGGGAAAACAAATCTTGGGATTTTTCATTATTTTTCTTGGGATTTTTTTTTTTGGGTCATTAACCAAACCAAAAAACATAACCTAACCTAACCTAATAGCCCCCAAATATATTTAGGTTAGGTTAGGTTAGGTTAACCCTTGTCTATCGGGGCCCGACTTAAGTCCGTTATGAGAACCAAGGCCTAAAGGGCGGGGCCCGACTTAAGTCCAATGCGATGTTGAGTACATAATCGGCTCTGAGAGAGAGTCCGAGCAGTGGGAGGAGCGCGGGTGGGCTCTGACCGTTCGGCATGGACGTTGTCCCGCCACTGACGGTTTCATCACATCCCACCACATCCCTGGTCCCGCAATACAGGGTAAAAACTGACGAAATTACTGTATTTTAAGGATTTTCCCTTCGTGTTGCACGATCGTTGCAAGACAACCCGTGGTCGTACAAGAATGGTTCAGGTGTCATTGGAAAGCTCAATTTTCGCCCTTTCACGGATATATAATTGTATTACGCTCTGGCTCTTGTTTATGCATGAAAAAGAGCATGGAATGAAGCTCGTTTAGGGTAAATATGCCCGCTTGGCAGGTAGTAGATGTTACAAACGGCCCCGCTCTTAGGGCGTTAATGGAAAAAACAAAAATACCAAGATTTTGTTTTTTCCCAAGGATAAAAAGTATATAGAAATGAAGCATATGATGATAGAAACCCAAAACTACCATTAGAAATTAGTTACCTATATTGTTGCGTCTCCTGTATATTTACCCTGTAGATTTTCGTAATGGGGTCAGAGGGGGCGGAATGCCCTTATAATCCATTTCCGCATATTGCCACCTATACCACATCACTTACCTCCTTGTACCTTCCTGTTAAATACAATCATAATTTGTTTAGGTTATTTTAAACGACACTACTGCAGCGTTATGAGAAACAATTTGGAAAATATTTATTGGCAAGAATGTAGGGGATGGATGTAGTGATCAGGCGTACGGTCGTCATGTTGTGTGCTCGCATTTACGTTCCCGTCTATTTTGACGCTATATTTTCTGCTATTTGCCCCCTGTCATTACTACATGAATACTAGGTTAGGTTAGGTTGTTTGGTTAGGCTAATGTAATTTTATATCCAAAGGCAGTCAAAATAGACGGGAACATGATGGGAAAGGTCCGACGCCACTACGCGTAGTGTAAACAAGGCTGGCGGTACGCCCGCACTTAACATTCTTGCCGAATGTAGTTACCGAGTGTCTTGTTTACACTACGCGGACGCTCACCATCATGTTCCCGTCTATTTTGACTGCCTTTGGATACAAAAATACATTACCCTTACCAAACAACCTAACCTAACCTAACCTAGTATTATAGATATATAAGTATTTATTTTATTATAAGTATTTATAGATGATTTATGTTGTATGTCGGTAGTGGTACACCCGGTAACTACATCCATCCCTATTTATTTTAATACCACAAATTTTCCGAGTGTTTTTTATATTTGTTTTCTTCATTTGCATCAATATATAGTGTTTGTAATTGGAGGGCTATGATTTGAAGACATTAGCCTAACCTAACAACCTTACGTAACCTATCCTAGTATTGTGGGTGGGGGCTGGCGGGCTACCGCCCTCACACCCCCGCTGGTTGGTTACTAGGCCCTAATCCCTTAGTTAAAAAAAAAAGAAAAAAGAAAATTGGCTCTCGATAATACAAAGGCGAAAGACGTCTACGGTGTTAACTCTGCAATTCTCAGCTTTGATCGTACGTTAACAGGAAAGGGATTTTTTTTATTTTAATACCACAAATTTTCAGTGTTTTTTATAAAACAAATTGTTCATTTCCATTAATATATAGTTTGTAATTAATTAGAAATCTCGGGAAAACCTATTTTCCCCATTAGACCTATAGATCGATGTTGAGACACGCCCCCGATAGTGATTTGAACAGACATTAGCCTAACCTAACCTAGTATTATGAGTGGGGGGCTGCCGCCCCCACACCCCCGCTGGTTGAGTACTAATCCCTTGGTAAATAAAATAAAAAATTGGCTGTCGATAATACAAAGGTGAAAAAAAGCCGATGAAGTCTATGGTGTTTACTCTGCAATCTTCAGCTTTTATTGTACATTGACAACGAGAAAGTACCGTATTGACAACCTAGTTACGAAAATTAAATTTTAGTACCATACTTTTATATTAGTTTTGGTAATTTTTAGTATAACTCCATTTATTTGTCACCAATTATTTTGACATATTTGAAGAAAGATATGGAATCTATTTGCTCTAAGCATCATATTAAAATTAGTTTCAACCCTCAGCAAAACCTAATAACAATATATGGTACTAAAATGGAATTTTTTCGTAACATGGTTGTCAATCTCTACCTATAGACGGCACCTATTCGTACACACGCCATTTAGAACAAACATTCCCTATATACCTGTATGTATATATATATATATATATATATATATATATATATATACCTTATATATATATATATTAGTGTGTACGATAATTTTGGTGCAAATTCCATAATTTTGTGGTCACAATACTATAATTCTGCATTTAGAATATGGCAACACTGCGTCCGCCGCCGCACTCATGTTATTGTTGTGAACCTCTCGGCCCTCCCACTGCCACTCGGTGGCGGAGTAGGGTATGTCCCATAATACTGTGTTTTTTGCACTGTTACCCAATCAGCGGGGGTGTGGGGGCGGCAGCCCCCACCCATAATACTAGGATAGGTTAGGTAAGGTTGTTAGGTTAGGCTAATGTCTTTGTTATGCTTTTAACCCCTCATTTTCCCTGAACTTCATAGCCCTCCCCACTATCGGGCGGCGTGTCTTAAGATCGTTGTATAATAGAGAAAACGGTTTCTCCGAGGGTTGTAATTATTTCCAAACACTTTAAATTGATGCAAACTAACAGGGAAAAATAAAAAAATCCATGGGAAAATTGGTGACAGAAAAATTGAGTTTTTCCTATTTTTTTTTAAAAGACTCGCAGCGTTATTATACATAATTTATTAGGGAAAGTGAAGCTCTATGGAATCCTTATAATATACTCACATTGATTCCACTGTGGGAGAATAGTTTTGATAGTTAACTATAGTTTTGATGTAAATACTACCACAACTACGAATCTTGTTTCCGAGACCTAGTATATTAACCTAACCAAACAACCCAACCTAACCTAACCTAGACCCAGTATGTGGGATACAATACTAGCCCTTGCATGCCAGCTACTGTGGGTTCATATATTAGACATACAGTAACATCTTTGTAGAACATAACACTTTACCGTAGCGAGTGTACTCCATTCCGAACACTTTTTGTAAACATTGAACATGTCCGTAGCAGAGCTCTCAAGATTGCGGGACTGAGTTTGTTTACGCACGGGACTATTTATATCGACAACATCGAGTTACAAAACTTATCAAAACTATTCTCCCACAACGGAATCTATGTGAGTATATTATAAGGATTCCATAGAGCTTCACTTTCCCTAATAAATTATCTATAATAACCTGCGAATCTATTCCCTATAATTATCTTAGTTTTTTCCGAGGGTTTAACACATTTTAATAGGATCTTTAGAGCTATCGATAACTGGAAGTACCGTATTGACAACCTTGTTACGAAAAAGACATTTTATTACCATACTTTTTTATTAGGTTTTGCCGAGGGTTAAAACAAATTTTCTTATGATCTTTAGAGCATATAGATTCAATGTTTATCTTCAAATATATCAACAAAATTTGTGGTATTAAGGCCGCGTCATACAGAACTCTAACGTCGCGCGACCTTCTCCCGAACACGATGACTTGCATATTTAAGGCGAATTCAACCGATATTGTCCCGATGTTGGTAGAAGAAGAACATCCCCAGACAGTGCCCCGAATAAGAGTCGAATATAACCCGATACTCCCGAACGAGTTACGACCAAGACCCGACCATAATTAGAATATAAATCGATGCATGCCAGAGCATGACCCAACGATAACCCGAATAAGCGCCGAATCAGCCAACCAGGTGCGAATGAGATACGTCTGTCAGCCGACCTTTGGCCGATACGAAAGAAGTTATGAGGAACACCAGCCGCATCGGGCCGACCATCAGAAAACGTTAACCCGATGCTAGACGAATGTGGGACGAAGACCTGTACCTGCTCTATATATATAGTGGGTGTGGTCGCACACATGGCAGTCGCACATCAGTCATCACCACGGCAACATGGACCTCACGGAACTCGACCCATCAACTGAGGTTACGGAGGAGGAGTTGGAGATGGCCATTGTGTTTCAAGAGCTTGTTGTAGCCAACCTTAACCACCAGCTACTCATCGCCACCCTCCTGAAGAAGGAGCGTCAGCGCCGTGTACGACCCAGGAAACCCAGAAGCTGCAGCGTCAAGCCTTGGGTCGCCCAGAGAGCCACCTACGGACACTACCACCAACTGCTAAATGAGCTAATTGAGACGGACAGGACCACCTACAGGTATTATCTGCGTATGGACGAGGACCTATTCAATGACATAGTACGCCTTCTTACACCCCGGATCAAGGAGACCACCAATTGGAAAAAGCCCCTGGAGCCAGGTTTGAGATTGGCCATTACACTACGATTTTTGGCAACAGG
Organism: Lithodes maja; assembly: GCA_037953745.1. Lineage (NCBI taxonomy): Eukaryota > Metazoa > Arthropoda > Malacostraca > Decapoda > Lithodidae > Lithodes > Lithodes maja. The sequence goes on along the minus strand of JBAKBP010000284.1, from coordinate 156,247 downwards.
GGAGGCATACAAGAGCATGTCGTTAAATTTTCGTGTTGGTGCAAACACAATTTCGATGGCAGTAAGGGAGACATGCGAGGCTATAATCCAGGAGTATATGGAAGAGGTTATTGTGTGCCCATCAACACCCGAAGGCTGGAAAGAGGTTGCCAAGGGTTTCCAAGAGAAGTGGAACTTCCGGCACACTATAGGGGCAATCGATGGCAAGCACATAGCCATACAACCTCCAGGAAACTGCGGCTCCCTGTACTACAACTACAAACACTATCACTCCATTGTTCTCCTGGCAGTGGTTGATCACCTGGGCAAGTTCATGTACGTGGACGTGGGAGCGAACGGTTCAGCATCTGATGGTGGCATCTTCCAGGTGACCGACATCCGGCAGGCCCTGGAGGACGGGGTAGCAGGCTTGCCGGAAGCAGAGCCATTTCCCGGCGAGGACCATCCAGTGCCCTACTTCCTCGTTGGTGATGACGCATTCCCCACGAGGGAGTGGTTACAGAAGCCCTACCCTCACCGAGGACTCGAGAATACCAAGAGGAACTACAACTATTGTGATCCTATCTTATTCTTGTCATTGGACTTGTGTTCTTGCCAATATCTTGAACAGACCAGATTGATCTTGCCTTATTAGTCTTTTTGATAAATCTACAGTTATACTACCCCTAATTTGACGCTTTTCTGTTAGTACGAGTAGGTTAATATTATTAGTAGTAGACTTAGTATGGTTTGATGATGCGCGGAAATGTAAATTTGACTTGAAAAAGATAAATTGAAGTATTAGTCCATGAGCCAAGACCCGAATTTTGGGATATCGGTACCACCCGGGGTGACTAATTCTCTTAGGTGTTTTTAGCTTGCTACATGTCTCTAGTTTATGTTTTGATATGATAGCCCTTGCACATTGGTAGCTTAATGGTCGTTATCACTTCTTGAATAGACATACCCTACCGAAAATTCCGAAATTTTTTAAAATGTCAAATTTGGGGACAGGAATGCCTAAATGTCAACAAAATGCATATAGTAATTGTCACATTTAATACAAGTCCTGTAAATACACACTAAGCATGCCATGGGCTTGTACATACTATTATGGCAAATTACTACTCCTAAATATCATCTACATCAGACTCGGAATCTGACTGTTGTGCCACCGGCTCTTCTTCAATAGCCGTGTTCTGACATGTCTGTAACCTGCACATGTCCATGCATTTTAGACCATTGCTGAGGCAAGTACACTTAGGGAGTTCGCATGACCGCACACACTTGCAAGACAGTAGCTGCATAACAGCATCTGGTGCTGGTGAGCCTCGCATCCAGTTGACGGCAAGCTTACCGTCCTCATCTGTCATCCAACCGCAGTCTGTTGGGTTCGCAACAAATGGCTGGCTCTGAAGACTTCTCCTCCAGATCGCAGCCTGGTAGTTTGCACGCAGTGCATGCATGAAGAGGCAGTCCTCACAAGGAGGGAGTTGACTTGACTCTACCTCTCCACGTCTTGCACAGAACAGCTCATACCGAAGCTTGTTTACCTTAGTTGTGTGGGTAGATGGTAGGTACATGTGGCAGGTGATTTCCTGTAGCTTTTGTCCTGTAGCTTTGTCATAGGCAAAACACCACGGTATCATCTGTCGGATTGCTCCTAGGTGGAGCATCCAGTTGCCTTCTCTGGAGGCTCGAATTAAGTCCAGCATGATCTCAACCATGTCCAGGTATGACATCCAGAATGCTGAGAGGTTGTGTTCATCTCTGAGGGTCTCAAGATAAACTTGGAAAAGCTTCATGATATGTGTGCATGATTCACTCTCCATCAGCTCTTGAAAGAGTCCCTGAGACACATTGCTGTGAAAGCTGTTGATGTCCTTCAGTGTTTCATCTAGATGGTGTATGTCCCTTGAATGGTTTTCTTCTAGCCATGAAAGGAAGCCTTTCCATGCAAGCCTCATCAGTGCTTCATACACGAGCTTGTGTAGTCTCACTGCTCTGTTGTACCTCTTGCCGTTCATCACTCCTGACACTGATCCTTCTGCGATGATACCTGATTCCACACACAGATCTCTAAGACCTGCATCTTGAAACCTCTTTCCTATGGTGGAGATGAGATTACAGATTGTGTGGAAGACGCCCATCCTGATGATAATGTTCTTGAACTTCTCTTGTTTCCAGATAACTTCGGCAGCTTTGGCATAGAGTGCTTGATCAAACACGCACACAATCTTGTTAAGCTGTAAGGACTGCATGATAGCATGCGTTTGTTCCAAGATTTCATTAACGGTGGACATTTCTGTTGCGGGAGCATTGATAGTGGGCAGGTAGCTTACAGTGTCCTGAACCACTGCAATGTCTCTGCGCATTTTGATGTTGAACCCAGTCCAACTGCTGATGGACTGGTCCTCATGGTCTGACATTCGAGTAAGAAGCCAGATATGGTTCTTTGTCTTTGAATCCTGGACTTCCTTGGTAGTGTCGACATACGCAGTCTCAATCCTAGGTGGCCCTGCCCGCCGCCCAACATTGTATATTGGCAGCATTGATGATGTCTGAGTGATGCTTCTTATCTTGGACTTGGTAATCTCTGGCAGGACTTTCTCTGGCACAGAGCCTGCAACCTTGGACTGGACAGCAATGCCATTGACTCTATGAGAAGTACCTGCTCCACTTAGGGTCTCTTCAAGTCGGTCAATGTTATCCCAGGCCAGGGTTGTGAACACACCAGGGTAGATGTTTGCTGGCAGTGGAATGTCATCCTTTGAGCATTCCAGCTTCTGGATACAAAGGGCTGTATCGATCTCCTCAAACATTGAGTAAGACACACAGTGACCAAGACGATTCAGAGTTCGGATCAGTTCTGTGTTTCCTGTCAAAGACTTTACAGCATTGGTCAGCAGTACGTGCTTGGGTGGTTTTGTCTTGCCACTGGTAACAGCAAAGACCAAGTCACTGCCAAAGGAAGTGGCAAGACGTTGAGCTCTTTCAGAGGGAGTTTCACACTCACACTCTCCTGTCAGCAGGGTGTGCAGGAATTGAGTGACTGCTGCAGGAATGACATTCTGATCTGTATCGGGAGGCCATGGCTGACTCACATCTTGTTTATTGATCTCATTCCTCAGCTGCATTCCTGCTTTGGTTAAGACATCTTCAGAGTTAGCTGCTCTTGCTTCTTGCAGGTCTTTTGCCATTTTGTGTGCTTGCCGGGCAAGGTCGTCCATTGAGAGGCTGCGTGGATAGATTAGAAGCTTTCCTTTCTCATCTGGGACAAAGCGTAGTGATTCTCCAAACTCGGTTTCAATCTTTCGGCGAACATGTTTCTTTGTCGCTGGTTTCAGTTGGATAATACCACGGGACATCATGGATCTCTCAAGCCTAGATGTGAGGTTTGTCATAGGCAGTACCTCTGGGTTGGGGAATAATTTGGTCCTTATATACAAGCAGAGTTCCTCGAGGGCTTCTGTCTCAACCTCTTCGTAGCGTGCTTCCTCGCTTTCTTCCTGATTTTCACCTGCACCCGACCTGGCGGCCGCTGGGAAATCATCTTTTGTGAAGAGTTTGTAGCATGACTTGTGGTAGTGACCCTCTGCAGCAACAAGGTCTCTGCTAACTAAACCAAGGATTCTCTGGTTGAGTTTCCTTATTGCTGCTCTGCGAATCTTCTCATCTGCTCGTAGCTCAACACACTGTATGAGTGGCTCCCTTGTCTTTGTTGTTTTTATGTACTTGCTTGACTTCTCGCAGAAGATACATCCTTTGGCATACACCCTGCTAGTACTAGGGGCATCCCTTGATGCCCTCCTCCTGGGGTCGACGCTTGCTGATTCTATCTTGACACCCTTGGCAAGGATAGAATCCAGTGACTTCTTCATTATAAAGAGACTACGACATTTACGGTGATAATGTATGTGTGGTATTCCTCCTTCTTCAAGGCCCTTGGCTGCTTCCAGGACTGGATCATGCTGCCTGATTTCTGCAGCCCTGAGCAATGTGTTCCTGTGGTGACACCAGAGCATCGCTGTCATCATCAGAGCAGTGGATGATACAGTCGATCCGTGCTCTCTTCCTCGCAGATGGTTCCATCCTGCCGTCAAACAGTCGACACACACCTGCAAAAAATATCACCATTAAACCATGAACAAACAAACACATTACATGGAAACCACTCTACATATGTTTGCTCCTTCCAATAATAAATTATCCCCAAAATATAACCAAAAATCCCCAAATATGAAATAAACCCCTAAATATGGAGAAACTTGAAATACACATCGGAATAATTCTTGTAGAGAATCAAATAAGCTACAAGAGCTGTTAGAATATATTTTTCAATGTTCCCCATATTTAAGGATTTATTCTAGATTTAGAGGAAAATACCCAAAATATATAGTATATTCCGAAATATGAGGAAATTTGAAAAATACCTAGGAACAACTCTGGTAGAGAATATAATTCTACATAGGTGTTCAAAGTTTCGCGATGATTGTGTGATGGATTTTAAAGAAAATGAGGAAAACGCCGAGCGTCACGCTAAAAATCTTTATTTTTGGGTAGCGCCCCTATTGCATCAAAAAAATTAGACTAAGCTACCAGTGCGAGAAGGCTATCATATCTTAATGTACTTACAGTCACTCTATAAACATTTTAGTACCATTCGTGTTTAGTCACCCCAGGTGGTACCGATATCTGGCCTGGCTCATGGACTATATTACAAACCTTCGGCAAATTGAGACTCGTCCGCCGCGGTTTCTTCTTACACGGTTTGTTTACATGAGTGTTGCCCCGCGTGTCGGCCCGGCTCTCGAATGAGTAGTTCACCGACCTGCCACTAGTTGGCCAGTGTATCTTGTTGCTGTACCCTCGATCTTTGATTCATTAATATTTAATAATCTCACTATTGAATGGATGTATAATCTATGTTACATAAGATTATTGTTACGATATGTGATGTTATGTGAGGTTAGGTTATCTTAATTATTGATATTTTATTAGATTTATGATGTTCATCTTGTCGTCAAAATGCTTTTATCTTAGGTGGCGCCACCTTTCAATATCAGCCGCAAGGGTGACTTCATTTGAAGTCTGATATTCATACCGGAAAGTAGCCATGCCGTGTGCTGATTGTGATGGTGGGTGCATTGCATTTTATTGTCACTTTAAGTCCTCACCAGAGCCTTTATTTAAAGTGTTGGCCAGCCATGGGATTGTTTTGGAGGCTCAGCAATGTCCAAAGTGTGGGGCCAACATGGTATTAGATTTACCCAGAAACTTATGGCGTTGTCGCAAGAAAACAAGTGTCAGAAAGCAAAAACCGAAGAAGTGCGAAACATCTGTGAGTCTTTGGAAACATACTTTTTTTGAACAAACTCTTGTCCCTAAGATAGACTTGCTATCATTCATTAATTTCTATCTGCGCAACAACTTCATGATTGAACCTGCCCGTGACTAATTTCAATTCTCATATGCAACTGTTAACCTCTGAAGTGCGCACGGGGGTAATTGAAAACGTCCCCCTGTGCTGACGTATTTGAGGTTTTTCGTCACTAAAATATTCATTGTACCATTAATAGCATTAATAATTATCCATATGCGCCTATTATGGGTTGATTATAAAGGTATTAACCTGAAACAACAATAAAACGAGTGAAAACAGCGTTTGGATGGTCAAAATCGGAGATATAGCCCGCGAGTTGTATAATGTATGGGTGAGGCAAGCTACCTTCCCGCCAATTTTCCCCAAGGCCACTGCGACACAGTCGATCGATACTCTCTCTCTCTCTCTTGCACTCGATTGCTATCAGTGATGACAACACCCTGCTTGCAACTCGCTAATGTTAGCACGAAAATATACCTCAGAATAAGGGAATAATAGGGAAAATAGGTGATAACTAAGGGATAGGAGGAAAGTGGGGAAGGAGGGGAGGTAGAGGACTGAGATTTTGCATGGCCCAGGGGCCAAAAAAAAAAAAAAAAAAAAAAATGTTTTTTTTTTTTTTTTTCGATGTCAAAAGTTGATTTTTAATTTTACTTACTCAGGAGAGTCTTCCCGCAGTCCGCCGGGGGAACTCTTAAGAGTCTTCCCGCAGCTCCCGGGTTAATGATTGGTGTAGTTTTACACGGGAGGTCTTAATTGAATGGTGTCTGGACAAATCACAGAAAATTGGGGGCGACAATATGATTGTAGAAATAGACGAAAGTAAATTCGGGAGTAGGAAATATCATGTTGGCCGGATGGTGGAGGGACAGTGGGTTTTTGGTGGAGTGTGTCGTGGAACTCGGGAATTTTTCATGGTTCCCGTCGAGGATAGGTCCAAAGACACTCTCCTGGAAATTATAAAAAACTCATATTCTGCCCGGCACCACCATAATCTCCGATTGTTGGCGAGCCTACCATTGCCTGGGAGATGAAGGCTACACCCATTTGACCGTCAACCATTCGGTCAACTTCGTAGACCCTATAACAAAGGCCCACACCAACAACATTGAACGTCTGTGGAGGGACGTCAAGGGCAGGGTTCCACTGTACGGCCGCAGGAAGAAGCACTTTGTGGGATATTTAGCGAGAAGTATGTTTTTGATGGCCATCAAAAATGCTAATCACCGACTGCACGAGTTCCTGCTGGCTGCTGCAAAATTGTATAACCCTGCCAGGCCCCCAACTACATAGCGCTTATTCTTTGACTCCATCACATTTGTTTTTACTTCAAAATCAGGTACCACCAGGTAAGAATACCAGGTAAGAAGGCCTTTTATTATAGTTATTACAAACATATTGTATCGTGTATTATATGATATGATATATAATATAGAAGCAATACAACTGTTCAAATGACCCGGGAAGTGGATATTACCCTAAACAAAATACCCTAAACAGCAGCGGGGGCCTGGGGGCGGTAGCCCCCAGGTTAGGTTAGGTTAATGATCTTACAGCAGTGGGGGTCTGGGGGCGGCAGCCCCTAGGTTAGGTTAGGTTAGGTTAGGTTGTTAGGTTAGGTTAATGATCTTACAGCAGCGGGGGTCTGGGGGCGGCAGCCCCCAGGTTAGGTTAGGTTGTTAGGTTAATGATCTTACAGCAGCGGGGGTCTGGAGGCGGCAGCCCCCAGGTTAGGTTGTTAGGTTAGGTTAATGACCAGCTATGTCAATTTAGATGCATAATGTATTCTTTGTTAGTCTGTGCTCAAACAAACAAAAAAATTTAATGCTCCATTTTTTTTTCACTCCACTCAAAAGAGACTAAATAAATGGGGTTTTAGGGGGTTGCAATTACGGGAAACCCAAGCAAAATTTCTAAATTACGTCCTTCTCTTTTCTGAATCTACAGACTCGGTAAATCCGAGCCAACTTTTGGCAAAACTTGGCTCGGGTTTTCCAAAAATGGGGTTTTATGGGTTTGGAATTACGGGAAACCCGAGCCAAATTTCTAAATTACGTTACTGTCTTTTTTTTAATCTACAGACTCGCTAAATCAGAGCCAACTTTTGGCAAAACTTGGCTCGGGTTTTCCAAAAAGGGGCTTTTATGGGTTTGGAATTACGGGAAACCCGAGCCAAATTTCTAAATTACATCACTGTCTTTTTTTTATGTACAAACTCGCAAAATCCGAGCCAACTTTTGCCAAAACTTGGCTCGGGTTTTCGAAATTTTGGGATTTATGCATTGAAAATTCATTAAAACCCGAGCCAAGTTTTCATAACAAACGCGGGGATCGCCGTTTTACGCATTTAACCCCTCATTTTCCCTGGTCTTCATAGCCCTCCCCACTATCAGGCGGCATGTCTTAAGATCCTTGGATAACGGGGAAAACGCATTTCCAGAGGCTTCTAATTACTTCCAAACACTAAATATTGATCAAAATTAACATTGAACACTTGGGTACTGTATAAATACTTTAATTATTTTTTTTACATTAATAAAAAATAACACGTATTTTTTCCACTTTCCACGTATACTGAACCATCCAAAAACACGCTCAAAGGGGTGGTTTGACGGGGGGAGGTCGGGGGGGATAGTGGGGGAGGGGTAGTATAACTGTAGATTTACCGTCTTTTTATCTGGGGAATGTTCTATTTCATTCGAGTAATTAGATTATCATTCGGCTGATATTAGATTTAATGTCTGCCTTTATTCATACGATTCGGGTTATCTTCGGCTTTTGTTCGGCTCATATTCAGGTAGATCGTGTTAACTTCGCCAATGAAAATTACAGTCGAACATCGGCCGAAACAAAAGAACGTAACAAGAATGTAAGCCGACCATAACCCGAATGAGAGCCGACCAATTTTTAACGGTTTTTACACCCGAATATCGGCTAGAAGTTAACGCATGCACTAACTTCTGGCCGAACCACAGCATATTCGTCTGTACCCATGAACATCCCCAGAATCAACAAGATCATTGGCCGCATTGACCCGAACTTTCTGATATTTGAATTTTTTTTGCAAGTCATCCTGTTCGGGAGTAGGTCGCGCGACGTTCGACTTCTGTATGACGCGGCCTTTATACTAACATTGAACCCAGAAAAGTACCGTATTGACAACCTTGTTACGAAAATTACATTTTAGTAGCATAGTCTACTTTTATATTAGGTTTTTCCAGTTAAAACACATCTTCATAAGATCTTTAGAGCTGTCGATAACTGGAAGTACCGTATTGATAACCTTGTTACGAACAATACATTTTAGCACCATACTTTTGTATTAGGTTAAGCCGAGGGTTAAAACTAATTTTCATATGAACTTTAGAGCATATAGATTTCATATTTATCTTCAAATATATCAACAAAATTCGTGGTATTAAAATAAAGTCATACTAACAATGTATTGGGAAAATAGGCACCAATAGCCTATATTTACCATATTTTTTTCCATCTCTATAGGCCTATAGTCCGCATGGAGGATTTTCGTTATCGAAAAGTTGAAAAAATACCCACTTCACAGACAAATACACCAAAAATCTAAGTCAAAGATGTCAAACAGCGAGAGTGTGGGGGCGGCAGCCCCCACCCATAATACTAGGATAGGTTAGGCTAATCATGTCCTTTCAAAAGGGTATAGTAAACACTAGCATAGCCTAGGCCTATAGCCTACCCGGTCAGAGGTAAGTCCTGCTGTAGTCTCCTTGAATGCTATCTCTGTTTAGCTCGTATAGGTGCAATTATAGAATAATTCCCGTTTTCAATACTAGCCTATTACCGGACCAGAAAAAGGTGTAGCTTTGTGTTGGATGTGTGGAAACCGAAAACAATTATGTATTAAATCCTTGGTGGTACCTGTTAAATGCGTGTCCTATAGGTAAAATCGTACCCAGAATTTTACCGGAAAGACGCTCGTGTGAATCCGTGTTGAACTTCCTGTCAGGCTGTCAGTCATCCCAGACACTAACAACCAAACTGCTCTGTCAGCAATTTTGACCGGACAGCTTCCGATCTAAACCTTTATATGAATTATATCGCCAAAAGTCACCACCCTAAAGTGTAGTTGCAAAAACAGTGGCAATTACCGCCTATATGTTATCTGAAATAAAAACAAGTAGGCCTAGGCCTAGGCTAATGAAAATAATAATGCAGCTTGACAACTGCTTATGGGACTCTGCCTTTTGCAGATTTGTCAAGTTATTTAGCCTAAGTAATTAATAAAAATTAAAAACAAATAAATATTTTATATATTCATACCTGTGGTCATGTTGTACATGTTCATGAGGACCTCTGTCCACAAACAAACAATAATGGACGAGTTTCAGCTGATCACCAAACGTCCGCCTTCTCTCACGTTCACTCGTATACTGATTGGTGACGTCATGTCGGTCATGGGGGGTCGGCCGGATATTCCCACCTCGCCCACGCCTCTAAAACGGCTTTCTCCTTTTAGGGAAAAATAGATCAAGGAAAAGAAAGACATCAAGTAGAAAGAAAGAAGAAGAATATCTTTCCCTTCTGTACCGATAATGTGTTTTTAACTTTATTCTGGCTACCATTATACGGTTTTATTCAGTTGAAAAAGGGGCCTCCAGCTAGTAACAGGCTTGGAACCAGAGTGTGTGTATAGGAAGGAGGCCTGCTGGGAAAATCAGCCGTGATAATAGTAGTTGGCCATTATTTACAGATCTGGCTGAAACCCTGCACTAGATGGCGGTAGCGCATAGCTCCTCCCTATCGCGGGAAAATACTTCTGTCGTCTGTTTATTGACAGTTCCTCTCCCTTGCTGCAAATCTGCAATAGTGTACACGTGTCTCGTGTAGAGTCTGTAAAAACGCATATAACTTGTTTGCTATCACCATATCAGTCATAGTCATTATGAATACGATGATTTAAGAGTACACTGATATGCAAAAGCACTCCAAAGTATTGCCTACATTGAAATGTGAACAATACTCTATTAACCCCTTATGTACCATCGAGGTATGTTATATTTGATTCTAGCAATGTGTAGACGATTTTATACAGCTTAGAAAGGATATGTGGTAGTTAAAAGGGTAAATTGATACGGTGTGACAGTCACGAGTTTTAGCATGTGTTTTTTTTTTTTTTTTTGCATTTTTTCTTTGATATACAGTGTTCTTTTATACCAAGGACTGTCGCAAATGAGTATTTACCCATTATCCAACAATTAAAAACACGGCCCCCACTAGTGGGGAGGGCTATGAAGATCAGGGAAATTGCGGGGTAAAAGGGGAAAAATAGGGGTAATATGGGAAGAACTACTGAAAATAAAATATAGAAAACGTTAAAATGTGAAAATCCGAGCCAAGTTTTGGCAAAAGTTGGCTCGGATTTGGGTATTTTTCAGAGTAAAACAAAAAAAAAATTGGGGAAAAAAGTTGGCTCGGCTTTTGGCATTTTTCAAAGTAAAAAAAAAACAGTAATTGAATTTTGAGAGTTGGCTTGAGTTTTCATGTTTTATGAAACCCATTAAACCCCAAAATTTTAAAACCCGAGCCAATATTTGCCAAAACTTGGCTCGGGTTTAGCGATTTTTTTAAGTAAAAAAACACAGTAACCTAACCTAGAACGTTGGATACAAGAATAACCCTTACCTACCAGTTGATACCTTGTCATGAACCTAACTAAGAAACCTAACCTAACCTAACCTAAAAACTAGTTTTTGTTGCGGGAAAAGTGTAATCCGGCAGAGAGAACATAAACAAAGTGACAGTGGCTTTGTACAGTGGGGACTCTGAAAATTTTATAGGGGAGGGAAAATAAAATGTACGCAATTACCAAAGCAGCACTGGATCGCGCAACTGTAAGGTCCCCCGAGTAAGGTAGGAGGGGAAAAAAAAAATCTATAAAGCAGAAATCCCGTAAAACAGGGCTTGTCATTATGCAGACAAGACTCTGTGTTTTACCCTATATCTCCCTTATAATACATTTGCGAAGGGAAGGACATATATAGGACTGAAAACTATTATATAACATACCTATAGGCTACACAAACATCGATGGGGCTTGTAACTGTCACACCGTAAAATCTTACCGTTAAAAGGGTTGATTGAGATAGTTCGAAGCCTTATAATCCTTCCTAAAGTGAATACAATCGATTAGTAGGAGCCAGAATAAAATCAAAAGACGTCGTCGGTATAGAAGGGGTTAATTACACATAGCTTACCAAGCTGAACCAAGCCTTCGTGATGATGTGAGGAGGCTGTGGTTGACCTTGAGAATAAGGATATGGTTTGCAATGGATCATGAAGGCTGTTGATGATTATTTGATATTGACTGTAAATATATTAACAATGAATGTATATGAATAACAATAATCTCAATTGAAGAAAAGTATTTACATTGAAATATAAGTTACTATTAATAACTTGGAAGTACTGTACACACAGCCACACTCAAACTTTGGTCAAACATAAATAATATATATATATAGGGAATGCCGGCTGATTCGGACCATGGCTGATTCGGCCCATATAGAGGCTGATTCGGACCATAGCATTGGCTGATTCGGACCATTCAGTGGCTGATTCGGACCATTCTAATGTTTTGAACTATAAACGGTAAATCGGACTTTTAGCACCAACAGCAATTTTAGTAAGTATTTTTGGTTGTGTGTGTTTTTGTCCTTCATATACATTATACTGTATAGTGTTGTATTATAAAGATTTGGAGCAGAAATTAGTATTTACCCATTTTCCAACTATCTAATAACACAGCCCCGGAAATCCTTTTTACTTTTTTTTGTTTTTTTTTTTTTCCCCGATATACAGTGTTGTTTTAATTAGCCTAACCTAACAACCTTACCTAACCTATCCTAGTAGTATGGGTGGGGGCTGCCGCCCCCACACCCCCGCATAACTAGTAAAAAGGGCTGTCCGGTGTATTTTAGTTTTCTTATATATCTCCCTTATAATACATTTCTGCTCTTAATGATATATATATATAGCAATGATGTATATATGCTCTACCGGATCTAATAGGCATAAAACGATATATGAGGTAACTGTTGGTGCTAAAAATCAGTAATACCCTATAAACTTATAAAATACACGACAATTCAACCACTATAAAAAAAACACATCAACATTGGATTGGCGGGAACTTTTAATTGTCCTTGTCTTGCAACCATTAAATGGTTCAATTTGACCACTTGCGAGTTTTAGGCTATAAGGAAGTTCGGCCTGTAAACATTGATATTAAACACAAATACAGTAATTATGTAGGTTTATTATGGGTAAATAGTATGTTGAATTTGGTTTTATGTATTAATTAATGTACTAAAACCGTATTATAGCGAGTTATTCTGCTAAATATCGATGTCTACAGCTCCAACTTCCTTATATAATAAAACTCGCAAGTTGTGAATTGACGATTTATTTTCGATTCAGACTATGTGGTGTACAGTTGAGGACAGGAATTTCTGACACTGACGATCCAGGATCCTATAGGTCATTCAAGTGGAGTTACTATACACTCTATGATTGTTTACAATGAGTTTATAAGACAATCAATAATTGGTAAATTAGTTATTTGCAGATATAATATTACCTTACGGGGGTCCGGGTATAATAATATATTCACAAAAGGTTAATTTACCTACTCACAGATTTTCACAGACTACGGGAGGCCGAATTATCAGGAATCTTGAGGGGTGGAGTACACTAGACTTCAAGCAGAGCAGCTGGCCGTTGATTTGAGAGCTAATATTGAACTGCCCGAGCTTTGTCTCGATGGGAGCATTTATAGGTTTTGGTTAATGGGGGAAGAGAATGTTCTAGAATTTGGATGTTGGGGGTCGGCAGAAATTATTTTATTCTTGTAAACTTAGGAGGGTAGTAAAAAAGATCTTTATCTCTTCAGTAGGTAGTCCGTAATATGATTTGTTATTGTGGATATCTTTACTCTAGTACAAGTTACTATTAGAGTGGTATAGAGTAGGATTCGGTCAAGGGGGGGCACTACTTTATTGGACGCCGTACTGGCCCAGGCTGGAAGGCATTATTAATTTTTTCACATACGTATCCTTCTCTGGTCTAGCTGAAATGCTATTAGGAATCTAGGACTGGTTAAGGGGGATTTTGGGGTTTGTTAAGGATGGGATAGGATAGCATTTTGGCAGGTACTAGAACTTTTAGTTTGTTTGAGGTTGGAGGCTCACCTGGTGTTTGGCAAGAAGTTGGTTGGCCCGTCTGGGTCAGTGTATTCCTCCACGGGGAAAAGCGCGCAGGTCGGGGGTTGGTGGGGTCCCTTTGGGGTAGGGGGGCATGCCGCGCCTTAAATACTGCGGCATGGAGTTCTTTACGTTAATTGGGTTGATAATAATTTTAGGTTGTCATGAGATACACTTTTAGTTATGGTTGATCATTGAATCTAGTTTTTACTTACGAGGATCACTCGTGGGGGTTATGAATAGTGGTTTTGTTAAAGTGCAAGTCAGGGGGGGGGGGAGAATACACTCTTAAGGGGGTTAGAGGTGGTTGTCCTAGCCTCGCGCTGTCTGTCCTTCTGGGTCAGGTTGTGAGTTTGGCTATACAGGTTAGAGGATAGTTAACAGAGGTACAAGGATAGGTTTTTACCTTCTATTTACTGGGGATTGGGAACGAACTGAATCGGCACGTTTAACATCCTTATGGACGTCTTTGCAGGTGAAGGGTTGTGAATTGGGGGGGGTGCAGTGTGAGGCTAGGTCGCGGGTGTCGCTCGTGAACTTTGACATTGACCTTTAACGCTCTGGACATAGGGGTGGCATTTCCCTACAATGAAAACAGGTATGGTGGGGTCTGAGGAGAGAAGTGACAGGGTGACTCAAAAGGTTACAACTGGGCATGGGGTCACGAAGCAGAGTAGTGTGTGTTGCATACTAGAAGATGGTGATTGACAAGACGTATAATAGGTGTGGAAAGAAATGGAAGAGAGGAACACAATCGTGGATAAAAGATAGTTATCCCAAGAAATGAATACATGCATGCATGACGGTATTATAGCCGTCGTCATAATAAGATGATGGAACCTGGTTGAATAACTCTGGTTCAACTACATATACACTTAGTTACTAGAAGGGGAACAACTGAGCATTGGGCTAGATATATCTATACTCGTAATGGAGAGAGATACTAGGTATCTTTCCTGCATCTCTCTTGAGATGATCGTATGCAGATTGGTCATAATTAACTTATATAAATCAACAGATATTAATCAACACAATAACTGGGCATAGGGTTACTATTACGTTTAGAGGTCAGGTTAGGGGGAAGAAGGGTGGTTTCTGGGGGAGGGGGGATACAGGGTGAATTATAGTCTTAAGGGATCAGATCTCGGTATGGGTATTTGAGGTCTTATAATTCATAGCTGGGGACCTACTCACATTCTTAAAATAAAAGTACATCTGATATTAGAATAGTGTGGGCGGAGATGTTAGTTTTCTGCGGAGCGTGGCATACATAGAAAACGGATTTTCATGGGGTATCAATTAATCATCGGTGAGGGATGGTACATGGGAAAACTAGCAGAGTTGTTTAACAGGGAGTGGTTGTGCAGGTCATGAGGATTTCATTTTCTGGGTATTTTAACAAATAATAATAATAATGGTTTTTCAGTTATGTTGTTCATAGGTTGTCCAGCACCTCTCGGAGGCGGTTGTACTGAGTTTGGGCCGTAGTCAAACGCACGCGAAATAAATACAACAATGTTGCCAGGCACGACCTTTACCTAAGCACAGACCTGCATAACGAAAATGGGGATGGTCTGGGGCTTACCTAATTACAACAGTCACACACAATGAACACATACACAATGAAGGTAGTATGGGGGCACGAACAAGATAAAGTAATGTGGTTTGTATACTAGAAGACTGTGATTGAAGAGACGTATAACATGTGGAATTAAGTGGAAGAGAGAAGAAAACAAAGTCGGGGATAATTATAGTTATCCTTCCCTGCGGAGCCGGGTCCCGTTGTTCCTGAGGATCTCGTTGGGGATGGGGGTTTCGCTCCCGGGAATTTCGTTCCTAGGGTATTTCAATACATAAAAGGTAATGTAGTTGGATTATTATTATAACAGTGTATTAATGAAGGAACTTAAATTAGTATTGCAGGAAAAATAACAAATAGGTTCTATCTAATCTTTAGTATATTATCATAGCATAATGCCCCCTTCACACATACAGGACTCGGGTGCCGCATGCAGCAGAGTAGCTAGTCGTGGCGTTTTTGTCCCCCGACTTTTGGAGCTGGCTCGGTATGCCGCATCCAAAGGACTTCACCAGACTACAGCCGCATACAGCCGACGTTGTCGTCTTGACTCCGGAGAAGTCTTGAGACTCGAACCGACAATGGAAATAACGGTCATTTGTACATGCCGACTACACCCGCATCTATAAGACTTCAGACGATCAACTTCAGAGTCGAACCGCATACACTGGCATAAAGCCGACACATACAGGTTCTGTGGCCAACGGAGGTATATACGTCCTCGCCGAAAAAACATCGTAGCAGCGAAACGACTGCACCTATGGCTTTCATATTTTTACCACATGTACCTTACCCTTTTGGCTACCCACCACAAAAATCCCAAATCCTTCCTCCTACCCACACGCTGACTGTCGGTCCCGTCAGAAGGAAAAAAAAAAAGGAAAATATGTGGCGGCGAAACGACTGCACCAATCGGTTCCATATTTGTGTGACAAGTCCCTTACCCTTCTGCCTTCCCCCCACCACACCCCCAACTGCCTCCCACCACCCACTTCCAGCGTATCCGTACGAAGAAAAGGAAAAAAAGGAAAATCCGTGGTGGCGAAAGTACCTCACCAATCGGCTTCATATCTGTAACACAAGTCAATTACCCTTCTGCCTTCCCCCCACCACAACCCCAACTGCCTCTCACCACCCACTTCCAGCGTATCCGTACGAAGAAAAGGAAAAAAAGGAAAATCCGTGGTGGCGAAAGTACCTCACCAATCGGCTTCATATCTGTAACACAAGTCAATTACCCTTCTACCTTCCCCCCATCAACCCCAAAACCACCCTCCCACCCATACATTCCGATACCATAAAAGTCTCTGTAGTCTATAGTGTCTTTTCAGCTACTTTCGGGACCATCGGGGACCTGTTTTCTGGCGAGGGGAGTGTTTTTTTACCATTATCCTTCCTTTCTCTCCCAACTTGATAGATTTAGCCCCCCCCCCCCCAAAAAAAAAAAAAAATCTGGCACTGGCAGAAGCACACCGTCAAAATTGGCTGGCACTAAGCGGGTTAAATGAGAGGGAAGAGAGTAGGAAGAGAAGAACAGGGGGTAGTAGGGAGGTAGTGAGGGAGGGAAGAGGTGGATGAGAAGAAGGGAGGAGGAGGAGAAGGGAGGAAGGGAGGAGAATGAGAAGGAGAGTGGAGGAGGAGAAGGGAGAAGGGCCTTTGTTGTTCTATTGGGTCCTGGCATGGTGTACAGGCGGTTGAGGTGCGGGTAGAGGTGTACGTCGTGGGTGATCTCGTCGAATACTGGGTCAAGTGCGCTGCGTGGGGCCTATATATAGGGGCCGTGTCGCCGTTCTGTGGTTGGAAATTTTTTTTTATTTTTTTTGGTCAGCTTGATGCGGCTGTTTGCGGTTCGAGTTGGGTGTTGTCGGTTGGATGTTTCTGTTGTCTGGTCAAGTTGGCTCGACTCTTCTGCCATATTGGGTTCCGGGTGTTGTCATACGTCTGCACTCCTGTCAATGTGGTTGGAGTCTGCTGTATGCGGCTGCATGCGGCTGAAATCCGCTATTGTCTGTTGTACTCGTATGACTCATATTTTTGCATAATTTTTAATAATTTTATGCAAATATATGCAAATTTATGCACACGACTTCAGCAGACTTTTGCGGCTGTACTCGTGTCTGGCGGCTGTACTCTGGTGTATGCGGCAGTAGTCTTTATGCTACACATGAAACACAATTCGATACGCTATACACAAGGACTACAGCCGCATACAGAAGACTTGGTACGACTAGCGCCGACTAGCGCAGACTACTCCCCGCATCCACCAGACAAATTTCAAGTCTGGCCCAAATTTCAAAACTGACAAACATTTTCTTCGCGGGCCGCGACTTGACACGCATTGCCAGGACTTCACCAGACTACAGACGACTACAGCCGCATGGTTAGGACTAGGTGCCGACTGGGTGCCGCATGCAGCAGAGTAGCTACTCGGCTGCATTCGGCGCCCGAGTCCTGTATGTGTGAAGGGGGCATAAGAACGATAGTTTCTGTAGCATAGAAGAAATTATGTATTTTAGCTAATCATGGTAATCATACAAAAAGAGTTTGCAATTATATTAGTACACAAACAAATGTATTCTAATTCTTATGATTAATATTATCATAGGTTAAGGGCATTGGATGCTGGCAATCCCCAATGGAAATACGCCTAACGGCCTTATTGGGCTATCCTTAGTTGGAATTATGCAAGGCTGGTACATGTCATAGTTGTAACATATTATGTGGTACCAACTCTGTAAAATGCTAACTGAATAAATATTATTATTATTATAATTATTATTATTATTATTAATGCAGAGACAAAACGTCTTGGCCATTATTAATATAGTATACACAAAGGACAATGTGTTTTTTGGTTATCATTATAACAGTGTAGCAATAAAGGGACTTTAACTAAACTAAAGAGGTTGGGTCGGTGGGCTTGCGACCCCCACCCGGAAAAAAATACCTAAGCAAGGAAAAACAAACGAACAGCCTCGGATGCGGACGGACCCTATGTTGACGAACCACGACCGACTAAGGACATTCCTTCGGACATTCTGAGAATGGCTACATGGAATGTTAGTGGCATGAATGATGGCACAAAAGAGAGAGAGGTTCTGGAAGTGCTAGTGAATGCCAGGCTGGATGTATGTGGAATGACAGAGACCAAATGGAAAGGTTCAGATGTGAGAGAGTGGGAGTGTGGAATGGGTGTGTGTGCTGGAGTGTGTGAAGGAACAGCAAGAGAAGGTGCGTGTTTGTTTGTAAGTAACAAATGGAAGGAATGTGTAAGAGAGTATGGGTCTGTGGGTTCAAGGATTGTGTGGGTGAGAATGAAAGTAGGAATACAAACGTGGGTGATTGTGTGTGTGTGTATGCCCCGACAGAGGATAAACTTGAAAGAAAGAAAGAGGAGTTCTGGATGAATGTGGAGGCGTGCCTGGAGAAGTTTGACAAGAACGAAAGAATATTTCTGATTGGGGATATGAATGGTAAGGTGGGTGATAGGAAAGTTGAGGGAGTGGTGGGAGGGTGGGGGTACCATTAGAGGTGAATGGGAATGGTAGTGCACTTGTGGACGTATGTGTGGGGAGGAGGCTGTGGATAGCTAACACCTTCTTTCGACACAGAATGATCCACAGGTACACGTGGAAACGGGTGGGGACGATGAAGGATAAGACAGTGGTGGAACGAAAGTCATTGATTGATTATGTATGTGTGGATGAACGAATGAAGACATCTGTGATAGATGCTAGGGTGTATAGGGGTATTGGAGGGGGTCTGTCTGATCATTATGTAGTAGTAGCTAAGGTTAGGATACAAAAGAAGTGGGTGAGGAGAGCTGGAGGAAGGCGAGAGGAAGGTGGAATGGTGAGGAGGTTGGAGAGGTTACAGGAGGAGGAAATCAGGGAAGAGTACAGGAGAGCAGTAGAAAGACGACTAGGTGGGTTCGACCTGGAAGTTATGGAGGAAGTGGAGGAGATGAGCAACGTGTTTAACCCGGTAAGCGCTAAATAGACCTAGGGGCTAGGGTAGTTATTTGTGTATTTCTAGCCTTGGATTCTGACAGAATTCGTTATATTTACAATATAGCCCATTATTTGTTTTCGGTATGCTTTTATTTTACATATATGATGTATATATGAACCTTCAAGAGTGCTAAAATAAGTGGGAAAAGCATTTGGGTGGTGAAAAACGAAGATATTGGCCACCCGGTCGTAATGTCAGGCGAGAGAGAGCTACAGTCAACCCTCCTCTCTCGCTGTCTGTAAGGTAACTGAGACAAGCGGGGCGGTGTGGGCTGGTGTCTGGGTGTTACATATCGATCTTTTCTGCAACCCACTTGTGCTACATTATCGCGGGAGAGAAAAATAACCGATAAATGATGATAATAAGAGGGAAAATAGGTGATAATTGAGGAGGGGAGGGAGGGGGGAATAAGGTGGGGAAGGAGGGGAGGGGGGTGGGTGAGATTTACATGGATGAGTACTGGAGGGGAATTATCTTACCTAGAGACAATTTTTTTTTTTTTGATAGGCCCTTTTTTTTTTGGAAAGCTTTTTTTATGGTCCTGCTTCCGTGAGGCCTATCGCGTTCCCTATAGGAAGCCTTCCGTGAGGCCTATCGCGCTTGCCGGGTTAAGGAAGAGATCTGTGCAGCATGTGAGGAGGTGTGT
Source organism: Lithodes maja (assembly GCA_037953745.1). NCBI lineage: Eukaryota > Metazoa > Arthropoda > Malacostraca > Decapoda > Lithodidae > Lithodes > Lithodes maja. The sequence continues at coordinate 136,415 of JBAKBP010000284.1, read as the reverse complement.
GGAGTGAGGAGAAGAGGGAGGGGAGTGAAAGGTACAGCATGGTGGACAGAAGAGGTAAAAATAGCTGTGGAAGAAAAGAAGAAAGCATATAGAGAGTGGTTGGGTAGTAGAGGGAATGAAGATTTCGAGAGACAGAAACGAGTGAGGTACGTGGAGAGTAAGAGGGTGGTGAAGAGAGTAGTGAAGGAAAGTAAGAGAAGAGTAGATGAGGAATTTGGAAGGAATCTGAGTGTAAAATGGAGGGAGAGTAAGAAACTGTTCTGGAAAGAAGTTAAGAAAGTTAGGGAAGGTAGCAAGGGAAACAGTAAGGGTATGAAAGATAAGAATGAGAGAATGCTAGCCGAGAAGCAAGAGAGAGTCGAAAGATGGAGGGAGTACTGTACTTCAATGAGTTGCTAAATGTAAGGAATGAAGAGCCAGCAAACATAGTTGGATATGGTATGGGAGGGAGAAGAAGAGAAGTAGTGGAGGAGGAGGTGGGGATCAGGAGGTCAGAAGTGTGGGAAGCCATGAAAAGAGTGAAGTTGGGGAAAGCACCAGGAATAGATGGAGTGTGTGGGGAAATGTTGAGGTATGGGGGTGAGATAGTGATCGAATGGGTATGGAAAATGTGCAAACTAGCATGGGAGAAGGGGAGTGCACCTGATGACTGGAAGACTGGCATAATAGTCCCCCTATATAAGGGGAAAGAGGAGTGTGTGGTAACCACCGAAGAATATGTCTTCTAAGCGTAGTAGGGAAGGTATACAGTAGGGTAGTGATTGAGAGAGTGAGAGTGAGAACGGAGAAATGGATAGGTGACGAGCAGGGAGGTTCTAGGAAGGGAAGAGGATGTGTAGATCAGATATTTACCCTGAATTGAGTTGTGGAGAAATATCTGGAGAAGAAACAAAAGGTGTATGTTGCCTTTATGGACTTGGAGAAGGCCTATGACAGAGTGGATAGAGAAGGTTTGTGGAAAGTACTTAGAATATACGGAGTAGATGGCAAGTTGCTGAAAGCAGTGAAGAGTATGTATGAGGGTGCAAAGGCAGCAGTACGTGTGGAGAGTGAGCAGAGCGAGTTCTTTGACCTGAATGTTGGTTTGAAACAGGGGTGTGTGATGTCCCCGTGGTTGTTTACTGTATAGATGGATGGAGTCATGAAAGAAATTCTATCAAGAGCAGTGGATGTTGGTGAATCGCTGAAAAGGGAGGGAAATGAGTGGAAGCTGCCTATACTGCTGTTTGCGGATGATACAGTTCTGATGAGCGATAATGAATGGGAGCAGCAGGGTTTGGTAAATGAGTATGAAACAGTGTGCGAAAAACGGAATTTGAAGGTAAATGCGGGGAAGAGCAAGGTTATGGTGACTATGGTCTTCGAAAGGGGTGAAGTCACAGAGTGTGAGGAGAAGTTGAACGGTCAGGCTATGGAGATCGTCGGCTCTTTTAACACCTTACGAGCGGCCTATGCGGTTTATTTATATGTACCGCCCAGCGGGGTGTTTTTACCCAAAATAGGGCTGTTTACGTGATCATTTGCATGCCTAAATAAGACCCAGAGCGTAAAACAAGTATCTATCCCTGAAAGGGCATAAACAGAGCTTTCCAATGACACCACAACGATCCTTTTATGATGGCTAGTTTTCTTGCAACAACCGTGCAACGCGAGTGCAAAAAGCATGTAATTCGGCACTTTCCCCATACAATTCCGTATATAGCGAGTGAGAGAGGGAGGGAGGAGGTGGGATTTGTGTCAGTAGGTTCGCCGCGGTGGTCTGGAGCAGTCATACGCTCGCTACTCTCCTGCCACCACTTGTCTCTCTCTCTCAGCAACATTACGTGCTGAAATTGCCACACGACCTATGTCGAGCGCCGCCAGATAGTCCAGATTTATTATACTCGACTTATGTTGCGCCCCGACAGTTATGGGTTAAGTATCTGGGCAGTGTGTTGAGTAAAGATGGGACTGTGGATGAGGAGGTGCGGGAGAGGGTGCAACAGGGGAAGAGGGTTGTAGGAGCGTTGAAAGCAGTAACAAGAAATAGGGTGGTCAGTATGGAAGTGAAGAAGTCCTTGTATGACAGTGTGGTAATCCCATCACTAACTTACGGAAGCGAAGCATGGACGTTCGGGAAGAGACTTAGACCAAGAGTGAGAGCGGTGGAAATGAGTTACTTGAGAAGTGCGTGCGGAGTTGCATGGAGGGATAGACAGACGAATGAGGAAGTAAGAAGGAGGTGTGGTGTGGAGGTAGATGTGCTGGAATGTATGAAAAGGAACAACTTGAGATGGTTCGGCCATATGGAACGTATGGAAAGCGAGAGATTGACTAAGAGGGTGTATGAGAGCGAGGTGGAGGGACAGAGAGGGAGAGGTGCACCGAAGGAGAGGTGGAGGGATGGAGTGAGGAAGTATATTAATGAAGGCGGTGCTGGTTGGGAGGAGGGGCGTCGACTGACTGGGGACAGAGGTGCATGGGGGCGGTTCATTCGTGGCCACCCCTTCGGGGATCACGGCGTCAGGCAATAGATAGATAGATAGAACTAAACTCTTAGGAAAAATAACAAATATGTTCTAACTAGCTTTAGTCTAGTAGAATAGCATAAGTATGATAGGTTAACAGCACAAGGACAATGTATTTGTTTATCATCAATATCTCTGTTGATAGGAGTCTTTTTCATTTTGACTGAACACTAGCTTTCTCTTCCTTGGCTGCTGTGTGGAAGTTGAATTTAGGGGAATAGTCTTTGACTTGCATCAAAGTGGTGCAAATCAGGCTGGAAATCGGCCCCGTCAGACCATGCAAATCTGTGGACGTGGCCATCAGGGATAGGTGGGTCGTCTTCCCCGTCAGCGACACCGTCAGATAGGTCACTGTCATGGTCCCTGTACAGCAGGTCGTCATCATTCTCCTCCTCAGATGAAACCCCTTCCTCACCCGCGTCGTGCTCAGACTCACTGTCACTGTCAACGCCCCACCCCATCTCCCTTGCATCGTTGTCGTCAAAGGTCTGACTTTCCTCGTCAGGCGGGAAGAGCAGGGCACCATACTTTGATGGAGTCAAGGGTTAAGCCTTCCTGACTCTCTTGGGCGTCTTGTGGGCACTGGCGGCAGGGGTGGCAGTGGAAGGGGTAGAGTCATCAACGGCAGGCACTTTTCTCTTAGTTTTCGCCTTGCCTGCACCCACTTTCCTCCCACTTGCACTGGCAGGGGTGGCAGCAGCAGGGGTGGCAGTGGCGGGGGTGGTAGGGGCGGATGGCAGTGGTGGTGGTGGTGGTGGTGGTGGCGCGGTGGTGGTAGAGACAGATGGTAGTTTTTTCCTTCGTGCCTGTTGAGGAGCCATGCCCTTCCCTCTCCCCCCAGTGGCCCCTGCACCTTCTGCATCCCTAGCGCGGCCTTTTGTTGCAGCAGAGGGCCCTGCTGTAGTAGAGGCAGCAGCAGAAGTGGTGGTGGTGGTGGTAGCCCGGGCGGCAGTGGTTGTATCGACAAATCTCAATGACCTTTGTGCACGTGTAGTGGTAGTCGCACGTGCCTTACGTGGCTTTATTGGTGGTTCTTCTTCGTCAGAACTATCCAAAGAAGTATAGGTATACAGGTATTGTGGCCTCCTGGTAACTCTCTGGCTTCCACGGGCGCTGACACCGCCCGAAGCAGGGCTGGCTGTGTCATCAGGCGGCGTGGGAGAGCGATGTGTAGGCTCCATGACAAGTGCTTGTGTACTGCTTGCCCGCGCGTAGCTGGAGTGTGCCAGGTGGTGGTATCGAGAGTTGCCAACCACCACTACTCGCACACCACTTTGTTGCCGCCTGACTCATGACCCGCGGTTTTCATATGTATTTAAAAACCCGGCTCATATGAGGACGGTCTCCGCCCACCAGTACACACTCATATGAGGACGGTCGCAGCCCATGGGTTAACCTAAGAAGTGCGCAGGGGGGGGGGATATTACACCATAGAACTGTGCGCACCTATTTCACTGTTTCCTGTCACTAAAATTGTTATCTTACCATAAATATCATTAATACTTATCCATATGCGCCTATTTTACGTTTATTATGAAGATATTAACCTGTTACAACAATAAAACAAGTGGAAACAGTGTTTGGCTGGTCAAAATCGCGAAATGAGAATGAGAGTTACATAAATCAAGTGTGAGCCAGCTTGGCCAACATCCACCTCTCACGATGCCTGGAGCAACACTGACGTCTCTCTACTTATCTCTTTCTCTTTCACTCGCTTGGTAACACATATGACCACACCCTGCTAGCAACTCACTATTGTTAGCATGAAAATATACCTAAAAATAAGGGAATAACAGGGAAAATAGGTGATTATTGAAGGGGGGGGGGGGGGGAGAAGGGGGGAAGGAGGGGATGTGGAGGAATAATATTTGGCATGGCCAAGGGGCAAACAAAATAAAAAAATAAATAAATAAACAAAAAATTCAATTGCTACTTGGGTGGTTTAAAAAAAAAAAAATTTAGGCCTGGGATTATAAGAGTCTTCCCGCAGTGGAACGGTAAAACTCTTAAGAGTCCACCCGCACTTGATGGGTTAAGAGTCTCCCGGCAGCTGCCAGGTTTAATAGAGATATGTTAGACAGTCGGAAAGAATTTTAAAAAGCACTAAATTAATGTAAAATTAAAGAACAGAGAGAGATTTGTAATTCAATAACGTAAAAAGGTTTTTATATAAGAATAAGAGTGAATTTTGGAATGAAGTAAACAGAAAGAAAGGATGTAAAAAGGTATCAAGTGTTATAAATGGCCAGAGTGGCAATTCTAATATAACTAAATTTAGTATTTACAGAAAAATGTCTTTTAAGTCAACCTCCAAATAGTCCTAACGCCGAGCGAGACTTCTTAAATGATATTAAGCAAGCGTGGCCTGAAGGTAGACAAATGCGTTTAAAGATCTCTAGTCACACTATAAACAAATAGTTAATGCGTCTTAACTCTGGTGAAGGTCATGATTCTATTCACACTATTTTTTTAAAGAATGCCTCTTGGTCTTTTTTGGAAATTATTGCTCATTTGTTAAATACTTGTTTTATCCACTGCTATCTCCCTGGTGACTTGCTGAAGGGTACTATCACACCTATTATAAAAGACAGTAGGAAAAATATTACAGAGTCAGATAATTACAGACCCATTATGCAGTCCTCATGCCTTTTAAAACTATTTTAATTATTTATTTTAGATATTTTATCAGAACAAGTGGTTCTCAACTTTAGACAATTCGGGTTTAGGGTCTTCAACCACATATACTTGTTTTATTCTTAAAGACATTATGAAAAAATACTCGAATTGTAAGAAAGTGCAGTAGCTACATTTATTGACCTAAGTAAAGCTTTTGACAGGGTAGACCATTTTATTTTAAGGAACAAATTATTAGAATTGTCACTACCAGTAGATGTATATTAATTTTAATGCATTACCTAAGGAATCAGAAAGCGAATGCAAGATGGCAAGACTTATAGCAACTAAGTTTATGTTGAGAACGGTGTGAGGCAAGGTGGAACACTCTCACCCTTTCTATACAATTTATACATGGACAAAATTATAAATGAAGTGGCTGGAACTAATGCAGGATGTAAATATGGAGATGTGAGATGCAACATATTAGCCTACGCTGATGATTTAGTCCTCCTGGCTGATTCTTTTCAAGATATGGATATATTATATAGCAAATTATGTTCTTGTATAGATCAACATTTACTTAAAATTAACAGAGATAAATCTAAATGCATGATATTTACTACCAATAATAATCAGCAGACGCAGAGCATTGAGCTGAACGGAGATACCTTGGAGGTGGTGAAGGGAATCAAATATCTGGGCCACAATATTTTATATAATTTTAAAGACTCAGATGACATAACTTTTAGAATAAATAATGTTTATGATCCATAAACATTATTTTAATAATATTTTTAGAAATTACAAACAAGTGAACAAAGATACAATGTTATTTCTTTTTAATTCTTACTGTCTACCAGATTATGGACTTCCACTATGGAATCATGACAGTTCTTTTAATTCTAATGGTTTTAAAGCATTTTCAGTTGCATTTAATAAATCCCTTAAGCGTATTTGTGGCGTACCTCCCTACGCCAGCAGCCATATCACGGCAGCTCGATGCAAACAATTGCTACTCAGTCATCATACAGCATTAGCTTAAGCCCAATACTGCAAAAGAGTATTAAGGTCTCAAAATCCTATAATTAGGCATACTATTCCTCTTATTAAAGAAGGTTTCATGGTTCAAAAATGTGGTAAATTTGTTTCGAAAAACTTATAATGTAGATGTACAGTACTAGGAGAAAATCTAGATGTTTTGAGAGCCAGGATTGAGTGGGTACAAAGGCATGAGGACAGGGGAGGTCCATGTTTCTATTATGGGTTTTAGCTCTAGAAGGGCGTGACTATTATTTTTTAACAGCGGTTATATGCAACAAATACGTTTTAGAAATTGCATTTTAATTGTACTCCATAATTTCATTATCGCATGACTTCCATCCTCATAATTGAATTTTGAATGCATATATTTTTTATATTATTTTATTTGATGATTTTATCCTGACTATCAGAAGCTAATATTGTAAATAGTTTGTATATATGAAATAATTTTGAATGTTTAATACATTTTGATTTAACTTTACTGTATTTTTTATTGGATTATGTAATGTGTGTGTTTTGTACTGTGTACTGTACATATGTATTGCGAAATAAAGGAATTGATTTGAATTGAATTGACTACCACCCTACTGTACTCCACTACCACTGTACTGTCCTCCACTACCACCATACTGTACTCCACTACCACCCTACTGTACTCCACTACCACTGTCCTGTACTCCACTACCACCCTACTGTACTCCACTACCACTGTACTGTACTCCATTCGATGACTATTTGTTTTCGGACGATGGAGTTCATCTGAACCAGGTGGGAGCAGCACGTTTTGGGCGTCTTCTCAACGATGCGGTGAAGGATTTTCGGAGAAGAAATCGACTCAGCACAGGACAACCAGGAAGGAGGACCGAAGACAGCGAGGACGGCAACCTACAAAGGAATTAAATACTAATCCGTCAAGAACCGCGAATTTGGATAAATCTCCACCAACACGACCCAAATTCAAAACCGTCAGGGATAACGACCGAGGACCGAGGACAGCCATGAATGTAAATGTAGATCCGACCAGAACCAAAAATTCGATGAAAGAACGTAATGCGAGTTCTAAAACCGCAACTTTAAAGGTTTTCTATGCAAACGCTCGTAGCATACGCAATAAATTTTCAGATTTAGAGGAACTAGTGTTTACAGAAAATTATGATGTGATTGGCATAACAGAATCTTGGCTCAATACAGAAGATAGAGACTTTTTAGCAGAGTATTCACTTCCCGGTTATGTAATGTTTGAGAACAGCCGAATAAATAAAAATGGAGGTGGCGTTTTATTTTATATCAAAGAAAGTCTTAACCCGACCCTCGTGTCAAAACCTCAAATTGTGAACGTCGACACATCTTTTGTGCTAATAAAGAATAATAAAGGTACAAAAATAATACTTGCGTTAATATACAGACCTCCAGCTCAATCAGTGCAAACTGACCGAGAAATTTACGAACAAATTGCAGATGTAAGTAACTCACAAGATACCGTAATTTTTGGCGACTTTAATTTACCTGTGACCAAGTGGGGCGATACTCTTACTTCACACTCCGGACATGACTTGTATACGAACTTGCAAGAGAGTTCGCTTTATCAATTTGTTCGAACGCCGACCCGTGGTAATAACGTTCTTGACATTGTACTTGCAACAAAAGAAGAATTGATAGAGAATTTGAATGTTGGTGATGAATTCAGTAACAGCGACCATCGTACGATAACTTTCACTTTAAAGTTTACTAGTAACGAACCAAATAGTAGCATCGAAAAAGTCCCTAATTTCAAGAAAGCAAACTTCCATAAACTTAGAGCTATGTTTAAAGAAACTGACTGGAGCTTTTTAATTAACAATAACGACATAAATACATCTTGGAAGTTATTCGAAACCACTTACCTAAAAGCAGTGCAAGACTGCATACCATCGAAAATACGGCGTCCAGGCCATAATAATAAGCCCAAATGGTGGAATAAAGATATTTCAAACTGCCTGCTTGCTAAAAAATTTGCTAATGATAGATTAAAATCCTCACAAAATGACGAAGAACGGGTGAAATTTGTAGAGCTACGACGCAAAGCCAAAAAGTTAATTAAGCAAAGTAAAAAGACCTTAGAGTTACATATTGCGAATCAAAGTAAAACAAACCCGAAAGAATTCTATAGTTATATCAGAAAGAAAAAAGTAGTTACTTCAACTGTTGGACCGTTAGTCGATGAAAAAGGAGAATACACCAAAGACGAAGTACAAATGAGTAATGCCCTCAATACCTTCTTTGCATCAGTTTTTACAACCGAAGACCTCAGTGATATCCCTACACCATCGCCGATTCAGATTGATAATTCAGATGTTCTAAGCAATATCACCGTTACAGAGAGAGAAGTATTGAATTGTTTAGATAAACTCAAAGTAAATAAAACGCCAGGACCTGATACAATCTCGCCTAGAGTTCTAAAGGAAGCTAAGAATGAGCTCTCCAAACCACTGACATTACTATTCAATAAATCCTTGCAGTCTGGAACTATGCCTGATCAGTGGAAGCTAGCCAACGTAACACCGATATTCAAAAAAGGCAGCAAATCCCTACCCAGTAACTATCGTCCAATTAGCTTAACCTCAGTTGTATGTAAAATGCTAGAAACGGTCATACGAGACAGACTCGTAAATGACTTAGAGGAAAATAACATACTTAAAGATACTCAACACGGCTTTCGTAAAAAACGTTCCTGTTTAACAAACCTCTTAGACTTCTTCCACGATATCCTCAACCTCTACGATGAGAGTAAAGCTGTAGATATTACATGTATATACCTTGATTTTCAAAAGGCCTTTGACAAAGTTCCCCACAAACGTTTACTGCTAAAACTAAAAGCGCATGGAATACAAGACGGTGTGTTGAAATGGATAGAAAATTGGCTCAACAACAGAAAGCAAAGAGTAGTCATAAACGGTAAGGCATCTAAATGGACCAATGTAAGTAGCGGGGTACCCCAGGGATCGGTACTAGGACCAATTCTCTTTCTAATTTACATCAACGACATAGATGAGGGTCTCACCTGCACAATCTCAAAATTTGCTGACGATACAAAAATTGCAAATAGCGTACTCTCAAAAGAACAAGTTGACGATATGCAACACAATCTAGATAAATTGTCATGTTGGGCCCAAATTTGGCAAATGAGTTTCAATGCGGATAAATGTAAAGTACTACATGTCGGATACCTAAATGAGAAAGCAAACTATTCGATGAATGGCACTCAGCTTAAGAATGTAAACAGAGAAACTGATCTGGGAGTAACAATATCGAGTAACCTAAAACCGAGTCAACAATGTTCAGAAGTTGTTAAGAAGGCAAACAAAATAATTGGCTTTATAGGCAGGTCATTTGAGCATAAATCCAAAGAAGTTATCCTAACCCTTTACAATTCCTTAGTCCGCCCTCTTCTGGAATACTGCGTTCAATCCTGGTGCCCTTATTACCAAAAAGATATAAACAAGCTAGAACGAGTTCAACGTAGAGTTACCAAAATGATACCTAGCCTAAAGAACAAACCATACGAAGAGCGTCTTAGAGAATTAAATCTATTTCCTTTAACCCAGCGCAGATTAAGAGGCGACTTAATTCAAGTGTTCAAAATCATCAAAGGCATCGACAATATGAACTGTAGTAAGTACTTCACTATCGACCAATCTAATTACACACGGGGAAACGGTTGCAAAATTATTGGTAAATCTTTTAACTCGCACGAATCTAAGAATTTCTTCTTCAATCGAGTTGTCAACTTGTGGAATGGGCTTCCCCGAAACGTTATAGACTGCAGCACCGTTGATTCATTTAAATTCCGCCTAGACAAATATCTCGCATCAAACCCGCGACTGACTGCGTTTGTAAATGAATAACTTTATCCTCCCCTCAGTTACTAACCCATATGTCCCCTACTAACTTCCTAGTCCTGCCACGTTAGTGGCAGGGCAGTAGTTCCCTTTCCAATGTTCCCTTACCCACTCTAAACCACTGTTTGGACACTTGATCCTCAGTGTTTTGGAGGACAAGCAGCCTAGAAGGGTCACTAGATCTGTTGTTGCTTGATTTCCTTTGTACTCCTTTGTACTCCTTTGTACACTACCACTGTACTGTACTCCACTACCACTGTACTGTAACTCCACTACCACCCTACTGTACTCCACTACCACCTTACTGTACTCCACTACCACTGTACTGTACTCCACTACCACTGTACTGTACTCCACTACCACCTTACTGTACTCCACTACCACTGTACTGTATTCCACTACCACTGTACTGTACTCCACTACCACTGTACTGTAATCCACTACCACCCTACTGTACTCCACTACCACTGTACTGTACTCCACTCCACTACCACCTTACTGTACTTCACTACCACTGTACTGTACTCCACTACCACTGTACTGTACTCCAATACCACCCTACTGTACTCCACTACCACCTTACTGTACTCCACTACCACTGTACTGTACTCCATTACCACTGTACTGTACTCCACTACCACTGTACTGTACTTCACTACCACCCTACTGTACTCCACTACCACTGTACTGTACTCCACTACCACCCTACTGTACTCCACTACCACTGTACTGTACTCCACTACCACCCTACTGTACTCCACTACCACTGTACTGTAACTCCACTACCAGCCTACTGTACTCCACTACCACTGTATTGTACTTCACTACCACTGTACTGTACTCCACTACCACTGTACTGTAATTCCACTACCACCTTACTGTACTCCACTACCACTGTACTGTAACTCCACTACCACCTTACTGTACTCCACTACCACTGTACTGTACTCCACTACCACTGTACTGTACTCCACTACCACCATACTGTACTCCACTACCACCCTACTGTACTCCACTACCACCCTACTGTACTCCACTACCATCCTACTGTACTCCACTACCACTGTACTGTACTCCACTACCACTGTAATGTACTCCACTACCACCCTACTGTACTCCACTACCACTGTATTCCACTACCACCCTACTGTACTCCACTGCCACTGTACTCCACTACCACCCTACTGTACCCCACTACTACCGTACTGTACTCCACTACCACCCTACTGTACCCCACTACCACCATACTGTACTCCACTACCACTGTACTGTACTCCACTACCACCGTACTGTACTCCACTACCACCCTACTGTACTCCACTACCACTGTACTGTACTCCACTAGCACTGTACTGTACTCCACTACCACTGTACTGTACTCCACTACCACCATACTGTACTCCACTACCACTGTACTGTACTCCACTACCACCCTACTGTACCCCACTACCACTGTACTGTACTCCACTACCACTGTACGTCTGTACACTACTACCACCATATTGTACTCCACTACCACCCTACTGTACTCCACTACCACTGTACTGTACTCCACTACCACTGTACTGTACTCCACTACCACTGTATTGTACTCCACTACCAGTGTATTGTACTCCACTACCACCGTACTGTACTCCACTACCACCGTACTCTACTCCACTACCACCGTACTCTACTCCACTACCACTGTACTGTACTCCACTACCACTGTACTGTACTCCACTACCACTGTACTGTACTCCACTACCACTGTACTGTACTCCACTACCACCCTACTGTACTCCACTACCACTTTAATGTACTCCACTACCACTGTACTCCACTACCACCCTACTGTACTCCACTACCACTGTACTCCACTACCACAACATCCATCAACATACCCATATTCCTCACCAAGCCCTCTATAACCCATCATCTCCAGACATCACCGTTTGCTCCCCAGAACTCGCCCCCACAACATCCTGGAGGGTGGTCAGAACCTTGGGCTCTGACCACCTCCCGATCATTATCACCACCAAAACTAGGCTCACCCCAGCTAGCCACAAACACACATACACCAATTATAAAAGAGCTAACTGGGAAGTATTCACAAATGAGACAGAACAACACTTCACAACTCTAAACAGTACAGCCATCACTAACATCAACAATGCAGTACACATACTCAATAAAACTATCCAAAACGCTGACAAGAAACACATTCCAAGAGGTAACAGAAAAAGACACAACCCCCAACTTCACACCAGAAATTCAAAACCTCATCAGACAACGCAACATACTGAAACACTCCCCAGCACCCCACACAAGACATTACACAACAAATTCAAGCACTCAACACCCAAACTAACAACAAAATACAAGAACAACAAAATCTAAATTGGAATAACTTCCTACAAACACTTGATCACAAAACAAACCCCAAAAAACTCTACAAAACACTAAACAGCATCACACTTTCCAACAGCAACACAACACAATCACATGCTGCAATCACAACAACAGACTCTACTCCTTCATGTAAACAACAAGCAAACACTCTCATCAATCACTTCTCACATGTCAGCCACCTAAAACCTCACAAAAACGACCGACATGTCATCCGACGTAAGAGACAATTCCCCACAGACCCTGACTATACACCCTTCACCAATCACCAGACAAAGCATATCATCAACAATCTCAAGCACTCACCTGCCTGTGGCCTAGACAACATAAGCAACATACACCTCAGACACCTGGGACCACAAGGCATACAAGCACTCACTAACATATCAAACTACAGCTATTCACACAACACAATACCAGACATTTGGAAGCATGGTATCATCATCACATTCCCCAAACCCAACAAAGACCCCACGCTACCCTCCTCGCACCGCCCCATCACACTCCTTTGCTCCCCCTCCAAAGTCATGGAACGCCTAGTATTACAACTAATTACACCTGACCTACCCCTAGCTCCAACACAACATGGCTTTAGGCCACTGCACTCCACAAACACTCTTCTCACAGACCTTACACAAAGAGCTTTCGACGGCATCAACTCAGCTAGACCACCACACAGATCACTATTAGCCACACTCGACATTAGTAAAGCCTTCGATGCCATCCCCCGCCACAACCTAACAAACAAAATCTACAACACAAACATGCACAACAACACAAAAAGGTGGCTGGCCAACTTCCTAGCAGGCAGATGTGCACACGTATCTTTTGCCGGTCAGTCATCTAAAATCAGAAACTTTCCAAACGGAGTCCCACAAGGATCCGTCCTATCGCCCGCACTCTTCAATCTGTACATGCACGATATAACTACACCCAATACGCCCCAAATAAACTTAACCTCCTATGCAGATGACATAACACTCACATGCACACACCATGACCCAAAAAGAGCAACAGATCTCCTTCAACCCTATCTCAACACACTACATGGCTGGTGCACTACAAACAGACTTAATCTAGCCCCAGCCAAATCCACCGCAACCCTGCTCACAAGTTGGACAGGAGAACACGAATACATCCCTCAACTCACCATAAACAACACACCCCTAACACATACACACACACACAAAATCCTAGGAGTAACATATGATACTCATATGACATTCAAACAGCACACCACAAACATTAAAAAGAAACTGACACCCAGACTTAACGCCCTCAGGTCACTTGCTCACACAAAATTTGGACACAACAAAGAAACTACCACCACAGTATATAAACAATACATACGATCAGTGATGGAATACGCAAGCCCAGCCTGGGCTTCTAACCTAGCTGAAACACATCATAAGACCTTACAGACTATTCAAAACAAAGCCCTGAAGATCATTACAGGCTGCACAGCTACTGCACCCACAGATCACCTACATCAAGAAACCAAAATCCTCAAAGTCAAAGACCATCTGGACATGAGAGGCACTCAATTCCTGGCAGCAGCCTCCACGAACCAAGACCACCCACTAAACTACATGGCAAATACACCCACAGACACCAAGAAATATCAAAACAATACCCAGCACACGGTATCACACACAATTATTGTCCTCTCTCCCTCCCTGCCCACCCCGAACCAACTTCCAGAAGCACATCCATACTCATATCTCTCGCCGATCCATCCACTCACTCACAGACAACACGCAGCTGCATGCACGACCTCCCGAAATCCATGCTTCCGAATCCTCCCTTCCTCGCGAGGACAGAGTCCACCTGGCCAGGCTGAGATGCGGACACCATCCAGCTCTCCTGAGCTATCAGAAGAGACTGGATGACTCCGTTGTCGACGCCTGCCCGGGATGTAACACAGCACCCCATACCATTAAACACATCATAGAAGACTGCATTTCACACAACCACTTACGCCAACAACACAATTTACACTCAATGAGAGCTCTGTGGGAAAGCCCGATCGTGGCCATGGCCTTTCTCAGGGACTCGGGGCTGTTCGGCCAGGCAGCTTAGGGAACAACAACAACAACTCCACTACCACTGTACTGTACTCCACTACCACTGTACTGTACTCCACTACCACCGTACTCTACTCCACTACCACCGTACTCTACTCCACTACCACTGTACTGTACTCCACTACCACTGTACTGTACTCCACTACCACCGTACTCTACTCCACTACCACCGTACTCTACTCCACTACCACCCTACTCTACTCCACCACTCTCACCAGTTCACACCACCTACAGTACTCTAAAAGGTCAGTAACAAAAATGACACATGTCATTTTGTATTTTATTTATTTATGTATTGTACCTGTACATAATGTAATTTTTTTGTTCTGATCCAGTTTACAGGTTACAGTACAGTATTTAGATTAGGACACTGACAGTATGTACATCAACAATTTTGATCTTAGGCATCCGGAATAGTTTGAGTTAACGAACCGAACATCATTATGTCAGACGTCAGGGCTTGTCCGTTTCGCTGAATATTTATTCGGACTACGGCAGATCTGGACCTTTTGCTTCAAACTCTGTGTGTCCAGACATTTTGGCTTGAAAATTCCTTGATTTTGGTCCTGTCACTCTTTCAACTCTGGGGGAGGCACTCATTTCAGGCACTTTTGCCTTTTGTCTCCCTCATCAACATAGAACAAAATATATACTGTATATATAAGTATATAAACACAAAATTCCGGACATGGTTCTCCCCCGATTAGTCCGGTTGGGTGGGGTTCTACTATATCTAGTTTAACATATCAGGAGATAAGTGTATTGCACTACTATTTAAATATATCTAGTTTAACATATCAGGAGATAAGTGTATTGCACTACTATTTAAATATATGTAGTTTAACATATCAGGAGATAAGTGTATTGCACTACTATTTAAATATATGTAGTTTAACATATCAGGAGATAAGTGTATTGCACTACTATTTAAATATATGTAGTTTTACATATCAGGAGATAAGTGTATTGCACTACTATTTAAATATATGTAGTTTTACATATCAGGAGATAAGTGTATTGCACTACTATTTAAATATATGTAGTTTAACATATCAGGAGATAAGTGTATTGCACTACTATTTAAATATATGTAGTTTAACATATCAGGAGATAAGTGTATTGCACTACTATTTAAATATATGTAGTTTTACATATCAGGAGATAAGTGTATTGCACTACTATTTAAATATATGTAGTTTTACATATCAGGAGATAAGTGTATTGCACTACTATTTAAATATATGTAGTTTTACATATCAGGAGATAAGTGTATTGCACTACTATTTAAATATATGTAGTTTTACATATCAGGAGATAAGTGTATTGCACTACTATTTAAATATATGTAGTTTTACATATCAGGAGATAAGTGTATTGCACTACTATTTAAATATATGTAGTTTTACATATCAGGAGATAAGTGTATTGCACTACTATTTAAATATATGTAGTTTTACATATCAGGAGATAAGTGTATTGCACTACTATTTAAATATATGTAGTTTTACATATCAGGAGATAAGTGTACTGCACTACTATTTAAATATATGTAGTTTTACATATCAGGAGATAAGTGTATTGCACTACTATTTAAATATATGTAGTTTTACATATCAGGAGATAAGTGTATTGCACTACTATTTAAATATATGTAGTTTTACATATCAGGAGATAAGTGTATTGCACTACTATTTAAATATATGTAGTTTTACATATCAGGAGATAAGTGTATTGCACTACTATTTAAATATATGTAGTTTTACATATCAGGAGATAAGTGTATTGCACTACTATTTAAATATATGTAGTTTTACATATCAGGAGATAAGTGTATTGCACTACTATTTATTGATATCTAGTCTTACATATCAGGAGATAAGTGTATTGCACTACTATTTATATATATCTAGTTCAACATATCAGGAGATAAGTGTATTGCACTATTATTTATATATATCTAGTTCAACATATCAGGAGATAAGTGTATTGCACTACAATTTAAATATATTTAGTTTTACATATCAGGAGATAAGTGTACTGCACTAATATTTATATATTATAATGTAAAACTTGCATAATAAACAAACCAAAACAGGGACGACACAAGATAAATGCAAAAGAACTAATCAAAATTGCTATGCGGAAACAACACTTAATAAAATAAAAATTTGAAATAAAAGAACCCAATCCACCAAATAGGGTGTACACAACTACATGAGCAAGTCAATTTATTTTCCAAGCAAACTGATCGCACACATAACAATACACCTCGTCATGTTCAAGGAATTAGTCAATTTGGGAAGTCCGGGACATTCTGGTAAATTTTACTAAATTCTGTATGAATAAAAAACTACAATTTATATCAAATTTTATTTTAAGCAAAATTTGCAATTTGACAAGATATCAACAAAAGTACAAAAAACATACATCACTCACTAACGATAGTGCTATCGGGTAGGTACCTGTAAACATTGCATGCTTCAAGTGACCCCTAACAATTACTACCCTACTAATAACCTACATTTATTGTACAAACAAACTAAGGAAATCGCAAAAGCAAGCAATTGATCCTATCGACAATGAATAGATACAGTATAATAAATAACAATATTTGAAAATATGAAGAAGGCACAATACATTTAAACAAAAGAGTACTCTTTTAACAAGAACAATTAATTATAAATAATAATAATAATAACAATAGAAAAAATTAAATATTAATACATAGACAAAAAGTAAGCAGAGGTTATAATAGAAACTTCAAGTTGATAATGCTTGATTAAAATTATTGATATCAAATTTTAAAATAGTGACAATAATTGACCTTAAAACGATTACATTTATGCAACAATTTACTTGCAACAAAACCTCTGTCTACTAAGAGTCTATATAGTAACCTAGCTCTATCCCAAAAGTCTTCTACTCTGGTACAAATCTTACAAAATCTTATTAGCTGGGAATAAAAACAATTATAAGTTATTTTACTATCGATATTACTAATAGGGAAAGGAAAGTTTATTACGTTAAAATTAAAATTGTCAACTTTGTGGTATATTTTAAGTGTGCACTGTTCATTAACAATCTGTATATTTGTATCAAGAAAATGTTCAACTTTATCATTTACGTTACCTTGTGTGAGGGGGATGGAATTTGGATAAATTTGTTTAGCGACTTTATTAAAATTTAACATATTACAAACAAGAATATCATCAATATATCTACTATTATTACTTAACAATTTAGCAAGTGCTAATTTTTCTGGAATGTTATTTTCCTTGCTACTGTCAACTAAGTTTTTCATAAATTTAAATTCTAAAGCAAGCAAGAATAAATCTGCAATTAAAGGGCTGGCATTTCCACCCATAGGAATTCCTAATATTTGTTTGAAAATGTAGGGCCCGAATCTAACATAAGTATTGAAAAGGAGGAATTTAAGGGCATCTTTAAGTTTAGTTCTATCAAAATATACTGAACTAGTGGGATCAAAGCTAAGTGACGCATTATTAAAATATGAATTAACATTTATGTAACGATTATGACTACTTTCAAATCTGTCAAAATGCAAATCTATAATAAAGCAAAGTTCTGAAAATACTAAATCTAAAGGCAAATTGGTATACAAAGTTGAAAAGTCGAAGCTATGTACTGAGGTAACTTTCCGCATGGTATCGAGTTTATCAATAACTTCTGCTGAATTGTCAACACTCCAATAATAGTTAATGCCAGTTCTATTCTTGATGGTATCACAATATCGTTTATGAGTACTTTTAATGTATTTTAAGCAATGTACGACTTGTTTTGACAAAGTTTTAGTGGTAGCAAATTTTGCTCCGGCAATAACGCGATATTTATAAGGTCTTTTATGAAATTTGGGTAATATATATATATATATACTGTATATATGTTAATAGGAAGGAATACCTGCAATCAATTAGCCTTCAAGTGGTTTGCAATAGTGACCAAATAATAAATAGCTACAGTGTAAAGTATCCAGGAAGTTCTCATGATACGTTCACCAAATCTCGATCGTTACGTGCTCGCTTTTAAGCAAGGAATTTCAAAGATACCTTGCTACTTGGTAAGCATATCTGAATCCTGGTTTAGCCTATTAATGGTAAAGGTGTTATCGGGTGTATCCATAAACATCTAAATAACAACCTAATCTAACCTAACCTAAGTACACTAGTTTGTTTAGGTTCTAGTTTGTTTAGGTTAGAGTAGGCTATTTCTATTTTTAAATTAATATATACAAACAATCATAAACATATAAATTTGTCCACTTGCAAGTTTCGTTCTATAAGGAAGTTGGAGGTTTTTTACATCGTTATTTAGCAGAAGGATGGTTGCCTTGCATATATAAATACATAAAAACAAATATAGCAAGCTTTCTAACCATCACAAACTCGCATAACTTTTATAATTCTGTTAAATAGCAATATCTACAGTTCCAACTTCCTTATAGCCTGAAACTCGCAAGTGGTTTTCGGGTCACGGGTGTACCCTCGTCGGTGTTTTACCGGTATGTTTGCATGGACGTGCTGTGTACTTTTACCGGTATGTTTGCATGGACGTGCTGTGTACTTTTACCGGTATGTTTGCATGGAAGTGCTGTGTACTTTACCGGTATGTTTGCATGGAAGTGCTGTGTACTTTTACCGGTATGTTTGCATGGACGTGCTGTGTACTTTTACCGGTATGTTTGCATGGACGTGCTGTGTACTTTTACCGGCATGTTTGCATGGACGTGCTGTGTACTTTACCGGTATGTTTGCATGGACGTGCTGTGTACTTTACCGGTATGTTTGCATGGACGTGCTGTGTACTTTACCGGTATGTTTGCATGGATGTGCTGTGTACTTTTACCGGTATGTTTGCATGGACGTGCTGTGTACTTTACCGGTATGTTTGCATGGACGTGCTGTGTACTTTTACCGGTATGTTTGCATGGATGTGCTGTGTACTTTACCGGTATGTTTGCATGGACGTGCTGTGTACTTTTACCGGTATGTTTGCATGGACGTGCTGTGTACTTTACCGGTATGTTTGCATGGACGTGCTGTGTACTTTACCGGTATGTTTGCATGGACGTGCTGTGTACTTTACCGGTATGTTTGCATGGACGTGCTGTGTACTTTACTGGTATGTTTGCATGGACGTGCTGTGTACTTTTACCGGTATGTTTGCATGGACGTGCTGTGTACTTTACCGGTATGTTTGCATGGACGTGCTGTGTACTTTTACCGGTATGTTTGCATGGACGTGCTGTGTACTTTACCGGTATGTTTGCATGGACGTGCTGTGTACTTTTACCGGTATGTTTGCATGGACGTGCTGTGTACTTTACCGGTATGTTTGCATGGACGTTGCTGTGTACTTTTCTAAATAATCATAACCTAACTAACCTAATTAAGTACAGTACCGAAATACTACTGTAATTACATTTCAATAACAAGTAAGTAATGAGCGTGTACAATTAAATATAACGGTACTAGGTATAGATAAACTCCACGTGCGTGTTTACAATAATGGGAAATCAGCTGTTGTTGTGGGGGTGGTATTCTCCTCTCGTGATTGGCTGAATTCCTCCCTTTCGTTTCATTCCTTTATGAACACGGGACAAAAGGAATGCTCATGATTGGCTGAGCGAGATCTGGCGCTATCTCATCATAGTGAGTTAAGGACCACTTAAGGCTTTATATAAATGTTTTGAGTATGCAAGAATTCACCTTGACTATAATGGCATATCCATGCCATAGTGAAAGGCGCCAGAAGACCGCTATGGCATCGATATCGCCGTAACATTTGAAGCTCTTTGAGTATCCCACCCCTGGTAGGTAGCCTACATCACAAAGGTCCACTAACACCAGGTATTCTCTGTCCTGAATAGGGATCATACTTACAACTTTGCTGTGAAATGCATGTGGTTTCTGTAATACTGCACCCAACACCAACATACATTTATAGTATAATTATATAATTCACAGTATAAGAAAACTAGAAAATTATGCATATATAATTAACATGTATAACTTTCAAAACAAACAAACCAAAACAAGAACCGCACGATATATTGACAAAAAATAACAAACTGAATTACAGATGACTAAAGGTCACTGGGGCTCATCGAGGTCAGTCAGAATCTTAATCCTAATATATATCTCTGTAGGCTATTGAGACATTCTCCATAATGACAAATATTTGTAAACACCTTAGAGCTAATATACTATATTTGTACAAGGAACTGTGTCAATATCTATGTAATTATATCCATTGATATAACAGCTATAATCTAATTACAATGTCAAGCATACATAAACCTCTTGAAAATTACTATTATGTTAACTATTATGAACATGTCTTTCACTTTGGTTGCATAGTCATAAATATCCAAATCAATGACTTACTCCTGGGAAACATCAATGACTTACTCCTGGGAAACATCAATGACTTACTCCTGGGAAACATCAATGACTTACTCCTGGGAAACATCAATGACTTACTCCTGGGAAACATCAATGACTTACTCCTGGGAAACATCAATGACTTACTCCTGGGAAACATCAATGACTTACTCCTGGGAAACATCAATGACTTACTCCAGGGAAACATCAATGACTTACTCCTGGGAAACATCAATGACTTACTCCTGGGAAACATCAATGACTTACTCCTGGGAAACATCAATGACTTACTCCTGGGAAACATCAATGACTTACTCCTGGGAAACATCAATGACTTACTCCTGGGAAACATCAATGACTTACTCCTGGGAAACATCAATGACTTACTCCTGGGAAACATCAATGACTTACTCCTGGGAAACATCAATGACTTACTCCTGGGAAACATCAATGACTTACTCCTGGGAAACATCAATGACTTACTCCTGGGAAACATCAATGACTTACTCCTGGGAAACATCAATGACTTACTCCTGGGAAACATCAATGACTTACTCCTGGGAAACATCAATGACTTACTCCTGGGAAACATCAATGACTTACTCCTGGGAAACATCAATAAAAGATGGTCAAGAAACACATATCTTAAAGTTCTTTTCTTTCATACATGCATCACTACTATGTACAGAGGGACAGAGGGGGAGAGGTAGACCGAATATGAGGTGGAAGGATGGAGTGAGGAACTACATGAATGAAGGCGGTGCTGGTTGGGGGGAGGGGCGTCGACTGACTGGGGACAGAGGTGCATGGGGGCGGTTCGTTCGTGGCCACCCCTTCGGGGATCACGGCGTCAGGCAATAGATAGATAGATAGATCACTACTATGGTTGCTTCTAAAACTCTCCTTCCCAAGTTACTCACCTAATTGTATATTCAGTGGTTTTAAAAGGACTGGTTGATATATATTCTTTGCTTGACTTATTATTTTATCAATGTTTTTAGCAGGACAGGTTGAATAAATTCTTGGCAACATCTATGACTTGACTTGACTTGACTTGACTTGAGAGAGAGGGTTGGAGGGGGGGGGGGGAAGACGGCGGACCTGGCAACTCATTTAAAGGTGCTGTAGAGTTCGTTGTTTCTGAGGTAGGTCTCCACGGCGGTGTGCAGGAATTCATACTGCTCCTGAAAAATTATGAGAGATATTTATTAGTGGCCCCTCCATCATTGACGACATGCCTTATACAGTAATGGCACTCTTTGAACTCCAAGTCCGCCCTGGAGCATAGAGACCAATCATCGTAAGCGTACGCTCATAATAACTTACGGACTCGTCCTTATGATGTGGATGCCACTACAAGACAACTAATAAAAAATAATATAAGAAACAAGTTTCGAACTCTTCTCTGTTCTACGCTTCCCGTAGTTCATATGTTTTCCAGCGTAGGTTTCTCGAGACGCTGCACATACTCGTCCTTCTGCTCCGGGGCGTCATGCTGAGCAGATGTGTGGTCCCGACCTCTCTTCATTCGTCATTCTACCATCCGGATAGTGAGTCTTTTGCTCATTTGTACTAATCTGAGATGTGCTAGAGCAGTGGTTCTTAATCTTTTTGGCACCGCGCCCCCCTTTGGTCAGGACTGTATTCATGATGCCCCCCCCCACGCCTTTGATGCCTAGAATACTATTTTTTTTTTTTATCCATTCCATATGGATGCTTAAGATACTGTAAAAAGAGCGAAAGAATAAACAATCTGCATGCAAGGATTAAAACGGATTAATGGTTTTATGTCAACACTACACATGGTTGCTCGGAATGACGGTTGCAAATTTTTCCTATCAAAGTTTCGTATTTATATACATCTTTGCGATTACCCTGTATGCATTTGAATGGCCTAGCCCCCCTAGGGGGGTGCGCCCCCCCAGATTAAGAACCACTGTGCTAAAGTAAGGTTAGATTAGTTAGGTTGGGCGTGCTGATTAACGTGACCCCCAGGAGTTGTGTTTTTAGGGTGCTTTTTGAGGTGGCGTCCCTTGGTCGTGATAAAGCGGGGACGCCATTTTGTGCGTTTTCTTTCCCTCTAGTTTTATTTAGACTTGACTAGCGTAGGTTAGCCTAGATGCTTTTATGACTTGAAGGGCAGCGCTTTTCGGCCACCATTTAGGTGGGTTAAGCGTTTTTGGTATTCTTCGGCAGAACCTCTAGTTTAGAACTTCTTTACATAGTAAAGAGTTTTGCTTTTGGTTTCTGCATCGTCCTTACGTTCTTGTCTTCGAGTTGGATGGAGTGAGCTGGGTCTTCCTAGAGGTAAGAGTAACTCTTCGATTTCGTCATTCTACTGCTTGCCATAGGCCACGTGGCCAACTTCTCAGTAGGGTCTGTTTTATGGCTAGGCTATGTAATTTTAAATGTTTATTATTACATTGTATGTATGCCAGGAACTACTGTGGCCCTCTTTCTCTAGTTGAGGAAATCGCACTAGTCTTTGAGGGAGTTTGGCTAGTTTAAACTAATGATTACGTTTTCTACTATCTCTGTCGAAGACTTGATAGCTAGAATCCAAAGTTTTGGATCAGTCGCGGCGAGGAGTAGTCTCGTGAAACGTTTCTTCCTCGCCGGGGCGTATCGCTGGTGGAGTACTGGTTTGTTGCGCCGGATCCAATAAACCCGTTCGTTGTCTTGAACTAGAACGAACTCCCGGCGAAAGAGGAAGGCTTCCAAGGGATGTTTCAGCTCCGCCGGAACGACTCACCTAACCTATTTTGTCTCCCATCACGGCGAGAAGACCGCTTAACTCTTCCATCATGGCGAGAGGGTCAATTACTAGAAAGCGTTTTCTAGGTTAGAACTAAGGTATAGGTCAATGATAGTCACTATCATGGGTAAGAAGTCAAAATACCTTCATGAGAGAACTGCATGCGGGTTTTCCATAAGGTTACACAAGAAACTTAGAGTGGTGCTGATCGCCTCATCTACTTTTCTTTTGTGTTACAGGTAGGATAACAGTTAGGCTGTGTGTCTCAGGTTGTCCTTATGAGCATTGATTCTTGGACATTTCTTTTGCAGATCTTCGTCTCCCTGGCGTGACACTCCAGACCTAGTTACCGATTCCCGGCAGGAGGGGGGAGGGGCGCCTCATTATGGAACATATAGCATTCTGTTCGAGTGATTCGTGCACCAACCTTCCGGTGACAGGCCATAAGTTATGTGTCAAATGTGTTCCGTGTTTGGACAGATCACGGGGACAGTGGGTCACAAAACGGTGCTCTCTGTGTATGAAATTTCGTAATGGTTTCATTAACCATAAGGAAGACAGGTGTCGTACTGTATTGGCTGCTTTTAAACTTTGTTTTGCTGACTATTGCAAAGAAGTGGTACATAAAGCTTTATAGTGTGATGATAAGCCTCTGTGGGACATGTTATCAAATCCCACTTTTGCTAGCCCTGCTTCTAAATCTTCAACGTCTTCTCGTTCTTGTGCGGGAGCCGTTCATAAGAAGAAACAGTCCAAAGTCGTTTTGAAACCATTGATTAATTCCGATGACTCTACTGACGAAACAGCACAGTCTAGCCCCCCCGCCGCATGACGAAACGATAAGTTCGACGACCCAATCTACGTCGCAGTCACGTCGACGCTCCCACTCGAGGTCACCGCTGCGGTAATCCCACTGTTCACCGCCGATCACACAGGCGGCTAAGAAGAAGAGGACAGGGGTCCCGGAGGTTGCGACACAGTCCGACTCCAGTGCCTCCCATTCCCATTCCCGAAGGTTGGAGGCTGAGACAACTTCGAAGTCCAGCAAGAGTCGGTTACCGGCACCAGACCTTGCGAGGCCGTCCCTGGCTGGGCCGAACGTTCAATCCGGCCAGTCAGGGTCGGGTACGGTGACTTCGCTGATGGAATTGCCGAGTGGGATCATTAGCCATCCTGTGGTAGGTCACATCTCACCGTCGGTGAGCCCGAGACCTTATACCATTCCTCGTAGACATATGCCTAGGCAACAAGTGCCAGTACAAGTGTTGGCTTCTGAATATAGGGGTACTCCTAGTGCGTATAGTGGAGCCCCTGTACACTCAGCCCGGTCGCCGGAGGAAATGGAATTTCAGTATGTGGGGGATGACCAGTCAGAAACACTTTAATCGGGCAACAGGTGGCTTTTACTGGGCATTCAGACATAGAAACTCAGTCAATAGCTATGTCTACAGACCATAATAAGGACAAAGGACGATCTACAGGCCTTTATGGATGTAGTGTTGAGTAGGTTGGGCGGGGATAAATCTGTGCCAGTTACCCCTGCACCACCGCCAGTCGCGAGGCCTTTGGGTCCACTTCATGTAACACCTAAACAAGTCACTACTCCCTCCATTGTCACTCCTAGTGTTAGTAATGTTACTCAGACACTAGTTACGTCCAATGTCAGATTGTTGGTGGATATCATTCCTCCTCCACTTGATAAGGGTCCTATGCCCTTATACTATATGGGCCGGATCGATCCTGGACATCTATTGCTCTATATGGGCCGGATCGATCCTGGACATCTATTGCTCCCATGAACCCGCAGGCTGCGCAATCGACGGTGTCGGGGGAGACTCTTGTCCCGGAGCACTGGTGTGTGGAACTAAGTGAGTCAAAGAAGTTGAGAGCTAAGATGTAATGGTGAAGGCTATTCCCAACGTCTATACGCCGGACTATTTTGTTTATGCTCCATCACCTACTCTGCCGCCGGCCTCATCTGTTCGCCTATATTCAGACTGGTCCAAGCTTTACGGTTTTAATGACATGAAGTCTTTATTCAGTTTAATGCCGGAGTTGTATACACAACCAATTCGAGACCAGTCAGGGAATCCGGTGTTGCAGATTGGGGCTGTCGGCTCAGGTCCGTGGCTTGATTGGGAATCTGAGGCCCAGAACTTTGCCAGCACAATAACCAGTAAGTCAACCCACCAAATACCTCAAGAAAATCATTGTTGGTTCTCATTACCGGTGGCTCAGGCGGGAGGTGTGTCCAAACCTGTGTTAGACTTTTTGAGTGCTCCCAAACTTTCATTATGTCAGTTAGCGGACCCATTTTCTTGCCCTACACCTACTCAGATAGATAAGGACTTTAAATTAAGACAGAAAGCCTGGCGCCTGTTGTCTCAGTTCCTTGTCAGTCGTCAACTAGCTGAATCACTAGTGCGAACGACTGAGGCGGTAACAGATCCCCAGGCGACCAAGGCCCTTTCTCTTACCCGGAGTCTTATGCTCCAAAACTCTGTGCAGACTCTAGGTGATATCCGAGTAGCTTTCTTGGAAGCTATCCGGGCACACCAAAATCTCCGGGTGTTCTTGGTGAAGAAGCTTCCGGAGGAGATCGGTCGTAGGTTAATACTGTTCCCCGGAGGAGATCGGTCGTAGGTTAATTCTGTCCCCCGTACTGACCACTACCTTGGTATCGCAGGAAGCGTGGCGGTCAGTATGTAGTTTGTTAGACTGTGCCAGAGTGACTGCCTCCACTTCCAGGAAGGAGTCTACTCCCAAAGTTCAACACAGTCAGAGTCACCATAGTGTCTCAAAGTGTTTTCAGTCATACAAGACTGATCTGGCAGCAGCACGGGGCAAAGAGGTCAGAGTAAGGGACAGGGGAAGTTGTTTAAAGGTTATTCTAAAGGGAAGTCAGGTCAGGAATCGTGGCCCACTCCCTCTAGCCAGTCTTCAGCAATTGCCACTCCCCAGTAAAAAAACTGAGGGATCACACAGCTCTCACTCCCAGGGCCCATGACGGGCGAGTTGGACATGAGTGTTGCTCTGCAGGACATGTCTAGTTGCGTGACTGGGGAATTCCGGACGTGCTACCAGGCATGGCCCCGGCAAACTTGGGCCAGGACGGTGGTACGCAAGGGCATAACTTGGCAGTGGCTCCGGTGGCCTCGTTTTCGTCTATCTTCAGAAATAAACAATGTTTCTTTAGAGTTGGAGTCACTAGTCAAGGAAATGATCGCCAAGTATGTCATTGTTCCAGTCAGTCCAACTCGCCCAGTTTATACGTCCAGATTATTCCTAGTGCCAAAAAGGGACAGCGTTCAGATGAGGCCGGTCGTAGACTTGTCCCAACTGAACCGATACATTCACAATCCATCGTTCAGGATGCTGACTGCGAATCAGATCAGGTTAACACTTCCGTCGCAAGGTTGGATGTGTTTTTTGGACCTGACAGGAGCCTATTGGCATGTCCCAGTAAACAAACGGTTCCAAAATGGCCTCACACTGAGGATCAGGCATCAAACTTTTGTTTTTCAAAGAATACCTTTCAGTCTGAACCGGGCACCTCGGGTCTTTACCAAATTAGTCTGGCAGGTGTTGTTAAGACTCCTACGGCAAGGGATCACGATCATATGGTACTTAGACGACTGGCTAGTGGTAGCAGAGTCCGAGATCTTATGCCTCCAACATGTCAACACAGTATTAGGTCATGTCAAATCCCTCTTGTTCAAGGTCAATGTGGCAAAGTCGAATCTTGTCCCGACGAGGGTAATCCAGTGGGTAGGTCTGCTGTGATACACGGCACACTTGACTAACAGTCAGAGTGTAGACAATTGAAACAGGTTTCGCAGGAAACTGTTCCAGTTTCTCCACAGTCTTACTACCACAAGGAAAGTGTGGGAGTCCCTGGTAGGCTCTCTCAACTGGATTCAACTAACGGTACCGTGTGAGCCGGTTGAAAGTAAAGAGGTTGATCTTGGAGGGAAACAGACTTTTTTTGCTTTTGCCGGCAGAAAAGTCATGGCATATCCTGAAATTAATCCACAACTTACTGGCGGTCTGGGCAAGGCCAGAAGCATTACACTCAATTATGACATGGACATCTCCTCCACTTATGGTATGGGTGGACACGGATGCTTCTGGTACTCTGGGATGGGATTACCAGTCAAACCTCGGACACCAAGGTCAGGGTCTTTGGTCCCGGTTCAAGGAGTCTCACATCAACGCGAAAGAGTTGTTAGTCCCTGTATTTTTCCTTCAGGCACACGGTTCGACTCTAGTGGGAAAATCAGTGGCCTTCAGAATATACAATCTGAATGCAGTCAAATGCATTCAAAAGTAAGGGTCAGCGAGGTCTCGAGTGTTACTAGAGTTGTCGGAAAAGATATTTGTGTTGGCGGAAAAGCTAAACATTTATCTTCACGCATCATATCTGCCAGGCGTGGCCAACGTATGGGCAGATGCTCTGTCACGGCGGCAGAGCACACTAGTAGAATGGACTCTGAAGCAAACCGTCTTTCAACGGATGATTGCAGAACCTTACCATCCACAAGTGGACTTGTTTGCATCCGAGGAGAAACACAGACTTCCTCTCTTCCTTACTCGCCGGGGGAGGACCCCGGCAGGAGGACCAGACGCATTGCTGGAGGATTGGAACAAATGGAACTCCATTTATCTGTTTCCACCACCAGACGCTTCACTCATGTGTCAAGTACTTTACAAACTACGGGATTATCGGGGCTTTGTCTCGATGATCGCGCCCCTGTGGCCGGCTCAGGTGTGGTACGCACAATTGAAGACTGGTGCGAGACCCCGGTGTCACTCCGGATCTCTTATTTCCACTTAGAGACAATTGGAAACCTCTTTTTGCCTTGTGGACATTCAGAAGGCCAACTGGTTAGCTAACTATGGGGAGAGTGTTACTAATAAATTGATTTATCAATATACTATCTCTACTAGATGCCAGTACCAATCTCACTGGAGAGCTTTTACTACTTGGATCGTTGAGACTGACCAGACCGTGGCCTCGGTGTCCTTAATTTTCAAATATTTAGATTACTTGTTTGAACATAAGGGCTTGTCAGTAGTCACGCTAAAAAATCACATGACTGCTATTAGAATTCCCTTCTATGATTTAACGGGGCTTTCAGTACCGCAGGCGGAGGAGAAGGCATTCATGCGTGCTGTTTCAAGCTTCGCCCACCACCACCGCCAGCTTATGCCTACCTGGTTACTCGACAAAGCTTTGTCTTTACTATATTCTCAGAAATGTAATCACAATCCTACTTTTGATTCAATTTTAAAGAAGGCTGTGTTCCTGATGGCCTTGGCTACAGGTACTCTGGTATCTGAGCTGGCGGCGATGAGCAATGAACCAAACTGTTTTAGGTTCGCACGGCGCAATGCTAATGTTCAGGTTGCACCGTTGCCCACGTTTATCGCAAAAAATGAACACCAGGATCATGTGTTCACAGAGTTTGAGGTACCGGCGCTCAAACAGGGTGACACTCATCACAGATTATGTTCAGTGAAGTGGCTCTTAACCTACATTGGGGTGTCCCGGCCTAACCAGCCGGGAACTCTATGGGTTTCACAGACAGGGTCAACATCTCACAAAGCGGTACTTGGCAGCTCTGTTGGTAGAGGTTATTAAGGAGAATAATCCAGAGGCTGTTGGGCGAGCCCCATGATTTGCGAAAATGGGCGGTGTTGCTTCGTTTTCTTAAGAATTTCTCTGTGAACGATATTCAACAGACTAATCTGTGGACCTCCAACCATACCTTTTTGTCTCGTTACCTGTCGGTGAATTTAGAGAAACCACGTATGACTTGTGTCGCGCTAAGGCAACAGGTCTAAGTTGTTTGGTGTTTTTAATTTTAAGAAAAAAAAAGGGGGGGGGGGGGGGGTATCTAGCTAAGACCCCCAGCCCGCCGGACGTGGTTGTGCATTTGCATGCTATGATAATCATTATCTATATTTCTCAGACTCGAGGCTAGTCAATGAGGCAAATAAATGTGTACAATATATTTGTAAATGAATGTACAGTTATTTTAATTTTGTACATATACTCTGTATGTTTATATGTAGTAGGCCTTTCCACAGCCTCTATTCAAGGCTTAGGGGAGATGTACATAGGTGAATATTTCAGTAAGCCACTTGTACCCCTTTCATATTTTTCAAAATTAAAAAGTTAGAGCTCTAGGCAACAGGTTTGTTTTCATCCTATTTACTTTAGTGATTTTGGATATTTATCACAAATGTCCCCCACCAGACTTGTGATATCAGGCATGTCGTCAATGATGGAGGGGCCACTAATAATTTATAGGTTTGAGTCACGAAAGGAAGAAGGAAAACCTAATGTTTAGTAGTGGCCCCGGAATCATTGACGATTTCGGCCCTCCCTTCCATCCCCTTCCCATTCGTTCTGATGTTTAGTCCATGAGCCAAGACCCGAATTTTGGGATATCGGTACCACCCGGGGTGACTAATTCTCTTAGGTGTTTTTAGCTTGCTACATGTCTCTAGTTTATGTTTTGATATGATAGCCCTTGCACATTGGTAGCTTAATGGTCGTTATCACTTCTTGAATAGACATACCCTACCGAAAATTCCGAAATTTTTTAAAATGTCAAATTTGGGGACAGGAATGCCTAAATGTCAACAAAATGCATATAGTAATTGTCACATTTAATACAAGTCCTGTAAATACACACTAAGCATGCCATGGGCTTGTACATACTATTATGGCAAATTACTACTCCTAAATATCATCTACATCAGACTCGGAATCTGACTGTTGTGCCACCGGCTCTTCTTCAATAGCCGTGTTCTGACATGTCTGTAACCTGCACATGTCCGTGCATTTTAGACCATTGCTGAGGCAAGTACACTTAGGGAGTTCGCATGACCGCACACACTTGCAAGACAGTAGCTGCATAACAGCATCTGGTGCTGGTGAGCCTCGCATCCAGTTGACGGCAAGCTTACCGTCCTCATCTGTCATCCAACCGCAGTCTGTTGGGTTCGCAACAAATGGCTGGCTCTGAAGACTTCTCCTCCAGATCGCAGCCTGGTAGTTTGCACGCAGTGCATGCATGAAGAGGCAGTCCTCACAAGGAGGGAGTTGACTTGACTCTACCTCTCCACGTCTTGCACAGAACAGCTCATACCGAAGCTTGTTTACCTTAGTTGTGTGGGTAGATGGTAGGTACATGTGGCAGGTGATTTCCTGTAGCTTCTCAAAGAGTTCAGGAGACACTTCCCATGAGCGTCCAAGTTCGTGAAAAGCATCCTGGTATGTCTTGTCCATCTTCACCTGCTTGAGTGTCGTCATCTTCCCTCGGCCAGCGAATGCACTGACGGTATCACAGCCTGTAAAGGCATGCATACCAATCAATGAATCACACACGCTGCCTCCCAGTGTGCGGCTCAGTGTGGTGATATCCAGGAATCTTGTCCGGTTCTTCGTCCCGCACTTCTGGAACAGATGGGATGGGATCTTGTGGCACATGCCAAGACACAACACCATGACGTCTGTATCTTCTGCAGTGATGATGACAGACTTGTTCCCAGATTCTGCTGCATGAAGTGCATGGAGAAGAAGGCGTGTGTCTGCTTCTTCTTGAGTTGACTTAAGCTCAGGAGCCTCTTCCCACTGCTCTTTGGTGATCTTGAAGCAGCGCTGCTCACATGTGACATACAGCTCCTTGTCCTTGAGCTTCTCCCTGTGCTGTGGTGCCTTCCATTCTTCTACCAAGAACTTGATAAGACTTGCCTTGTTGGAGGAACTACCGAGTAACTTTCTCCACTGCTGGATGTTGTGCCCAGGTTGAATGTTCTTGAAATGAATTCCTGTGCCTGCACTTCTTTTGGCTCGTTCTGCATCCTTGATGGATGTCTCCTTGTAGATATCAAACACAACATCAATGCGCCTGCTCTTAGCACCTTCATGAACAGCGTGACTCAGTGCTGTACCTGCAAGCTGTGAAAAAGTTTTGTCGTTTCCCTTCAGTTTGTGGACCAGGCTCATCCCATCAATTATGGTAGCAGAGGGCTCGGGTATCACTTCTGCAGGAGAAACATTCCTCTCTAACTCCTTTGCTAGGGCAGCCTTGTTGGTCTTGCGGAGAGACCCATCACCGCTGGCAAGTGCCCAAGGCAAAGGCCCAAGGGGATGAGCCAAGACATCACTCATTTTGAGCTTTCTGTTCTCGGCAACAAGGATCATCTGGCCAAATAGGTTCCTGTCAGCCTTTAAGATAGCCTCCTTGGCATGGTCTTGTGAGCGTGGCTTCATTCTGATGTTAGTGAACGTTCTCAGTTTCGTCTTCGTCATCGTGTCATGAAACTGTATAGTTGGCGTATCGATCTCCAGGCGCTCTTCCTTGAAGGCTTGATATGCATCCTCTCCTATTCTGTAGGCCCCTAGAAGGTCTTTGACAACTTCTGGTGGTGCCATAGTCGCAGTTGACAAACTGACAAGATCTTCTTGCTCTGCGTTGAAGGGGTTCAACCAGCTGGTCTCCATCAGTTGAACTAAAGATTGGACATCGGCCTCATCTCTTCTAATCCTGGCCATCTGTAGGTCTGGGTGGCTGAAGTCAGTATACTTTTGGCCTACTACCATAGTCCTGAGCTGCCTTAAGTACCTGCTGCGATACTCCGATGTCAGGTAGTACCTGGCGACAGCTCCGCCTTTCAGGCTGAAGCCTTTTGTGCCCCCTGGTGTCTGGGTGTCTTTGTTGATCGTCTCTTCGATTGTCTGGTCCACAGGGATCCGTCCAAAGGGATTCTTGCTACCGATCTGGACCGAAAAGCCACCTTGCATGAAGTGTTCATGGACCTCTGGGTGTTCAATGGGCAGTCGAGACATCAAGGCATAGTAGTAGGTTAGGAACCGGGCATAGTTCACTTTGTCATAGGCAAAACACCACGGTATCATCTGTCGGATTGCTCCTAGGTGGAGCATCCAGTTGCCTTCTCTGGAGGCTCGAATTAAGTCCAGCATGATCTCAACCATGTCCAGGTATGACATCCAGAATGCTGAGAGGTTGTGTTCATCTCTGAGGGTCTCAAGATAAACTTGGAAAAGCTTCATGATATGTGTGCATGATTCACTCTCCATCAGCTCTTGAAAGAGTCCCTGAGACACATTGCTGTGAAAGCTGTTGATGTCCTTCAGTGTTTCATCTAGATGGTGTATGTCCCTTGAATGGTTTTCTTCTAGCCATGAAAGGAAGCCTTTCCATGCAAGCCTCATCAGTGCTTCATACACGAGCTTGTGTAGTCTCACTGCTCTGTTGTACCTCTTGCCGTTCATCACTCCTGACACTGATCCTTCTGCGATGATACCTGATTCCACACACAGATCTCTAAGACCTGCATCTTGAAACCTCTTTCCTATGGTGGAGATGAGATTACAGATTGTGTGGAAGACGCCCATCCTGATGATAATGTTCTTGAACTTCTCTTGTTTCCAGATAACTTCGGCAGCTTTGGCATAGAGTGCTTGATCAAACACGCACACAATCTTGTTAAGCTGTAAGGACTGCATGATAGCATGCGTTTGTTCCAAGATTTCATTAACGGTGGACATTTCTGTTGCGGGAGCATTGATAGTGGGCAGGTAGCTTACAGTGTCCTGAACCACTGCAATGTCTCTGCGCATTTTGATGTTGAACCCAGTCCAACTGCTGATGGACTGGTCCTCATGGTCTGACATTCGAGTAAGAAGCCAGATATGGTTCTTTGTCTTTGAATCCTGGACTTCCTTGGTAGTGTCGACATACACAGTCTCAATCCTAGGTGGCCCTGCCCGCCGCCCAACATTGTATATTGGCAGCATTGATGATGTCTGAGTGATGCTTCTTATCTTGGACTTGGTAATCTCTGGCAGGACTTTCTCTGGCACAGAGCCTGCAACCTTGGACTGGACAGCAATGCCATTGACTCTATGAGAAGTACCTGCTCCACTTAGGGTCTCTTCAAGTCGGTCAATGTTATCCCAGGCCAGGGTTGTGAACACACCAGGGTAGATGTTTGCTGGCAGTGGAATGTCATCCTTTGAGCATTCCAGCTTCTGGATACAAAGGGCTGTATCGATCTCCTCAAACATTGAGTAAGACACACAGTGACCAAGACGATTCAGAGTTCGGATCAGTTCTGTGTTTCCTGTCAAAGACTTTACAGCATTGGTCAGCAGTACGTGCTTGGGTGGTTTTGTCTTGCCACTGGTAACAGCAAAGACCAAGTCACTGCCAAAGGAAGTGGCAAGACGTTGAGCTCTTTCAGAGAGAGTTTCACACTCACACTCTCCTGTCAGCAGGGTGTGCAGGAATTGAGTGACTGCTGCAGGAATGACATTCTGATCTGTATCGGGAGGCCATGGCTAACTCACATCTTGTTTATTGATCTCATTCCTCAGCTGCATTCCTGCTTTGGTTAAGACATCTTCAGAGTTAGCTGCTCTTGCTTCTTGCAGGTCTTTTGCCATTTTGTGTGCTTGCCGGGCAAGGTCGTCCATTGAGAGGCTGCGTGGATAGATTAGAAGCTTTCCTTTCTCATCTGGGACAAAGCGTAGTGATTCTCCAAACTCGGTTTCAATCTTTCGGCGAACATGTTTCTTTGTCGCTGGTTTCAGTTGGATAATACCACGGGACATCATGGATCTCTCAAGCCTAGATGTGAGGTTTGTCATAGGCAGTACCTCTGGGTTGGGGAATAATTTGGTCCTTATATACAAGCAGAGTTCCTCGAGGGCTTCTGTCTCAACCTCTTCGTAGCGTGCTTCCTCGCTTTCTTCCTGATTTTCACCTGCACCCGACCTGGCGGCCGCTGGGAAATCATCTTTTGTGAAGAGTTTGTAGCACGACTTGTGGTAGTGACCCTCTGCAGCAACAAGGTCTCTGCTAACTAAACCAAGGATTCTCTGGTTGAGTTTCCTTATTGCTGCTCTGCGAATCTTCTCATCTGCTCGTAGCTCAACACACTGTATGAGTGGCTCCCTTGTCTTTGTTGTTTTTATGTACTTGCTTGACTTCTCGCAGAAGATACATCCTTTGGCATACACCCTGCTAGTACTAGGGGCATCCCTTGATGCCCTCCTCCTGGGGTCGACGCTTGCTGATTCTATCTTGACACCCTTGGCAAGGATAGAATCCAGTGACTTCTTCATTGTAAAGAGACTACGATATTTACGGTGATAATGTATGTGTGGTATTCCTCCTTCTTCAAGGCCCTTGGCTGCTTCCAGGACTGGATCATGCTGCCTGATTTCTGCAGCCCTGAGCAATGTGTTCCAGGAGTCCAAATCCTGTGGTGACACCAGAGCATCGCTGTCATCATCAGAGCAGTGGATGATACAGTCGATCCGTGCTCTCTTCCTCGCAGATGGTTCCATCCTGCCGTCAAACAGTCGACACACACCTGCAAAAAATATCACCATTAAACCATGAACAAACAAACACATTACATGGAAACCACTCTACATATGTTTGCTCCTTCCAATAATAAATTATCCCCAAAATATAACCAAAAATCCCCAAATATGAAATAAACCCCTAAATATGGAGAAACTTGAAATACACATCGGAATAATTCTTGTAGAGAATCAAATAAGCTACAAGAGCTGTTAGAATATATTTTTCAATGTTCCCCATATTTAAGGATTTATTCTAGATTTAGAGGAAAATACCCAAAATATAGAGTATATTCCGAAATATGAGGAAATTTGAAAAATACCTAGGAACAACTCTGGTAGAGAATATAATTCTACATAGGTGTTCAAAGTTTCGCGATGATTGTGTGATGGATTTTAAAGAAAATGAGGAAAACGCCGAGCGTCACGCTAAAAATCTTTATTTTTGGGTAGCGCCCCTATTGCATCAAAAAAATTAGACTAAGCTACCAGTGCGAGAAGGCTATCATATCTTAATGTACTTACAGTCACTCTATAAACATTTTAGTACCATTCGTGTTTAGTCACCCCAGGTGGTACCGATATCTGGCCTGGCTCATGGACTAGTTCTTGTAAATCTTGATATATCAGTAACTGTTAAGGACGAGTATGCGCAGCGTCTCGAGAAACCCACGCTGGAAAACATCTGAACTACGGGAAGCGTAGAACAGATAAGAGTTCTAAGCTTTTTTTCTTTTTTTATTTTTTTATTATTTTTTTCGTAGTGGCATCCACATCATAAGGATGAGTCTGTAAGTTATTATGAGCGTACGCTTACGATGATTGGTCTCTATGCTCCGGGGCGGGTGTTTTGAACAGGTGACTTGGAGTTCAAAGAGTGCCATTACTATATAAGGCATGTTGTCAATGATTCCAGGGCCACTACTAAATATTAGGTTTTCCTTCTTCCTTTGGGACTCAAACCTATAATTTAGACAATGACACTTGTACCTTAACCCTATTTGGTCCAAGAGAGGCATTTTTGGACCTCCCCTGTTTCGCTCTATTAGTTTGGAAATCTTAAGACATTTCACCCCATTAGTTTGGTGAAAGTAAGACGCTTCACCACATTTAGGTGTCAATTTTTAAATGAGCGAGTGATAGCGAGCAGTGGTATGGCACGTTCCCTGGGCGCTACTTGAAGGGGGGAACCACCAAGCCGATTTTATTAAAGTCAAACAAGTCATCTTCAGACAGTGAAAAAAATAATTTTCTTCAGATGTATGATCTGTCTTTTATTATCATGGGTGAGAAGCACTATGGCCAGATATTTGTTGTTATAGTAGCCCCAAGATACCCTTAATGGGAATCCCGCAGCATCCAGGTAGTCCCAGGAGTCACACGTCCCCTGGGGGAGGCGGGGTATAGCGAGATCCATTTGTGAGGGGGCAGCGGAGGAAGAGGTCAGTTTCCTCCATCTGCAGCTCTCTCAGCAGCGCCACCAGATCTAATCGGCATATTATTCCCCCCTTTATTCACCTTATATGACCCGCAGTAGGATACATGGGGCATATTCTTTTCCTCCACTAAAGATGGAGGACCCCCCAAGGGGGGCCAGATTGTTAAACCCATTATATATATTACAGGAATAAAAAATAAATATTCCAACTCACCACTGAACGTTGGAGGCATTTTACATTGTAGGCCTATTGGTGGACAGATAATAGTGCAGTTAATAGCGGCCCATCTGAAGTCACAGGCACAAATATAAAGAATGAATATAGATATTGACAAAATTAGTTGGTCCAAACATTATTGGCAAATATCCTATATGGTAAATGAAAAATGCAATCTATAACAGGTATGGACATTAATTTTGTAGACAGTATCTATTGTAAAATTACACACCTGTGGGTAAAATATGATGGTATTGTCTGACATCTGGCATTCTGTGTCCAATGTTTTTTTTAGCCAAGATCATTGGCTCTATGTTTTACCATTTTCACTACCTAGGGATAAGGGAGGAGGTACAGCGTGGTGGGCTGAAGAGGTAAAAATAGCTGTTGAAGACAAGAAGAAAGCGAATAGAGAGTGGTTGGGTAGTAGAGGGAATGAAGATTTGGAGAGACAGAAAAGTGCGAGGTACGTGGAGAAAAATAAAGGGGTGAAGAGAGCAGTGAAGGAAAGTAAGAGAAGAGCAGAAGAGGATTTTGGAAGGAATCTAAGTGTAAAATAGAGGGAGTATAAGAAACTGTTCTGGAAAGAGGTCAAGAAAGTTAGGGAGGGTAGCAAGGGAAATAGTAAGGATGTGATAGATAAGAATGGACAAGTGATAGCCGAGAAGCAAGAGAGAGTCGAAAGATGGAGGGAGTGCTTCAACAAATTGCTAAATGTAAGGAGTGAAGCACCAGCAAACATAGTTGGATGGGGTATGGGAGGGAGAAGAAGATAAGAAGTGGAGGAGGAGGTGGGGATCAGGAGGCCAGAAGTGTGTGAAGCCATAAATAGAGTGAAGATGGGGAAAGCATCAGGAATAGATGGAGTGTGTGGGGAAATGCTGAGTTATGGTGGTGAGATAGTGATCGAATGGGTATGGAAAATGTGTAACCTAGCATGGGAGAAAGGAAGTGCACCTGATGACTGGAAGACAGGCATAATAGTCCCCCTGTCTAAGGGTAAAGGGGAATGAGGAGTGCAGGGTGGTAACCACGAGGGTATATGCCTTCTAAGCGTAGTAAGGAAGGTGTACAGTAGGGTAGTGAGTGAGAGAGTGAGAGCAAACATGGAGAAATGGATAGGTGACAAGCAGGGCAGGTTTAGGAAGGGAAGAGGATGTGTAGATCAGATATTTGCCCTGAAATGTGTTGTGGAAAAATATCTGGAGAAGGGACATAAGTTGTATGCTGCCTTTATGGACTTGGAGAAGGCCTATGACAGAGCTGATAGAGAAGGTATGTGGAATTAAGTACTGAGAATATACGGAGTAGAGGGCAAGTTCCTGAAAGTAGTGAAGAGCATGTATGAGGGTGCAAAGTCAGTACGTGTGGAGGATGAGCAGAGAGAGTTCTTTGATCTGAATGTTGGGTTGAAGCAAGGGTGTGTGATGTCCCCATGGTTGTTCAATATACAGTATATATGGATGGAGTTATCAAAGAAATACAAGGAAGAGCAGTGACTGTTGGTGTACCTCTGATAAGGGAAGGAAACGAGTGGAAGCTACCTGTACTGCTGTTTGCTGATGATACAGTTCTGATGAGCAATAGTGAATGGGAGTTGCAGGGGCTGGTATATATGTTTGGAACAGTGTGTGAAAAACAGAATCTGAAGGTAAATGAGGGGAAGAGCAAGGTTATGGTCTTTCAAAGGGGTGCAGCCACAGAGTGTGAGGTGAAGTTGAATGGTCAGGCTATGGAGAATGTCAGCTCGTTTAAGTATTTGGGCAGTGTGTTGAGTAAAGATAGGAATATGGATGAAGAAGTGTGGGAGAGGGTGCAACAGGGGAAGAGGTTTGTAGGAACGTTGAAAGCAGTAACAAGAAATAGAGTGATCAGCATGGAAGTAAAAAGTTATCGCATGACAGTGTGGTAATCCCAACATTGACTTACGGGAGCGAAGCATGGATGTTGTTGAAGAGACTCAAACCAAGAGTGAGAGGGGTGGAAATGAGTTACTTGTAATACTTGAGAAGTGCGTGCGGAGTTACATGGAGGGATAGACAGACGAATGAGGAAGTACAAGAGAGGTGTGGTGTGGATGTAGATGTGCTGGAAAGTGTGAAAAGGAACACCTTGAGATAGTTCGGCCATATGGAACGTATGGGAAGCGAGAGAATAACTAAGAGGGTATACGAGAGTGAGGTGGAAGAACAGAGAGGGAGAGGTAAATTGAGAGAGGTGGAAGGATGGAGTGAAGAAGTATATGAATGAAGGCGGTGCTGGTTGGTAGGAGGGGCGTCGACTGATTGAGGACAGAGGTGCATGGGGCCGTTTCGTTCGTGGCCACCCCTTCGGGGATCACAGCGTCCGGCAATAGATAGATAGACTACCTATATATTGATTCAATATAGAATATTTAGATTATATTCAATATAATCGGCCGTAGCGCGGTTGGTAGAGAACTCGCCTTCAAACTGTGAGGTTGATGGTTCGAGTCTCGGGCCAGCCAGTGTGTGTTATTGGCGGACGCCAGTGCTGTTGGTAGACGGTGCGGTCTAGCAATCTGTGGCAACTATTCACTGAAGTCCCTGATCATCAGGGCACCCACCCTAGCCTAGCTCTCGAGTAGGGAGTGCATGGTGATAACAAACGCATCATTATTGAATATCATCTAAATAGTCTAATATATCCCTCCATAGGCCTCAAAATGCCCCTAAATGTGTTTAGTTTTCAATAACTTTCTCAGACCCCCCAGCTGCAGAAGTTCGTATCACTTGCCCCTCACTCCCTCCTTATGAATTATGCCTTTGGACCTCCTACTCAAAATCTTTGTTCCGCCCCTGGTCAGATGTTTGGACAGAGGCACAATTCCAGTACTTGCCATAGGCACTATTTTCCAGAGATACACCCCTGATAGCGAGCCTATAACTTAGAAGCAATGGCCTTCGGCTAGGACATTCTTTATTGAAAAATTTATTAATTTAGATTAAAAGGGGGTCTGGATGGGCATTTTTTAGTTTGAAGGAATTGTTTGGGAAATAAATTTTGTTAGCCAAAGGGACAAACTAAAATATATTGCTTAAAAATGGCAAACTCAAGCAAAATTTAAAAAAACAATTAAACAAAATATTGTATCACAATAACGCACAAAAGTCAGATCAGGTAGTGTTAAGGTGGTTTTAACTCGTTGAGCCCCATCTGAAAAGTAACTTGATGTAACGCCTAGTCCCAGGCATTATTCATATTTGTTTGTTCTTTTGTTTAAATAAAACAAAATGGCATGGCCCAAGGTGGTCTCTGTAGGGTGCCAACTTTGCCCCACAGCCTTATGGTGCTATCACACTGGCATATTTTCTGTCGTCCTTCATCAATACCCCGATTTGCATGGTCCTTTATCTCTCGTTTCGTGGTCTTTTCGGCATACCCGTGGTCACCCAAGTACGCCGGGAAATCGTGGTCATGCCCACGATAATACTATACTTAAAGGACCATTTATAGTATGAATATATATTTTGCATATATTTAATTATATCTGAATACGAACAAATGACATATAAAAGGAAATTGATGCATTATGAACTGCAATACACTCATTGTTATTATAAAATTAAGTGAGATGAGCCCTGAGGAAAATTCACTAACACCTAGCCTCCAACATCCAAACACATCAGCTGACACATTGAGGCCAGCTGTTCGAATTGCGAGCATAAGGGAGATCAACCACCACAGCAACAACAGCTCCTGCAGACAAAATGGCGGACCTCTACCCAAGCGCCCGGGAAGCGGCAAAGAAAACGGAGAGAATGTACCAATGAGGGGATACTTTACCATCCTAAAACTCTCCAACTCCCCAGATAATAGAAACACCATCACCCTGTTACCAAAAATGCAACCAGACCACTATTATGTCACCGACAGGACTAGCCCCAACCAGTGCACCAGGCCAAAACAGTCCCGTCCCCCCCGAAAAAAGGCAAAACTCAGGAAACACGTGGACCCACCATCACTGACGCGACCACAACTTAACCCACTAATTGCCCCCTTGCAGTGTCTCCTTTATCATTACCTTGCAAAT
The DNA here is from genome assembly GCA_037953745.1 of Lithodes maja. Lineage (NCBI taxonomy): Eukaryota > Metazoa > Arthropoda > Malacostraca > Decapoda > Lithodidae > Lithodes > Lithodes maja. The sequence continues at coordinate 95,632 of JBAKBP010000284.1, read as the reverse complement.
CCAACAGTGCCCCTCTGGCGAGATCCCTAGAATAATATCCAAGCCCTCCTCAACAACCTAAATATCCTCCCTTACGTCCCCGTGTGCCGTAATAACCCTCGTAACTTGGGGAAAACGTTAACCCCAAACAACCCCAATATCTCCACCACGACACCACCCACCGACACCCATCGTAGATCCTCTTCGTCACGGCAGAAGGAGCTACCCAAAACATCAGCCACCGCCCGTCCATCTCCTCCTGCAGCTTCAGGAGAAATACCGACAACCACCATGCCCTTGATGACCGGAGTCATCACGACCAAGACTACGCAGCAGAAAGAGACACTACTCACACTGGCCAATGAAAAGGCAAGCAATCAGTCTGCTGGCTTAGATTCAATTTTTGAATCCTAGAGAAGTAATCATAGGTTTGGAAGGATAAAAATAAACTCTGAGGCTTGTCTTAATACGCATCTTGGTTCAGGTTTGAATACTGATCACAATTCGCCAGGTTTGAGCACTGGCAGACAAATTGCTGTATCATACAAACCAAAGGGGAAAAGAGAATCTGAAAAGTATCAGATCCCTCAACTAAATCGATCAGGTTTGAGCACTGGTAGATTACCTCTCTCAGGTTTGAGCACTGGCCGAGGAATTGAAAGGACTGAGAAAGTAGGATTTCTGGACTCGGGAAAGTACCAGAACTCTCAATTAAATTGATCAGGTTTGAGCACTGACAGATTACCTCACTCAGGTTTGAGCACTGACCGAGAGATTGAGAAGACTGCGAAACTAAGAGTTCTAGGTGTTGTTCTTGAGGACCCTTCGGGAATCCCTGACCAACATCAAACTTCTCGTAAGGAACACCCCAGACTCGAGATACAGTCTCTCCCTTGTTCAACTTTGGCTAAGTCTAAAACTGAAGTTAAGCATTCGAGTGAAGGTATACGAGTCGACAAACAGAAATTACATCCTAATCCGAGCAAGTCTTTTGATTACCCTAGAGTAGCAGGGAAAATAGTCTCTTCCCCCAGGGCCAGCGTGAGTGAGCATCGGAGAGCCAGCCGTGATGAAGGAAAAAAGAAAGACCGTGCTAAGAGAATTCTGGAATTGTTTGGCCCCGAGTAAAGCCAGAGTGTAAAGGGATTTAAGCGACGTGTGCCATGCCAAGCGTGTCGTGTGTCCCTCTCGCCATACCAGTGTCCAAATCGTTCTCCCACGCCTCTCCAGAAAACTGCTTTAAGTGACTTTTCTTCATTTAGTAGTGGTAACGTGATTGTTGTGATGGTCTAGACTTAGGTGCGCCGAGGATCTTGATATTTTATCCAACGTAGATTTCAAGAGTGCTTTACTCCCCCTTCTTGCGTTGCTTTTGTTATCCTACTTGTTGGAAACACAACACCCCTGTCCACACTGGGTATCGATATATATACAGTCGACCCTCGCAAATCCGGACTTCACCAATCCGGACTTTCAACAATCCGGACACAATCCGGAGTCCGGTCCGATCGTCCGGTAGTGCGTACCGTAACGCATACTTGTCCGAATACTTAAAATTTTGTCCGGTAGGTCAAATATACGTCTCCGATATACGTAAGACCAAGGACAAGTTAAAGAACTATGCTGCTAAATTTTGTGTCGAAGGCAATAAATCTAAAACTGGCAAAGCAAGACCAAGGAAAAATATGACCACAGCTGATCATTCCCAGCTAGATGCAGCTGTACTGAAGTGGTTTCTTCAGGAGAGGTCTAGTGGCGTGAATGTTTGTGGAGGAAGAGAACCTAACCCTCTCTCAAGTATATAACGCCGATGAGACTGGATTTTACTGGCGTTCTATGCCCAAAAATACCCAGGTACACTATTTTCTGAATCCGGACTTTTCCTGAATTCGGACAAGGCCCAGTCTCTTTTAGTCCGAATTTGCGAGGGTCGACTGTATATATACTTTCTCGAATCTCGGGCTCCCGTGATTGACCAGAGAGAAGATATACAAAAGGTGTATGTTGCCTTTATGGACTTGGAGAAGGCCTATGACAGAGTGGATAGAGAAGGTTTGTGGAAAGTACTTAGAATATACGGAGTAGAGGGCAAGTTGCTGAAAGCAGTGAAGAGCATGTATGAGGGTGCAAAGGCGGCAGTACGTGTGGAGAGTGAGCAGAGCGAGTTCTTTGACCTGAATGTTGGTTTGAAACAGGGGTGTGTGATGTCCCCGTGGTTGTTTACTGTATATATGGATGGAGTTATGAAAGAAATACTATCAAGAGCAGTGGATGTTGGTGTATCGCTGAAAAGGGAGGGAATTGAGTGGAAGCTACCTATACTGCTGTTTGCGGATGATACAGTTCTGATGAGTGATAATGAATGGGAGTTGCAGGGTCTGGTAAATGAGTTTGGAACAGTGTGCGAAAAACAGAATTTGAAGATAAATACGGGGAAGAGCAAGGTTATGGTCTTCGAAAGGGGTGAAGTCACAGAGTGTGAGGTGAAGCTGAACGGTCAGGCTATGGAGATCGTCAACTCTTTTAAGTATCTGGGCAGTGTGTTGAGTAAAGATGGGACTATGGATGAAGAGGTGCGGGAGAGGGTACAACAGGGGAAGAGGGTTGTAGGAACGCTAAAAGCAGTAACAAGAAATAGGGTGGTCAGTATGGAAGTGAAGAAGTCCTTGCATGACAGTGTGGTAATCCCGACACTGACTTACGGAAGCGAAGCATGGACGTTGGTTGGGAGACTCAGACCAAGAGTGAGAGCAGTGGAAATGAATTACTTAAGGAGTGCGTGCGGAGTTACATGGAGGGATAGACAGACTAATGAGGAAGTAAGAAGGAGGTGTGGTGTGGAGGTAGATGTGCTGGAAAGTGTGAAAAGGAACAACTTGAGATGGTTCGTCCATATGGAACGTATGGAAAGCGAGAGAATGACTAAGAGGGTGTACGAGAGCGAGGTGGAGGGACAGAGGGGGAGAGGTAGACCGAATATGAGGTGGAAGGATGGAGTGAGGAACTACATGAACGAAGGCGGTGCTGGTTGGGGGGAGGGGCGTCGACTGACTGGGGACAGAGGTGCATGGGGGCGGTTCGTTCGTGGCCACCCCTTCGGGGATCACGGCGTCAGGCAATAGATAGATAGATAGATAGAAGATATACATATCTGATTTCCCTTTTATTTTATAAAACACATATACACATAAGGAAGATCACTCGTTGGGCACCTGCATTAATGTGTTCTAGGTCACCAGGTTCATGGCCAAAATAATGGATATCTCCTACGCAGAGTTGAATGCTTCAAGTTATTAACTCATAAACTGCGAAGCTATGGTAGTTCAAACCATCCCGCCAAGCGAAGGTATTTAGTTCTATTCTGACGAAAAACGTCATAATAATAATAATAATAATAATAATTTTACTTATTTAAAAGAGCGCTCAATTTTCAAAATGAATTCGCAAGCGCTTCAACACAAAACACAATTTCAATAAAACTACATTAACCCCCTGAGTGCCAGGTCCGTATATATACGGACTAGGGTCTTGTCACGCCCAGTGCCAGGGCCAGGTCCGTATATATACGGACTCGCCGAAAAAAATTGTAGCAGCGAAACGACTGCACCTATGGCTTTCATATTTCTACCACATGTACCTTACCCTTCTGGCTTCTTGCCACCACCAACACAACCCCCTCCCCCCACCCACTCGCTGACTATCGGTCGCCTCACAAGGAAAAAAAAGGAAAATTTGTGGCGGCGAAACGACTGCACCAATCGGTTCCATATTTGTGTGACAAGTCCCTTACCCTTCTGCCTTCCCCCCAACCGCCTCCCACCACCCACTTCCAGCGTATCCGTACGAAGAAAAGGAAAAAAAGAAAAATCTGTGGTGGCGAAACTACCTCACCAATCGGCTTCATATTTGTAACACGAGTCAATTACGCTTCTACCATCCCCCAAACCACCCTCCTACCTATACGTTCCGATACCATAAAAGTCGATGATTTACTCTGAAAATTTCAGCTAGATTCGGGACCATCGGGGACCTGATTTCTGGCGAAAATGGACAAGGGGAGTGTTTTTTTTACCATTATCCTTCCTTTCTCACCCAACTTGATAGATTTAGTCAAAACAATAAAAATATAAAATCCTCTGGCACTGGCAGATGTATAGGGTCAATAATTGTCTGGCACTCTGCGGGTTAACATATTTACAACACAATTTACACAGTTATTAACCTCTCGGCTGCGCATGGGGGGTATGAGACACCACACTCCTGTGCTGACGTATTTGAGCTGTTCCCATCACTAACATCGTTATTTTACCATAAATAGCATTAATACTTATCCATATGCGCCTATTATAGGTTGATTATAAAGGTATTAACCTCTGAAGTGCGCACGGGGGTAATTGAAAACCTCCCCCTGTGCTGACGTATTTGAGGTTTTTCGTCACTAAAATATTCATTGTACCATTAATAGCATTAATAATTATCCATATGCGCCTATTATGGGTTGATTATAAAGGTATTAACCTGAAACAACAATAAAACGAGTGAAAACAGCGTTTGGATGGTCAAAATCGGAGATATAGCCCGCGAGTTGTATAATGTATGGGTGAGGCAAGCTACCTTCCCGCCAATTTTCCCCAAGGCCACTGCGACACAGTCGATCGATACTCTCTCTCTCTCTCTCTTGCACTCGATTGCTATCAGTGATGACAACACCCTGCTTGCAACTCGCTAATGTTAGCACGAAAATATACCTCAGAATAAGGGAATAATAGGGAAAATAGGTGATAACTAAGGGATAGGAGGAAAGTGGGGAAGGAGGGGAGGTAGAGGACTGAGATTTTGCATGGCCCAGGGGCCAAACAAAAATAAAAAAATAAAAAAATAAAAATAAATTTTTTTTTTTTTTTTCGATGTCAAAAGTTGATTTTTAATTTTACTTACTCAGGAGAGTCTTCCCGCAGTCCGCCGGGGGAACTCTTAAGAGTCTTCCCGCAGCTCCCGGGTTAACCTGTTACAACAATAAAACAAGTGGAAACAGTGTTTGGATGGTCAAACTCGGCGATACAGGCCGGGAGTTACATAATGTATGGCTGAGGCAACCTCCCTGCCCTCCACCACTCCCCTTGTCTGGAGAGACACTGTTCCACAATGGTCTCTCTCTCGCTCTTTCCCACGCTTGGTAACAGTGATGACAACGCCCTGCTACCAACTCGCTAATGTTAGCACGAAAATATACCACAGAATAAGGGAATAACAGGGAAAATAGGTGATAACTGAAGGAGGGGAGGAAAGTGGGGAAGGAGGGGAGGTGGAGGAGTGATATTTGGCATGGCCCAGGGGCAATAAAAAAACAAAAAACAAAAACAAAAAATTTTTTGGGGCGTTTTAAATGGATTTTTTAATAGTTACTCTTAAGAGTCTTCCCGCAGTCCGCCGGGGGAACTCTTAAGAGTCTTCCAGCAGTTCCCGGGTTAATACAATAATTATAACCACTAAACTCTATAATCATCTGTCACCACACCATTCCTCAGGTCGTAACACTTTTGAAACGTAAAGGTCTTTAAATGCTTCTTGAAGGACTCAACAGATATAGACTGCTTAATACAGTCCGGCAAACGATTATACAACCTTGGAGCCAAATATATAATTATTACTTATCCATATGCACCTATTTGGCTTTTATTATGAACATATGAACATTTAAGAGCAATAAAATAAGTGGGAATAGCATTTGGGGGGTGAAAAAGACGTATTATTGCCGCAAGGTCGTATCATGAGGCGAGAGCTGGGGGGACGTATATCCCCCCTCTCTGAGCTGAAGAGCGACACTGAGGCCTTGCACTAGAAGTCTCTGTTGCAAGGATCTCTAGCTGTCTCGCCCGTATTAACCCTTTCATTGCGGGTGACGTTCTGGTACGTCCTGGCAAGTTATAGCAATTTCCAGGCTTTAAAAGCCTGTAAAAAACGTAAAAATCGAGTGTCAGTGGGCGGGAGCGTGAGGGGCCCATCTCCGTTCCTCAGAGCAGTGAGCGGCCCACTGAAGTTGACTGTGTCTCGCGCGGGTCTCTCTCTCTCTCTCACAACAGTGTAGCCAAGCGAGCGAGTGCTACCAAATAGCGGGTTTCCCGCGTTTTACTGGCACCGCTGCGGATGAACCAGACCATGTACGGGGCCCATTCTGGTCTCATTTTGAAGCTATTTTCGCCTAGTTTTCGGCAGAATACAGTTCATTTAATGTAGATGCTTGATTTATCATTCAGGAGTGCCTGAATATGCCCTAAATAGACCAAACATAGCTGCAGCCAATGGGTTAAAGAGACCTGGTGAGGGAATTTCGCGCCAAAAATTACCCGATCTATCTATCTATCTATCTATTGCCTGACGCCGTGATCCCCGAAGGGGTGGCCACGAACGAACCGCCCCCATGCACCTCTGTCACCAGTCAGTCGACGCCCCTCCCCCCAACCAGCACCGCCTTCATTCATGTAGTTCCTCACTCCATCCTTCCACCTCATATTCGGTCTACCTCTCCCCCTCTGTCCCTCCACCTCGCTCTCGTACACCCTCTTAGTCATTCTCTCGCTTTCCATACGTTCCATATGGCCGAACCATCTCAAGTTGTTCCTTTTCACACTTTCCAGCACATCTACCTCCACACCACACCTCCTTCTTACTTCCTCATTAGTCTGTCTATCCCTCCATGTAATTCCGCACGCACTCCTTAAGTAATTCATTTCCACTGCTCTCACTCTTGGTCTGAGTCTCTCAACCAACGTCCATGCTTCGCTTCCGTAAGTCAGTGTCGGGATTACCACACTGTCATGCAAGGACTTCTTCACTTCCATACTGACCACCCTATTTCTTGTTACTGCTTTTAGCGTTCCTACAACCCTCTTCCCCTGTTGTACCCTCTCCCGCACCTCTTCATCCATAGTCCCATCTTTACTCAACACACTGCCCAGATACTTAAAAGAGTTGACGATCTCCATAGCCTGACCGTTCAGCTTCACCTCACACTCTGTGACTTCACCCCTTTCGAAGACCATAACCTTGCTCTTCCCCGTATTTACCTTCAAATTCCGTTTTTCGCACACTGTTCCAAACTCATTTACCAGACCCTGCAACTCCCATTCATTATCACTCATCAGAACTGGATCATCCGCAAACAGCAGTATAGGTAGCTTCCACTCAATTCCCTCCCTTTTCAGCGATACACCAACATCCACTGCTCTTGATAGTATTTCTTTCATAACTCCATCCATATATACAGTAAACAACCACAGGGACATCACACACCCCTGTTTCAAACCAACATTCAGGTCAAAGAACTCGCTCTGCTCACTCTCCACACGTACTGCCGCCTTTGCACCCTCATACATGCTCTTCACTGCTTTCAGCAACTTGCCCTCTACTCCGTATATTCTAAGTACTTTCCACAAACCTTCTCTATCCACTCTGTCATAGGCCTTCTCCAAGTCCATAAAGGCAACATACACCTTTTGTTTCTTCTCCAGATACTTCTCCACAACACAATTCAGGGTAAAAATCTGATCTACACATCCTCTTCCCTTCCTAAAGCCTCCCTGCTCGTCGCCTATCCATTTCTCCGTTCTCACTCTCACTCTCTCAATCACTACCCTACTGTATACCTTCCCTACTACGCTTAGAAGACATATTCCTCGGTGGTTACCACACACTCCTCTTTCCCCTTTGCCCTTATATAGGGGGACTATTATGCCAGTCTTCCAGTCATCGGGTGCACTCCCCTTCTCCCATGCTAGTTTGCACATTTTCCATACCCATTCTATCACTATCTCACCACCATACCTCAACATTTCCCCACACACTCCATCTGTTCCTGGTGCTTTCCCCAACTTCACTCTTTTCATGGCTTCCCACACTTCTGACCTCCTGATCCCCACCTCCTCCTCCACTACTTCTCTTCTTCTCCCTCCCATACCATATCCAGCTATGTTTGCTGGCTCTTCATTCCTTTCATTTAGCAACTCACTGAAGTACTCCCTCCATCTTTCGACTCTCTCTTGCTTCTCGGCTAGCATTCTCCCATTCTTATCTTTCACACCCTTACTGTTTCCCTTGCTACCTTCCCTAACTTTCTTGACTTCTTTCCAGAACAGTTTCTTACTCTCCCTCCATTTTACACTCAGATTCCTTCCAAATTCCTCATCTACTCTTCTCTTACTTTCCTTCACTACTCTCTTCACCACCCTCTTACTCTCCACGTACCTCGCTCGTTTCTGTCTCTCGGAATCTTCATTCCCTCTACTACCCAACCACTCTCTATATGCTTTCTTCTTTTCTTCCACAGCTATTCTTACCTCTTCTGTCCACCATGCTGTACCTTTCACTCCCCTCCCTCTTCTCCTCACTCCACACACCTCCTCAGATGCTCACAATTACCCGATAAAAGGGGGAATAAACAGAAAAAATAGCTGATAATTGAGGAGGGGGGGAAGGGAGGGGGTTGGGACACATATATAGGAGTGGTAGAAAGTAATGGAGGGGAATTATCTCATCTAATCACAAATTGCTTTGTTTTGAGTGCCACTGGGGTGTTTTCTAAGTTTTTTTTTAAAGCTCTGGATGTATTGAGGACAGTCACAGTGCACCAGAAAAAACTCTATTGATGACGGTCGCCATTTATGGGTTAATTTATGCTAGTTTGACGCATATATATTTATATATGTAATCTTGAGTACCTTTATGACTTAAATACTTGTTATTCTTGATTCTTGTAATTGAATTATCATTATGTGTTCTTGTTATTTTAATAGTTCTCTTGTCCAATATTGTTGTCCTCAGTATTTTGCCCTATTAACTTCGTACTTATGCCCTTTTGGCTTTGCGATTTTAAAGATATTTTGTGCATCCTCTGCTGATCGTGATTTTGATCATTGTTTTAGAACGATTTATATATGTGTTAAGGTTATTGCCTCTGATTTTTATTAATCATTTATCTTGTATTTTATCCCAACTTTATTAGTAATCCTGGAGACCCATATGATTTATGAACCTCTACTATAATTGAATAAAACTTGTGTAACCTTACTTTGTTTTCTTTTTATTGCCTGTTATTTTGTGTGGTGATTTTGGAAATACGGCCAGTCTTCGCCCAGTAGAGCAGCCTTTTATTGTACCAGAATATATCAAACGTGGTATAACATAAGAGCTATACACTCATTTGGTTACATTTGATTGATGTCATGATACTGTAGTTTAGGATATAATTTAGGCTATACAATTTAGGATTGGGTAAACTAAGTTAAGATTGGCTAAGTGTATGCTAGGTCAGGATAAGTTAAGTTATACAGGGATAATGTTGGGATAAGTTAGGTTAGCATAGTTAGGCTAGTTAAATTTGTTTAGTTATTATAATAAATACCTATATCCAAAAATATGTGGCCTAAACCTATTCTCACCAAGATGCATAGGCTATATTATTAAATCAAAATACCCAACCTAGTTTAAAATAAATGATAGGCTACCGTACATTCTTTTGAAGTTATCCTAATTAGGAATAAAATCTGTCAGCGAGGCTCAAACTCTCAAGCTTCAAATTTAAACCCACGACGGATATCACTCGCCGCCTAGCCGACTGATGGTGGGAGGTGTTTATCCTGTTCGTGATTTTCGTGTGAGTCGTGACCTTCAGCTTTTGTCGTCTATTCAGCCATCAGCTGTTGCTGGGTGCCTCTTCAAACCTCCCGCGCCGGCACACCACAGCTGGGCGAGGCAGCATGACTGATGTACGATGCCTCCAGTTTTCGAGTAACAGTTATTTACACCACCCGAGCATCAAGTGTGCCTTCATAGTTCATATACTAGCAACATGTATCACATAATATCATTGTAATGGAAGTTACAGTGTGATAAGTGCATAGATTCAAGCTTTATAAATGCCGATGAGTGGCAAGGCCCGCGCGCGTCTTGGTTACCATGGCGACGGGCGGCCAGCTGACTGCCACTACTCTGCCACCACTTTCACTTTAATTCTGTGCCTCTCTTACACACTCTGTTTATTGATTTTATACTTTATCGTATGTTTTATAGTTAGAATATGAGTTCTACACATTGTTTTAGGCACTTTTGACTTAGAAATATGGGTTTTCACATTGTATTTTTAGTGGGGAGACAGTGGGAGGTGGTGGTGAAGGCAGTCATGGGGGAGGACCATGCCGCACTTGTTGACCCCTCTCAACCTCAGCATCTCTTCTGACCCCTACGATGGCCTGGCTGAATTTTGAGGAATGCCATGGGGTCTGGGTCTATAATAATAATAATAATAGTTCTTAAAGCTAGCGCATGCTAAGCTAGCTAAGGATAGCTCAATAAGGCCGATTAGGCGTATTTCCATTGGGGTCCTGTACTACTACCCCATCCCTTTGCTCATGAGGGATGGTAACGACGCAGTGCTTGTGAAAAATCTTTAATGCGCCGAGCGTGGGCGCGAACCCGGGCCTTCTGGGTGGAAGTCCGAGACGCTAGTCACTACACCAAGCGAGCCGCTACTTGGTGGGGAGTCAACTATGTCATGGGGAGCAGTGGGGGAGCGATACCCACTCTCCTCCCTTTTTTCAACATCACAAGGTGACGACAGATGGGAACAATGGGCTCCTCCTCTATCTCCATCATAGTTGGCCGAAACTTCTCCCCTGAATCCTCATCTGACGTTCCATTGTCACTATCAGGCACATCACTTTCCTCAAGTATAGCCAGTGCATTCTTAAGGCTAACACCCCTGCGTGGGTACCGACGAGGTAGGTCAGACATCGATGTGTCACTCGCGTGGTCAACGGGAAAACTGTCTTCCCCCCTCCTCCCGCGCGTCCCCACCGCGGCTAGACTTGTGGGTTGCCAAGTATTGGCACTGTCGGCAACATCCTAAGGAACATACCATATAAATCTGAACCCTCTAGCTACTATAGGACAAGAATAAATAAGGTCGAAAGTGCCGACGCAGGTGGTGAGATAAGTGGGGAAACTGGCGTCCCCCACCCGCCCGTCCCCACCCGCACTGCTAGACTTGGGGGTTGCTGAGTACTGCCACTGTTCGGCAACATCATAAGGTATATCCCATACAAATTTGAACCCTCTAGCTACCATATGACAAGAGTAAATAAAGTCGACGGTTCCGATGCAGGTGCTGCGGCGCTGGGAATTAGCGTTACATACAATGCCGACGCAGATGCTGCGGTGCTGGTGCCCAGTAGGTTAATCCCATGATACGAGAGCGTTAGACACAGGTGTAACAGCCCGTTTTTCATGTAACACCCCCACCTCTACAGTCTTCAGAGGATCTACAAGGAAGTCTTCCCCTAACTTCTGTCGCCGTCACACGACAGGACCACCCCACGGACCAGGACGTCGTAGGGATTACCAGGCAGCAACATCTTCAGAGATCTTCATAACCTGCCTGTATCTTCCCCTTGAGACAACTAGAGGATCCTCGATCGTGCTGCTATTTAAAACCTATCCCTGTGTTATGTAACATTGCACCTCTAACCATATGATATTGTGTGAATAAGAATAACCTATGTTTGTCTATCTATCTATCTATTGCCTGACGCCGTGATCCCCGAAGGGATGGCCAATGTTTGTAATCTGTGTTATATTATCCTCTATTACCTTCGTGTTTGTGTTCTTGTGGGTTCTCATCTTCTCCAGTCGAGTAAGAACCTACCTAATTAGTCAATACAACCCTAGTAAAAACTTGGTATAACATTGGCAGCAGACGATGGTTCTTGATTCGGGAGGAAGAGGCCATTAGGCACAACATCAAAGAAAATTGAGCGTTTTTTTTACATAAAGTCATCATGGCTAATCGTTCTCACATTCCCATACCTAAGTATGAGGCAGACATGTATGACATCAGGACATATTTGGATATGGTCAACTCAGTGCTCAGCCTGGCGTATCAAACAGAGAAAAAATTGCTGTTCTGTTAACTCACCTGGGAAAGGCCGTGTCCCTGGTAGCCGGACATATTACCCCTGATCTCACATGGGTACAATTCTGGCAGATTGTTATTGATGCTATTCAACCCCCCTTGGGCACTGTCGTTGCCCTGAGTAAAATAGACGACATAACTTATGAAGGAGATTTGGACACCACCCTCGGACTTTTGGCACAACACGTCAGGGCTGCATACCCTCTCCAAAGCAATATGCAACAACAACAACACATTTTTAACACCCTGCTGCGAGTGCTACCCAACTTCATCAGAGAGCACTTCACCATCCATGACCCTGTAGGCTACAACCGAGACATCACCATCAGGAAGCTCCTGGCAACCAAACCCAAGACCTCAACAGTCGGAGCTATAAAAAGGTCAGACAACCACCATTCCAGAACCGCCCACATTCCTATAACAGGGCGTATCCTCCAAGCCACGCCCCGAACAGAGTTCCTCCGCCCACTAACCCCATAAATCAAGGCCGACCCACGAGCACCACCACACTCAGATTCCGGAACGGGCCACTGATACTGATCAACCCGTTCTACTTCAGTGCCTACAACACCACCTGTCCCTTACATTACATAAGGGATCATGCAAAACAACAACAACGGCAAGCTTCCAGAGTACTTTCCGTGGATGAGGAATCCCGCTTATTGGAGATTGAGGACAACAATTCTGAAGGAGAATACCCCCTGGAAGCCCCCACCTCAGTCCAGGCCATTTAAGAAAATTCAGAAGAACAGGAAGAGGAAGAAGATATCCCTCAGGTTTTTTTAAGCCTCCCCCACCCATCATGGCTTCGGCGGGGGATTCCACGCTGAATAAACCACCTCCCATCTACCATCTGGCGAAACTGGAAGGGGTACCAGTACGTCTCCTGATAGACACTGGAGCTGCTAGATCCTGCCTGTTCAACCGTTTCTACAACCAAAACTGTCGCAGATTTGGGATGTTAAATGCCACCACCACTAAGCTCATCAGTGCCGGTGACACACCCCTGCCCATCAGGGGAGAGACCACACCCTTACGCATCACCACCCCAGACCCAGAAGCCTCCTGCCACCACTATTGTGTAGTATTCTACTCAGAATGCACACAATATGACGGCTACATGCGATTGGATGTGTTGCAGCACCTACAAGCACAACTGTATTGTGGTCAAAGACGCCTCACATTAAAAAAAAAAAAAAAAAAAAAAAAAAAAAAAAAAAAAAAAAAAAAATCAACTTCCTAAAAACATCCCCAGGAACAAAGTTCAATGGAAGTACGTAAAAGACAAACCAAGCCCGGATGCTGACAAAACAGGCCCCCTCACTACCGCCTCCACGATGACAAGCCATCGTTCACCTACCACCACCTGTACCACATCACAGAAACCACACTCACCTGCTTGCATCACCATAGTTGCCCCAGCAGTCACAACTCAGGCCATGCACATTCTGGCTCAACATCAACAATGGGTACCATTACGTCCCACATCTGATGTTGCTATTATCTTCACACCACAAATGGATCAACCCAGAGCAGATAGATGCAGAGTTCAACCGGCCCTCATATCTTCTCACCACCACGGCGCCCTGATTGCTAACATCACTGATGAGCCCTTACCTTACCCAAGGGCCTCATCATCTGTGACATAGAAACCTTCGACGATGAACTCTCTCCTTCACCTACCATCATGCCTCAGCCTGTACTTCCCATCATTCCTGAGAACTTAACCAGCACCCAATGTCAACAGCTCCTGGAAATCCTCTATGATTTCACGGACGTCTTCGCTCAAAGCCCTACTAAGATCGGGAACACCCGATCTACACCACGGTACCTCCCATCCGTAAACCCTCCAGAAGGAAGAATCTCTTGCAAAGGAAAGAAGAGGAATGCCAGGTGTAAGAAATTATGGATTCAGGAATAGCCACACCTTCAGTCAGTCCATGGTTGTCCCCCGTCGTGTTGGTCAAGAAAAAGGACGGGTCCACAAGATTCTGCGTGGACTATCGTCGCTTAAGGATGCCACGCCCTTACCCAGGATAGACGACTCACGCGACTCCTTACATGGCTCCAGATGGTTCACCACCCTGGACCTGCAGGCTGGATACTGGCAGGGGCCCATCCAGAAAGAACTGCGTTCTCGACCAGTGGGGGAAACCGGTACAAATTTAACGTACTCCCCTTCGGTCTCTGCAACCTTTTCACGCCTGATGGAGTCCGTCCTCAAAGGTCTCACCTGGGAGATCTGCCTGGCGTATCTGGACGACGTAATCGTATACGGCAGAACATGGGAGGAAAACCTGCAAAGACTACGGCAGGTGCTGGAACAGATACGAGCTAAAGCCCACAAAATGTTCGGTAGCTCGTACCTCCGTCGGGTTCCTCGGTCATGTTATCTCGGACGAGGGCATCTCACCCGACCCTAAAAAAACTCTCCGCCATAGCAGCACAAACACCCCCTCGCACTGTCAAGGGCGTCCGTTCATTCCTGGGACTCGCCACATACTACCGGAGATTCGTGAAGAATTTTGCAGCCATCGCACGCCCTCTTCACAAACTCACCAAGAAGGACGAACCTTTCGAAAGGACCAAGGAAAGGGACCAAGCTTTCAATACACTCAAACAACACCTCATCCAAGCCCCTACAGTAGCCTTTCCAAATTATACCCAACCCTACCGCCTGTATACCGACGTGTCCCTCTACGCAATAGGAGCTGTTCTCGCTCAGGTACAGAATGGACGGGAACATACAATAGCCTGCGACAGTGCCACTCTAAACACTGCCCAACACAACTATGCTGTCACCAAAAAAGAGTGCCTAGGTGTCATCTGGGCCCTAAATCACTTCAGGTCTTTCCTCATGGGAACCAAAGTCGACGTAATTACTGATCATCAATCCCTTCATTGGTTACAGCAATCAGAGACGACCTGTGCCCTCATCTGCTGGCGGGAAACCCTGGAGGAATTCGACTTCGAGATCCACTACATGCCCGGGAAGTTGCATACTAAAGCCGATGCACTCTCCCGTCTACCAGTCACAAGACCAGAAATAAATAGCATAGTCATCCCATGAACTACATCACAGAAAACGCGACAGAATCAGTCCAAAGAAAACGACACCCCCTATCTCCTCACATTATGGCTGACTAAGATAAAACCCAAGTGGATCCCAAAAGACGTCTTTTATCACTTACATCGGATAGGCAATCAACTCTAGCCTACACTGATTCCGGCCACATAGCTGTCGACCCCCACACCGCCCAAGACATTTTCCTCATCATACACGAGAGAAACGGAATCCACCTGGGACAAACTAAGATGCTACAAGTGTTTCAACAAGTATATTGGACCACCAACCCTTCCACCATAGCCAAAAGAGTCGCTGAAGCTTGCAGGCCCTGCGGCATGGGCAAGGACAGGACCAGAACCCCAGGACCAGCAGGCAAATTAACCGCCATACAACCATGGCAGATCCTGTCCCTGGATGTGATGGGCCCCTTTCCCCCCAAACAGGGTAAGACATTCGTTGTGACTTTTGTCAACGTCTACTCCCGCTTCGTGGTCGCCTGCCCTGTAAAAGAACACAGCGCCTCTACAGTAGCAGAAGTCCTCGCAAGCGAAGTATTTGCCAACTTCGGTCTCCCCGCTGTACTCCTCTCCAACAACGCCTCTGAATTCTCTGGCCAAGTTTGGGAACAATTTTCACAACTCTGTGGCATCAAGGTGTCACACTCGTCCCCCTGCTGGACACAAAGGAACTCGGTTTGCGAGAGGAGTCACAAAACTATAAACAACCAGATCCAGACACGCCTAATCGCATTGCAAACCCAAGACTGGCCAGCTCAACTCAAAATGATAGTAGGGAATAAACACGTGACCCCGTGAAGACAGCATCACACCCGACGAGAGGTTGTATGGTGTAGCAGCCTTGCTGCTACCCTTCAGGAAATTGGCAAGCATACCAACCTCCTCCACCATCTCCACCGACCCTCTACAACACCTAAAGAACGTCCTACACACTGCCCAAGTTTGCCAGGACGTAGTTCAGGAAGCCACACCTCCTCAGAGCCCTTATGCCGTGGGCGACCAAGTGATGGTGGCTAGACTACCTATATCCAACAAGCTGGGCCCCAGGTATGTCGGACCTTACAAAATCACCAAGGTCCCCAATCCGTATCAGATTATCGTGAATTATCACGGCAAATCCCGGGTTTACCGGAATCGTTATGTGAGGATTCATCATCCTTCTGGTTATGGACAGGAAAAGGTCATGCCCATCGAGTACCCCCGCCCCCACACACAAAAATAACGTCCCAGCTCAATCTACCTCGCCGTGAGTTTCATATTTCACCTCCTTCTCCCTCATCATCTCAGCCTTCTCGACCCCCTCCTTCGCCACCTTTATCACCCTCAGTTTCACCCCCTTCACCTCAACCTCCTTCCACTCACTCTCTTCCTCGACATCTTCCGCATTCTTCAGCTCCCACTCGACATAAATATTTGTTTTCGCCCTCGCTCTCAACTTACTCGCCGAGCCCTAAGCCGACGCCCTTCAATCACTTCACCCCCTAGATCAAAATGCCTTCAACCCTTCTCTACCCGCAGACTCACCCCCCCTCATCATTCTTGCCACCCACTTCTTCAGTACCTCCTCACATCTCACCATCTCCACCTTCTCCCTCCCGCAGGCAAATTCCTGTTGTCCCCGCACCTTCTTCGTCAGCACCCTCTACCTCTTCCCCCCTTCTTCCCCGCCCTTTGCTATCCAGTCGCCTCGTTCCACCCCTATCCATCCAGCATGTCTCCTAACTTGCAAAAGTTATTAGTCCATATCTGATCCCATCACCCTCTCACCTTCTCTCTCTCATACTCCCCCACTCCCAACCCTAGGCCTACCCCCGCAACCCCCACTCCGACCCTTCTCTCCCCCGCCCAACCTCCGCCTTGCCTTCCTACCGTACCATTAACACCTGCCTCATCCTTTCACCCCCCACCTGTTCGCACAAGATCAGGCCATCTTTCAAAATCCCCCATTCGTTTATCCACAACTCCTACACCATCTTCAAGCTCTCCACCTTCTTCTCTACTTGCCCATACTTTTAAATCATCTCCTGCACTCCTACGAGCCCCAGCACTCAGAATAGCGAGTGCAACTAACACAACTTTCCATTCCCCTACCATCGCCACCTGTCAGATCAACTCACAGGTGAGGTCAAGCGCTACCTTTGCGTCCTCACCCAACCATAAAACAGGACCTATCAAATACACAAAAATAGCTTCCTGTTCAACCACCACCAGCACAACACCTCCTCGAGATGCCCCACCATACTTCCGCAACATGACGTCTCCCATCAAGGCTCCACTACCTGCCTCCAACTCCGGAGATAACCCTGGACTTCCCTTCATTAAGAAGGTACGATTGGGAGAAGAGACCGGCAACCTGTACACCGTCAGATTTCGGGACGAGCTAAAATCCTTCCTGGAATACTCTCACTGCACCTCTTACCTCACCATTTACGCTAACACCTCTCGACCTGCAGACGCCCGCTCCCAAGCTTGGTGTGCGTATCTGGAGGGGCACCACACATTTACCCGCCAGGGGAGTGTCTGGTACTTCACAATCCAGCCACGAGGTTGTGGCTACTACCCAGGAGAGGGAAGTGAGATAGGGGAGAAAAACAAAGGAGGAGATGGAGGCTATCTATCTATCTATTGCCGGACGCCTTACTCCCCTTACGAGGGTGGCCATACACAGAATGCCCCCAAGCGGACCTATTCCCTGTGAGAGGGACAGCCCGAGCCAGTTTAGTGAAGGACTTACAGGATTGACCACTCAATTTAGGATCCGTCCGACTCCGAGGCCCTCTGTGTATCTTGTTAGCACTATTTTTCTACAGTGGTGTTCGGCTAATCCATGCACTAACCTGCCTTACTCTTAGGTAAGCAGTACGGATTTGTATCAGGTTTACTCCCCTAGACAGGTTGCCAATCAAAGTTGACAAGTCCCTTCCACCCGGATTTGTATAAGGTTGTCTCCCCTAGATGAGTTGCCGACCAAGGCTAACGAGTCCCATCCACCCGGGTATGAAGGCACCAGTACAAAAACAACTCCTGTCACCATGCCGCCGAGACAAAAGAGGACACAAGAGCCTCCTCACCCCGGCAGGCTCGGGTCGCCACCATCACCTCGCCACTTCCCCCGACACCAGGAAAAGACCTAATTGTGAGATTAACCTACGACACCACCAGCAGAACCAAAAAAGGCCAACCACAACATACAGGAGAGAAACCCTTCCATAAATCCCAAACCACCACACGCCCATCTTGCCCGGAGATTCACCACCGCTGTGGCGCGAATTACGAGAAAGGCTACCGCAGTCGACACACTCCCTCCTCTGCGCACAACCGCCCTTATAGACCTGAGATGCGCAGCCTGAACGACGGAATTGGTAAGACATCCGCAGCCAAATCCAGAAGTGGTACAGTTGGAAAGATAAACCGAGAAATTGCCTTGAGGGAGTAGGACACTGGTGGAACTATTTGACACATTTCTCGAAGGTACCTTGGATTTGCCCGTACTTTTGTTAAACCACACTGGTGACCATCTAACATTTTTACATTGCCTTGGTACGGGACTTTACTATAATTAGAGTATGCAACATGGAGTGAGCGCTCTAGTTCTAGTAAACCCACAAATATAGGAAGGCTGGTTGGAAGAGCGTAAGACACTGGTGTAACGGCTTCCTTCTCAGTCAGGACTTGTTGCGGAGGGTGTAAGACACTGGTGTAGCAACTCCCTACTTTGTCCTTACGATACGAGATCGCTCTCCTATTGTACGTCCATGGTATTGGGTTAGCGCGCTTGTCTGGTAAAACCTACTGAGGTCCCTAATCATGGTTCAAAACCGTGCCAGTCTGGTAAAACCTACTGAGGTTCCTAACCAGGCTTCGAACCCACGCCAAGCACCACCACTGGGCCTGGGGATTATCGGGAGGGTTAAATTAGCTTCGCACACAGCATTTCATTGGTGGTAGTCAAGAAACGAGATCTGGTAGCTAGATAGAGCACCCATCACGCGGAACCCTAAGAATATTGAGATTGCTGAGGTGATGTGGCTACGATACCTTACAACCTTAAAAGAGGCTAGGGACTAGCCTTGTTACAGAAGGATGATGTGTAATACCCTGTACCCGCAAAAATCCCGCAACCACAAAACTACCCGAGTTGACGTCTGGGATAGCGGAAAATAGTCGTTGGTGGCGAAGTCTAAGAAACCCACCATGTGACTATCACCTGGTTCTTTCAAGGAGAACTAAGGTTGCTATCCTATTGTACGTCCGTGGTAGCGCAGTGGGTTAGCGTGCGAGTCTGGTAAAACCTACTGAGGTCCCTAACCAGGGTTCGAAACCGCGCCAGCCTGGTAAAACCTACTAAGGTCCCTAATCTGGGTTCGAACCAACACCTGGCACCACCACTTGGCCTGGGAATTTTCGGGAGGGTTAAATTCCCTTCGCAACCAGCATTTCAATTTTCAATGTATTTTCGGATAAAATTATTATAATGGCGTTATCATGGCATAACCTCCACTTTTTATTAGCGATTGCGAAACATTACTATTGTGTAGGGCATCTATTTAGGCCGAAATCGGTGTAAATATAGCCGAGAAGCGATCATAGGCTTCAGCCGATGTCTGTAGATGATGATGATCGTGTATGGAGCCTGTGTGACAGGAAGATGACTATTTCATCCCCAAGATCGAAGGACGACGGAAAATATGTCCAGTGTAATAGCCCCTTTAGCTACCATGTGTACAAATTAGAGAACCGCACAAGCTTTTTGGGAGGCCTAAACAATTTTTAACCTCTCAACTGCGCAGCCCCTGTAGTATACACCATACCCCTGTGCGTAGGTATTTAGATGCATTTCTCACTAAAATCGTTAATTTACCATAAATATAATTAATACTTATCCATATGCGCCTATTTTACGTTTAATATGAAGATAGTAACATGCTTCAACAATAAAACAAGTGGGAATATCATTTGTATGGTCAAAATCGCGAATTGTTAGCGAGCGGTTCATTCAACAATTGTGAGCCAGCCGGCCTCACTCCCTCCTCTCTCGAAGCCTGGAGAGTGACTGAGGCCTGTATCTGTATCTCTCTCTCTCTCTCTCTCTCTCTCTCTCTCTCTCTCTCTCTCTCTCTCTTTTTCCCACGCATAGACACACACATGACCACATGCAGCCTAGGATCGTTTTTATTTTATTTTTTTTCTATATTCCAACTACTCCCTTTCGGGCATAGGCTGATAGCCTTTACACTCTACCGCTGAACACGGTGAGGCCCGTGAGGTCTTACTCCAGTCTAGGGAGTGAGACGTGCGAAGCTTCACGGCTCGAAGCAATTCCATCTCTGAAGCCGCCTCGCCTCTGCGCTTCACAGTCTCACTCCCCACACTCGGACCCTCACTCTCAGAATGTCACCTATTGAGCAATTAACTCACTCGGCATTGCCCCCCTGTAGCATATTTTTGAATATGGGAATATTCATACAATGCTATTTAATCAGGGAATAATCAGGGTATTTTATTTGGCATTTCGGTGTGCTGTGGTAATGCAGTGATACTAGGTACAGCAGTGGTGATGGGCTGGTCTATCAGAATGAGAGTTGAGCGTTCTCTGCCATACCCATAGCTTACTCTGACTGTTCCTTTTACTTATATATTTTCTAGATCTCAAGTGACGGCGTCTTTTCCGTGGATTGACCTCCCTACTGCCAACCCTGGCAGATTGGGAGCCAAAGCGTCACACTTTTCCTTTGCCCCTCAACTTTCCCTTTATAATTGCTGAGGGGCACAGGGCCTTGAGTGGGGCTTTTGTTTCCCGGGTGTTTCCGCACCCTCCTCAGCTCCCCGCCTTTGAGTGGCTTCGGTCACCTGGGCATTATTAGTGGTAAGCTGGGAGGGTTCTGTGGGGGCGCTCGGTTATGGCCTTGGCCTTGCTCGGGACCTTGGGGCTGCTCGGCCAGACAGCCTGAGGAACAGCAACAACAACAACAACTAGGTACAGCACAAATTCCATCCCAATAATATCTTCCCATTGACATATTGGGATTCGAACCCGGGTCCATTGGATTACCAGTCCAGTGGCAAGACCACTCTGCCATGTTTACACAAAAATATACCAATGAATAAGGGAATAACAATGAAAATAGGTGATAATTGAAGGGGGGACGGGGGAAAGGGGGGAAGGAGGGGATGTGGAGGAGTGATATGAGGTATGGAGGGGAGGAAAAAAAAATCAAGTGCTACTGGGCCCTTTTAAAAGTTTTGTTTTAGGCCTAGGATCTTAAGAGTCTCCCCATAGCTGCCGGGTTAATAAGGCGAAAATAGCCGACATCCAACAGACGTCACTGAGGCTGTGTTACATAAGTAGGCGTCAGCCAATGGGCGTCACTGGAGCTGGATGGGTTAAGAAGGGTTGCTACGGTACCTCAAAGTTGATGGCGTTAGGATCAAGTTTATTGAAAATGGCTGCCTCTGTTGTCAAGTTCTTTATTTTGAGATCGGACCGGAGTACCTGAGCCCACGTCATTCTAGGTCCATCCCTACGCGCAGCTCCCCCCACGTTCACGGTCCGGCATTTCTTCACCCAGTTCTGATCATCCATTCTCTCCACATGTCCAAACCAACCAAGTCGCATCACTTCACTGACACTCCTAATGCCCAGACACCTTCTCAATTCCTCGCTCGATACCCAGTCCCTAAGATTAACCCCACACATCCATCTCGCCATTCTCTTCTCATTCCGTTCCATTCTATTGACATCCTCCGCTTTAACCGACCACGTCTCCGAGGCATAGGTCATCGCGCTCCTAACACACGAGGTATATACACCTTCCCTTTAAGGTGGGGTGGGATCCCTCTCATGGTCAGGAGTGGCAACAGCTCTCTAAGCTTTCCCCAGCCACTTCTTACTCTAGCAAAGGAGCTAGCTTCAGCGCCACCTCCGGCGGAAACCGTATCGCCCAGGTAGCAAAACTTATTCACACACTCCAGCGTTACACTGTTGAAATCAACACTGAAAGGCGGGTCATTTAATACAAGATCTCTCTTGCACACTGCACATTCAAAGTCTATGATTCTTGTCAAAGGTCCTCTAGCTCCACTACATCTCTTGTGTACCCAGTCACTACAGACACAACATTGAATTGAATTACTTCCCACCCCCTTCCCACATACTGCGCATTGATAGTCACCGCTTCTTTCCATAGTACCATGCCCTACTCCACTAATCATGACCTTTGTTTTATCTATGTTAACTCTCAGACCCTTATTTGCCATACGTTCCCTCCATCTTTTGAACTTCGCCTCTGCTTGCTGCGCACTATCTGCGATAAGAGCTAGATCATCTGCATATAACATCTCCCATGGGAGTCCTGTCCTAAATTCCCTTGACAGAGCCTCCAGGACTAAAACAAACAGTAATGGGCTCAGAACTGAACCTTGGTGAACTCCAACCTTCACTGGGAACTCTTCTCTCAGGCCCCCGCTTACTCTAACTGCTGCCCGCATCAGCCACTCTTCTACTCCGAGTTTTCTCATAGCCCACTGCACTACCTCCCTGGGCACCCGATCAAAGGCCTTCTCCAGATCTACAAAAACTAAGTATAACTCCCTGTTTTTCTCTAAGTACCTCTCTTGCATTTGCCTAAGACTGAAGATAGCATCAGTTGTGCCACGTCCCGGCATAAATCCAAACTGCATGTCGTTGATAGCAACACTTTCCCTGATCATGCATTCAAAGACCCTTTCGCTGTCTTTCAAGACTTGATCGAGCATTTTCAAACCCCGATAATTTTCCCTGTCTAAGGAGTCACCCTTGTCTTTGTATATATATACACTATAACACTTTTCTGCCATGCATCAGTAATGTTTTCCTCCTTTATGATAGCATTAATCAGCTCTGTTACCTATTTTACCCCAATATCTCCAGCTGCTTTTACCATTTCAGTGACAATGCCGGAGCTCCCAGCGGCTTTTCCTGACTTCATTTTATCTATAGCACTTTTAACAGCGTTGTATCCTATCAAAGGCCTTGTACTGGGACTACAGTGCTGAGCTGTTCCCTGTTCCATTCAAACTCCACATTAAGCAGTCTTTCATAATGCTCCTTCCACGCCTCTCTGATATAGTTTTCTGTGTAAACAGTCATGCCACTGTCATTATTTATGCATCTTACACCCACGACGTCCTGGCTACAGTCCCTCACATTCTTAGCTAATTTATAAACCCCATTGGTATTATTAGTGCTGCAAACTTGTTCTATTACGCTATCCTGCATGGGTTTCTTTGCCCTGTAGACCTCTCTTCTACGTTTGGCGGACAGGTATTCTTCCTTGCTGCCACCTTCCTTCCATACTTTGAAACTTTACTGAAGCCAAACTGAATGCACTGACCGGGGATGTGATGAACTGAGCTCGGTCGTACAGGACAGAGAGTGCCGACCTATACACGTCCACCTCCTGTAACAGCTGTATCCTGGCCAGTATCACCAACAGCGCAGACGACACTCCACACCCCGTCACTCCATCCCTAATAAAATTAGTTGTCATAAATAACTGCATATATTACTAGTTTACACTTTTTTAAGTCTACTTTTTATCCAGCTGATGATAAACTGAATCCCTTAGCAACAATTTTCCCGATACTAAATGGAAAATATGAAACAAATATATACCTACATCATATTAATGCAAAGTGTTCATAGGTCAGGTGAAGGTATTAAGGGATAAGCCTTTACAACGGCACCTCGTCTCTACATTCTACTTTTCCTATTGTTTTCTGAAGTGTAGAGAGGGAAGAAGGGGTGTTGGAGAGAGAGGAAGCTGTTGGAGTGGCTTTGTTATGTGTGTTATAAGTCTGTATACATTGTCGAGGTGTCCCCCAACTGGGTGCGAGCATGTGAAACATACTAGGACATACTACAACACCCACTAAATGTCCGCCTGGGCTGGGATCGAACCCAGGTCAAAATTTAAAAAAAAATCTGCTACAAAATCTTTGTAATAACCGAGTAATGACGATGGGGTCATGGCAATTTATCATCAGCTGAAAATAAACAGACTATAGTAACATTTAAACTCTATAACTTTATTATAATAATAGTAATCCTTCTTTTTCTATGGAACCCGCTCGTGGACCCGCCGTTGCTGCAAGCTTCAGTCTTGATCTACAGGGCTGACCTTTTTCATCGGACTCGTCCATGTTTGATGCGGATGCCACGACTGAAAAAAAACGATAACAAATAGGGTAAAAAGAAAAAAATTAAAAGAATAAACTTGATTTACCAGTACTGCGCTTCCCGACAGTCTCTACAGCGGCGTCCTCTAGCGTCAAGCGCCGCATGTAGCCCTCAAATGATATATCAAGACTATACTTAGTACATCAAATGAATTGGAAGGGGATGAATGGGAGGGCCAGAATCGTCAATGATTCCGGGGCCACTATTAAATATTAGGTTTAAATTCTACCCTTCGGGACTCAAACCTATAATTTATTAGTGGCCCGTCCATCAGTGATGAACTACCTGAATTCTCAAGACTGGAGGGGGACATTCATCAGGAATATCAACAAACCACTAACACATTAAGTAAGGTCGAGTGAAACACACTATAAAGATCAAAGTTTAATACAAAACATAAAAAAAGAGGTTAACAGATGGCGTTCTTAAAGTTACACCCGTCAGGAACCCTAGACCTAAACTTTTAAAGAAGTAGTGGTCCAGCGTCCACATAAACTATACGTCTAGATTATGTATATATAAATATTCAAGTATACTTCTATCACAAAATATAGAATACTAAATATATATGTTTGTACATAGTATTACAAAAATAAATGTACTTAAAAATAAATTGCATCCTTCTATAGACTTAATCTATTAGGAAAAACTTGGATAATGATTACCCTATCATAATATACTTAACTTAAACACACACATGCAAGGTACTCACTGGAGTGGTCTCAGCTGCTGACCCCCCCCCCCCCACCTCCTTTTCTCCCAACATAACACCAATGCTTAAACTTAGACCTTCTGTCTTAGCGCAATAAATTGTAAATGTGGTTTAGTTCAGTTCACGGACAGGTGCCGTGTCAAAAAAGGTGTAATTAGAGGACCATAAGTTGGTTTGCTGGATGTCATCCAAAGAGTAATTTTTAAAGAATCGGAACGAAGCTGCCCACATACGTAAATCATGTGCTCTCCCAATAGCACCAGGGTTATTCTCTCTAAGTGCTTCCACCAAAAGAGCCGCTAACTGCTGCTTTATAAGGCGTGTACCTGTCTTTGAAACCCACAGCGCCCCGGCCTGTAGAGGCGGGGCCGCAAGCATTTAAAGGGAAAGCGACTTGATTGGGCACAATAAGTGGTGAATATCGGTGCGCTTGAGGGCTGGGACCTCGAATTCAGAAAATACATGATCAGCATGTTCATTCTTGGCTATAAAATTGGGCGTCGGTGCTATATGTACAATCATATTGCGTCGCGAGAACCGAAGACATGATGGTTTTGAACTCATTGCAGCCAACTCGGAGACCCGGTTATCTGTGGCCAAGGCCATAAGGAAAACTGACTTTTTTCAAACGTAATTCAAAGGACGGATTACGACAAAACTTATGCGAATGAAGCATTGAAAGAGCTAGATCTAGTGACCAGGTGGGCATGAGCTGGCGCGGTGGTGGGCAGAGCCAGAAGCATGCGCGTATGAACCCCTTCTCTTACGCCTCTGGCACAGAGAGTCCTGTTAAGTAAAAAAAAGGGCTTTCTAATAGCCGTGAGGTGATTCTTTAATGTGACAACTGACAATGATTTTTGCTCGTACAAATAATTTATAATCTAAATATTTAAACACCAAGGACACTGAGGACTCTCGTTGGTCAGTTTCTGTAATCCAAGTAGTAAAGGCCTTCCAGTGTGATTGGTACTGTCTTGGGATGGAGGTAGTATATTGATTAATTAATTTATTCATTTCTGAGTCACGCTCTCTCCAAAGTGAGTTAGCCATTTAGCCTTCTGAATATCCACAAGGCAAAAGTTAGCGAGGTCTTTAGGTTTCCAATCGTGTCTAAGTGGAAATACGAGATAGGGAGCGACACCGGATTCTCGCACCACTTCTTCAATTGCGCGTACCTAACTTGGGCCGGGCACAGAGGTGCTACCATCGAGACCATGCCTTGATAATCGCGTAGTTTGTAAACTACTTGGCACATTAAAGATGCATCGGGTGGCGGAAACAGATAGATGAAGTTCCATTTGTTCCAGTCCACCTGAAATGAGTCTGGTCCTCCCGCCGGAGTTTTCACCCAGCGTGTGAGGAACTGAGGAAGCTTGTGATTCTCCTCTGATGCGAACAAGTCCACTTGTGGATGGTATGGCCCGGCAATCATCTGTTGAAAGATGTTTTGCCTGAGGGACCATTCTACTAGTGTACTCCGTCATCATGACAGATTGTCTGCCCAGACTAACAGAGTTAAAAATAAACAAGTTACCGAGTCGGACAGAGGAAGAAAACGGAAACGAAAAGGAAAACCACAATGGAGGACAAACCAACAACAAATAAGAAGAAAGAAGAAAAGAAGAACCAAAACAAGTACCGGAGAAAGAAAGAAGATAGGACCAACACAAAGAATGAAAGAAAGAAGGAGGAGAACCAGAACAAATCCCGGGGAAAGAAAGAAGACAGGACCAACCCAAAGAACGAAAGAAAGAAGGAGGAGCACCAACAACATGGCCACCTCCCCAACAACCCCACTAAACATCAACCCATCAACCGATATGCTCGAGTCTCCGCCATCACACCCACTCTGCTGCCCCCGCCCGGGAAAAATATACATGTCACCATCACCAATTCCAGATCCCGCAAAAGAAAGGCAGAGCAGGAAGACTTCCCAAAACATAAAATATGACAGATATCTCCTCTCCAGATGCGCCGCTCTTCCGCGCAGCTCCTCCCACATCATGGCGGAAACTTCTGAGGGGTCTACCTCAAATCCCCCTAATCCACCCCCCGCACCTGTGACCTTCTGACCCTCAACCACCGTACCTGGGACATCGCAGCACAAGTCATGACCATCCCAACTTGCCCAGGGTAGAGTCAGCAATGCGAAGGGCTCGAGTAGGCTTGCATGCGAGGCTTGAGTCCAAGAATTACTCTCTCTCTTTCATCTGAGTATACATGCCATGGCTGTAGACCAAATTGTCTGAGAGTTATTTTCCCTATTTAAGAACTATTGTCTTTCACACCATAGTGCTCGAGGTACATTAGGATCTTTTCTAGGCACGCAGTTTTGACATTAAAAGTGGAAATAAGGACATGTCCCTAAAACACTCTTAATATCAATTCAACACTCTTGGAGAAGTCGTTGCCATGGCAAGACCGCTGCAATAGTCAGGGCTTTGCGAGACACCGCCACTTAAACGACACTCTGCATATGAACCCTCCGACCCCGGCTAGGGAATATCGTGACTGTACTTTGTGTCCGGGGGTTTTCAGGAATTTTGGTCCCTGTTGATTCACATGTTACTCCTGAAATACATTACACAAAGTTATAAAAAAAACAGAAAAATGTAGCACAAACCTTCATGTGTAGAATGCCGTTGAGTAGAGGTCTCTAGCCCAAGTGATTGCATAATGGTGAGCGCGGGAAGTGGAGTGATTTTTATGCGTGAAAATCATCCCGCGTTCGGATGCGTCGCCTTTGCCCAGGCCCCGGCTCGGCTAACCTACTGTTTTCTTAGCCACTCGTCGCGCAAAACCTTTTACCTCCCGGAGGCGATTTTATGTATTGATAGTGATGTTATTATAGTTATTTGGAGTCCAATTATATAAAATATGTTTATTAGGCTATGATTGTAACAAATATTTCACATTTTCACTCGATACCGTAGTTTTTATGAGTAATTGAGGTAGGTTATTGTTATATTAGGCACTGATTATTCGTTATCACAGGTGTTTATTATACTTTGGCCATCTAATATTATGTCATGTGTCACTTTCACTTAGTTATATGCTTTGTAAACGTTTTATATACAATTTATTGTGTCTTTTTTCACTTATTTATATATGTTTTCATAATACATGATTTTTTTATCACAATACACCTGTACATTGTTTTATTTCCACTTGTTGCCTATATACATACATATTGTCAGTCTTTGGTACTTTCACTATGATTATTAGTTAGTACTCCTGCTTGCTGTGGTATTCAGCAAAGCACGGTATAGTACATAGTGACACCTGGCACTCCACACACTGCATGGTGGTCTTTTTGTGCTTCCTCGGCCTCACCTGGCTGTTCCAGCAGACATGGCACCGCCTTCTGCTAATGGTGACTCCATCTCGTTCCAGAGGCAGGTAACAGAGCTTGTGCACATTTAGATACTGTGCACACTGCAGGCGGTCCTGAACGGGGCGCCCAGGTTGTGCCACTGCCCTCTGTGGAGCTAGAGCGGGGGCAGCACGCCCACGAACTTTGGCGGCGCGCACCCTAGGGCGGCCAGGAGCGCGACGGCGCCCAGGCCCAGCCCGGCGGCCAGCCCGGCGGCCAGGGCGGCCAGGAGCACGACGGCCCTGGGCAAAGCGTCTGGGTTGAGGGTCGTCGATGTCCATAAAGTCGTCGTCATCGTCGTTGTCGTCAGAGCCGTCATCTTGCCCTGACGGTGGACCCAGGTAATCATGGCCAGAGTCATCTGTGAGGTGCCCTTCTTCTTCAGAGCCCCCCTCATAATCTCGCGGGGAACGAATGATGCGTGGGCGGCGTGTAGGTCGGCGAGGTGGGGAAGGAGTGGGTAAATAGGCCGAAAGTGGGGGGTCCTCAACCCTAGGGAGTGCTGGTGGTGGTGGGGAAGAATGGCGGGAGCCTGGGGCAACTTGGGTGGCGTGGGTAGATAAGGAAGACAATGGCGGGTCAACCTCAGCCTCCCGCTCAGCCTCACTATCATCACTTTCATGGTCATGGTCAAATCCACTAAAAAAGGCGTATCTTTCATGGATTTCGTCTAGATCGTCAAAATCTTCACTATAGTGAGACTGATAAGACTCGGAGCTATCACTACCCAACTCATCAACACTATTTTGGCCTTCACCACGTTCATAACTCCTCAAAGCTATCTCAATACCTCCGGGAGTCAACGCATCTTGTACGTGCCTTTGCGTTAGGGCGCGACGAACATGGGCAGGCGTCGAAGGGAGCGTAGAATCGGACACAAGGGAATAACTTTTTGGGCTAGTATCCATGTTGGCGGCAGGGTAGAGACTGTTTTGGTGGCGTACATGCTGTCTGGTGGCGTCGCCTAGCGACGCCTGGTGACCACGGAGCGAAATTTTTACGCGCGCCATTCGAAAAGCACTCACGCAAGCAATGGTACAGTGGTGTACCACCCGGGTTCCTCGGGCCAAAAAAAAATGGTACACACGTGTACCACCCGGGGTCGAAGGGTTAAGTCCATACACCATATGTACCAAAGCCATGGTTGAGGACATATGCTTGTAAAAAGGCCTAAAAATCTAATCATTAGGGTTCTTTGAACACTCTTATAAAGGTCAAAGGTAGTTGGGAAAGATAGTAAGGCCGTGCTCACACTTCTTCCCCACGTTCGCCTGATGAATAGTTACTCTGTCATGACTTGAGTGACTGTTCATTAAATACCCCACATTCAAGAGTACCGAAACAGAACTTCATCACCGACTATTATAACGGTCAGGATAGTCGAGCAATCATAGTGCAGGACATGTCCTCACTCATTCTCGCGTTAATCCGATAGTATACCCCCTGTGTCAGGACACAAGGATCTACTATTAAAGGCCCCAAATCAAATAGGCTAGTCCATCAGTAAACCCCACTCCATTGACCACACGGCAGGACCACCTAAGCGGCCCGATGAAGACAGAAGAAAGGACTTAGCAACAAACAACTAGATTAACAGTAGGCCTATTAGTGTTACTTCAAGACTCTATCCAGTGTTGGAATAGAAGTGCTAGTGGATTCTCTAAGTTCGTCGTGGATCCTTGTCCGTGCTTTGCGTTATATTATTGTGTTATTTTTCCAAGTAAACAGTGTATTATATATCTTGAGTGTATTTCTATCTTTGTATCAAGTGATTATTAATAAAAAAACTCATGTGTGTATTCTGTATTATATTTATCCTTTACGACTTTTGTGCATGTGTAGTCTGACTTTAGTTTCTCCAGTCGAGTAAGAACCTACCTTTATCCAATCAACCCCAGTAAAAAACTTGGTATAACACAGGCGTTCGCGACGCCGGGTAGATAAGTGGCGTGGAGATAAATCTCTATCTTTTCAGCTAAGAGAAATATCTCTTCCGACAACCTTTGTAACACATGAGATCTCGCTGACCCCTGCTTCTGAATGCATGTGACTGCATTCAGATTGTCCATGCTGAAGGCTATTGACTTCCCCACTATAGTTAAGATGTGCTCCTGCAGAAAGAAAAAGAGGGACTAAAAGTTTTTTTGGCAATGATGTGAAGGTCTTTTTACCTGGACCACAGACCCTGACCTTGGTGGCCCAGATTCGACTGGTACCCCCATCCCAGGGTACCAGACGCATCTGTGTCCACCCAAACTGTCGGCAGAGGAGTTGTCCATGCCATTGTTGAGTGCAATACTTCTGGCTTCGCCTAGTGCGCCAGTAGGTTGTGGATTAACTTTCGGCCATAGCTTTCCCTCCGGCAAGAGAGGGAAATGCTTGTTTCCCTCCAAAATTATCCTCTTGACCTTCAGACGTCCAAACGGAACCGTCAATCTTATCCAATTGAGTGAACCCACCAGAGACTCCCAAACTCGCCTTGTGGTAGTCAGACAGTGCAGGAATCGGAAGAGTTTCCTGTGAAACCTTTGCCGGTTGTCTGCACTTTGCCAAGTTTACCTTGAACCCCAGAGCTTGAACATAAGTAATGACTAGTTGAACATGTTTGAGGCATACAATTTCGGAATTTGCTACCACCAACCAATCGTCTTGATACCACATAATCTTGAATCCCTGTTGAAGCAATGGTAGCAGAGCCTGTTGGACTAGTTTTGTGAATATACGAGGTGCAAGATTTAGACCAAAGGGCATTCTTTGAAAAACAAACATTTGATTCCCTTGGCGCAGAGCCAGGTACTTTTGAAATTGTTTGTTTTGGGGACATGCCAGTAGGCATCTGTTAGGTCTAAGGTAAACATCCAACCTTGCGGCGGCAGTGTCAGCCTGATCTGATTCACCGTCAGCATCCTGAATGACTGATTGTGAATATAGCGGTTCAGAGCAGACAGGTCTATGACCCGCCTCTTCTGATCGCTGTCCCTCTTTGGCACCAAGAACAGCCGGGATGTATAGACTGGGTGGGCTGAGTTGACCTGAACAATGACACGCTTTTCTACCATCTCCTGGGTTAGCTTTCCCACATCTAATGAAACATGATTGACCTCTGATGGTTGACGTAAGCGAGGTTGCCGGGTCCATCTCCAGGAGAGGCCCTTGCGCACCACCGTTCTTGCCCATGTCCGGAGGGGCCATGCCAGGTAACATGCACGGAAGCTTCCAGTTTCGAAACTGGTTATGTCCGGCAGAGATACAGTAAACTCGGATCCGACTCACCCTGCCTGGGCCCTGGGATCGAGAGAGCATCGTGGTTTCTCAGTTCTTTTACTGGGAAGATGTTAACTCAACTGACTGACTAGTGGGACGAGAGGCTTTGCTATCATTGCTTGACTTGCCCCAAGACTGACCTCAGTACCACCTTCCTTTACCCCTAACCTGACCTCGGCCCCTGACTGTGCCACTGCTTCCAGGCCGGGGTTGAGTCTTGCTAGACTGAGGTGACTGAAAAAATCCACATGAATGACTCTTAGATTGCGCTGTTTTATGTGCTAAATCACTCTTCGGTCTAGAAGCAGTGGCGCGGTTAGAGTCTAATAAGCAATTAACTGTGCGCCAAGCATCTGTGGAGGCAAGAGTAGGAGTTAGCAAATTAGATAAAATTAACCTCCTACCAATCTCTTCCGGAAGTTTCTTACCATATACACCCTCAGGTCCTGGCGTACTCGTGTGGCCTCAAAGAGAGCCATGCGAACGTCCTCAAGAGACTGAACTGAATTTATGCAGCAAGACCCGCCGGGTAAGAGATAATGCCTTGTTAGTGTTACTCTCCTTTACTGCCTCAGTCGTGCGCGCAATCGATTCTGCTAGTTGCCGACTAATCAGAAACTGTGATAGTAACCGCCAGGCACGTTGTCTCATTTTATAATCTTTGTCGACCTGTAGCTGATTAGGTGTACTGAACGGCTCCGCTAACTGACACAAAGATAGTTTTGGAGCACACAAGACATCTAAAATACACTGTGGGACTCCATCCACCTGCGCTACTGGCATGGAAAAGCAATGATGATCCTCTGACGGGAGGTGATGGCTACTCTTATTGGTAATAGCGCTGGCAAACGTCCGGGCCTCCTTCTCCCACCCAGTCCACGGTCCCACACCTACGCCCTCGATATGCAATACCGGTAATCCAGAATTGTCTTGGCGGGGATGTGACTTTAATTGAGGGGTAAGCCCTTGCAATGACTAGATATAATTTAAACCATCCGACTTTGACCAATCCGAATACAACTTAACAGAAGAGGTGGGGTGGTAGGGCCGGGGACTGGGAGTAAACAAAGTATTCAGGATTATATAGAATCGCTTTGATCACAACATCCAATATGTCACCAGCTTGATTCTTGGCCCGTAGTTTCTTGGCCTCACTCATCTCAACAAACCAATGTTCCGGCACAGGGATCTCTCCCGCGACTGTAGGTTGCGCGACCTCAGGGCGAGTGGCCTTCACGACTAACCACGACCTATCTTGACCGTACAACAGTGGCATAGGGCCCTTTGCAATAAGGGAGAATTTATCTAAGGGAGGTAGAATAATATCCGTTAACAGATTCAACTTCGACGGCAACATTGTCGGCGTAACGGTAGTGACTGTAGTCGTTTCAGTAACAATAGGGGTGAATGGAGGAGAAACTTGTGGAAGTACTTGTGCTTGGCCCAGAGGTCGCACCGCTGGGGCCAAGGGAGTGGAAACCTTGGCTTCCCTTTCCTCGTTTAGCACTTTTAACAAATTCTACCCAGTCTGAAAATTGTTCATGCGTCACAAAAAGTCCACCTTGGTCACTCATAGACGGAGGACGAGAGGGTTCAGATTCCTGCGTTCCTTCCTGTAGAGGAAAGTGTTGTTGGCCAGATGGCATATCCTTTGATTCATCCGCAGTTTGTTAAAAAAGCGGAGTGACACCCGGAATCCGGGCTAAGTGGGCTGGTAAGGCCTCTGAACGGGCCTCCTCAGACCGGGTGGTTGTCATTTTCTGCAGGCTCAGAACCTCCCGGCAACAGCTCTTGTTCGTTCCAAAGATCAGGTATTGGAGAATGGTCCATCAGGGAGGAGCGACCCAGCTGCTCATTCATAGACGATTCCTGTGATGCCTCCTGGGCATCTATAAGATGTGTGACATGCCGGCGATCTTCCCGCAAAACTGAAAGTAGAATGGGAGACTCCTGCGGTGCCGCCCGGCGGGGGATCGTATAAGGCTTCTTATGGATGGACGGAGAAACATACACCATCCGAGGAGAGGCTGGAGGGCCGAAAACACTGCGCTCAGCGGAAGGAGTAGAGGCGCCTTGGCGGGGGGGAGACAGTTGCTGTTGCTCAGCCCTAGACAATGGAGGCCTGGAAGCACCAAGTGTCAAGGCTGTCTTCTTTGTCGGGGCTTTATGCTTCACTGGGCGGCCTTTATCATTAGACTCTGAAGCACGTCTATGAGGTGGGGCTTGAGAGTCAGATTTAGGTCTCTTTTCTGGAGGAGCCAATGATGGAGATGAGGATCTTTGTGGTGGAAGAGGAGACCTCGAGCGAGACCGGCGTCTTGAAGTCGGTCTCTCCAGCAAGTTTTGTCTCTCCTTGTCCGCTTGGACTGGCGGGGTGAAGAGGGTCCAGAGTCAGATGAATCATCCGTCGATACCATTGCTTTAGATACTACTTTCTTCTGCTTAGACCGAGGTGGGGGAGCAGGTGGAACAGGCTGCGACGAAGTCAAGCTTTGAGATTTGCCGGGTGACGCCGGTGCGCTATCAAGGAAACCCCACAATAATTGATCATTCAATTAGAGGGCTTTATGCGCCACATCACAGCAATAAAGTTATAAGCAGTTATAATGGCTAGCAAAATGTTTTGCACTTTTCATCGGAATGAGTCACCACCCCTTTTCTATAAATAGAGCGCTGGGGGCATGTAATTTTAATCAGCCATCGTCCCCTAGAGCGACCAAGACACTTAACACAACGCACACATTGTTTATGGCCAGGCACTGGGAGATTGGGACAATTACGGCTGGTACAGAAATGGACTTTCCATGGTGACTCTCCCCTCCGCCGGGAAATGCTGTCTGCCTAGATGTCCCATGGTTTTAAACTTAGCTAACCCTCCTGAGGAGGAAAATTTAAAGAATCAATGCTCATAGGTACTAGTCTATGACGGCGGAACATAACATTGATTATTTACGCATGAGGAAAAAAGAATGTACAACAACAAGTATCATCTAAGGTCCCCTTTTTTTACTATTAACCACCCCCAATGGTCAAAGAGTTATAACTTCTTACCTAAGTGACCAACACTGACCTAAACCCTTCATATTCGGTTAGAATCCAGTTCTATATCACCCGGCGACTCGCGGCGGGCAACGAGTGAATCACCACTGGACTTAATTTCAAAGATAGTCTTAGGTAAGTCCTCGGCTACGCCGGGAAAAGGCTCCCTTCATTCCGCCGGGAAATCTGACGCATACAAATTGCCCAACGAGAGTTACCCACCGCTCTGAAAAGATCAGCTTTTCATCCAATAAACACGAATTCTACCTTCTCAAGTTACAGACTAATGATACGCCGAATTCCATATACTCTAGGTGACCACACAAGACCCTACATTACGAAATGTATGGGGCTCAGGAGGGCCTAGAGGCACGTCGAATGCAGCCCCCGGATGATCACTCTTTGCCTGACGGTTATGAAACCCAAGCAAGTGACACGACATGCAAATTATGGCACAAGTATATAATCAATATAATAATAATACATCCTAGCCATAAAAATAACACCTACAAGGAGGCCAAATGAACTAACCAGGGCAGGTAGACGTCAGACAGACGTATCGTCGAAGCCCATTCACCTTCCTAGAAAGACTAAGGAATCCTTCCCCATCACGTAGAACAGGAACGTAGGCATATAGCGTCAAAACGTGTAGCCAAACTTCTTACTAAGTAAGAGAATTTGAAACGCACAAGGTTCTCCACGAAGAGATCATACCGCTTAACCCACTCATTTGGATGGCCGAAAAGCGGGCCCCAAAATTCTACACAAAAAAGCCTCATGCCTAAACTAGCTAGTACTGTAATCATAACACAGGGGGAAAAAAATCACAACACAGTAATGTGGGATCCTTGCCTTATCACAGCGAAGGTCTCCCGAGTATAAGTTGACACGACACCCACGGAAAAACACCTAAGGCATCCCACAGGATGGTGCACGTATCCTATATAGCAACTACCCTAGCTCATCACAGACAAGTACAAATGAGCAAAATGACTCACAAGTCCGGAGGTAGGATGAAGGATGAAGAGAGGACACAGACACCTCCGCTCCAGGAGATACCTAGGAGCAGAGAGGGCTACATGCGGCGCTTGACGCTAGAGGACGCCGCTATAGAACATCAGACTGTCGGGAAGCGCAGTACTGGTAGATAAAGTTTATTCTTTTTATTTTTACCATATTTTTTATTGTTTTTTCAGTAGTGGCATCCGCATCATACATGGACGAGTCCGTGAGTGGTTTGAGCGCTCGCTCACGATGATATGGTTGATCTCTATTGTTTGGGCTCCTAGGCGGGACATTTGAAATGGCGAGCCATGAGTTCAAAAATAGGCAATAACTTTGTTAAGGCAGTTCGTCAATGATAGAGGGGCTACTAATAAATATGTTCTGTGTTCTATGTCCTCGACTATTGGGTCTCCTCCTAGGTCACACTGATTACAGTGAGGTCCTATCCCGTTCCACCTCCTTGTCTTTTGTTTGTCTCTAGGGATCCTGTCCTTGCCTTAAACAACAATTTTAATCCCCCCCCCCCCCATCATAGAAAATCTGTAATATGACAGCATGGCTTTGTTTTCTATCCCTTCCCTCCATTTCTTTCTTCCCTCTTCTTTTATCACTTTCTCTATCTCTTTGATACATCCCCTCCCATTTTCAATTTTCACCCAATCACCCCTCCCATTTCTTTTTCTAAATTCCCCTCCCACATGGTCCTGTATTATATTTATCCTTTCCAGCATTTTTTACATTCCCTGTTCCATTTACTTCTCTCGCCTGGCCAGTACAGTATCACCAACAGCGCAGACGACCCTTCACACCCTGTCACTCCATCCCTAAGAAAGTTAGTAGTCATTAACCCATTCTGTACCGGTGATATTATATTTTCATTCTAGCTATATTTAGACAATTTTGTGCAGTTTAAAAAAGATCTGTGGTAGTAAAAAGGGTTATGTGAGATAGTTCGAAGCCTGTTAATTACTGGAGGCTCTTTTTAAACCGAATAAAATTGTCTAAAAGTAGCCAGAATAAATTTTAAAAGACGTCGCTGGTACAAGCTTTTATCATCTCAGCGACAATGTCAGAGTACCCTGGAGCTTTACCGTCCTTCATTTTATTGATTGTGCCACTCACTGCAGCTGGTGCTATCAAAGGAGGGGGTCCAGATATTGGTTTTTCGATACTAAGCTGTTCCTTATTCCATTCAAACTCTACATTTAGGAATCGTTCATAGTGTGCCTTCCATGCTTCTCTGATTTCATCTTCTGCATACACAATCGTCCCATTATCGTTTCTAACACACTGTTCACCTATAATCTCCCTACTGTAATTTTTAACTCGCCTAGCTAAGTTGAAGATCCCATTGGGATTGTCCGTGTTTTTTTTTTTTTTTTTTTTCTATATGCCAACTACTCCCTCTCGGGCATAGGCTGATAGCCTTTACACTCTACCGCTGAACACGGTGAGGACCGTGAGGTCTTGTTCCAGTCTAGGGAGTGAGACATGCGAAGCTTCACAGCTCGAAGCAACTCCATCTCTGAAGCCGCCTCGCCTCTGCGCTTCACAGTCTCATCCCCCACACTCGGACCCTCACTCTCAGAACGCCACCTATTGAACAATTAACTCACTAGGCATTGCCCCCCTGTAGCATATTTTTGAATATGGGAATATTCATACAATGCTATTTTAATCAGGGAACAATGAGGGTATTTTTTTTGGCATTTCGGTGTGCTGTGGTAATGCACTGATACTAGGTACAGCACAAATTCCATCTCAATAATATCTTCCCATTGACATATTGGGATTCGAACCCGGGTCCATTGGATTACCAGTCCAGTGGCAAGACCACTCCGCCACACCTCCCCAGGACCAGGTCCTTAACCCGTGGAGCCCCGGCTAGTTTTGTAATGTTTGTTCACCAGAACCCGGCCGGTTTTCAAAAAATGGTTTTATTCCAGAAACAATAGCGAATGGGTTAGGAATGAAGGAAAAACCACGAAAAACCGCTCAAAAAGCTTAAAGAATGGTCCTACAGAGCCCCCGAAAACGTATTTTACAGGAGTAAAAAATTGAAGGCAAATTACCCCCAAAAAACAGGTTATTACGCGCCCACGCGCACGCACGTGGACTTTGAGAGTTTTCAACCATCGGCACGGTTGCGTGGGATACGTACACAGTTCCCATACAAATCTGAGCCCTCTTGAGTGGCTACACCTGAGGTTACGGTCGGCGCAATTAGGGTGACGCGTCAGACGCGTCTCTGGGGCTGTGCGTTACATACATCGCCGACGCGTCAGACGCGTCGCTGGGGCTGTACGGGTTAATGCCTTTTTTAGCATTGTAAATCACTCCTCTGACAGTTCGTTTAGCTGCCTGGTATTCCTCCTTACTGCCTCCCTACTTCCATGCTTTGAAGCATCTCATTTTCTCTTTCACAGCATGTTCTACCTCATTGTTCCACCACCAGGAGCTCTTATTCCTGGGATGACCCTTTGTTTTCCCACAGACTTTGTCAGGGGCAGGGAGAAGGCTATGTTTAAAGAAATTCCCTTGACTATTTACATCGCTAGGCCCAGCTTCCTTATTTCCATTCATTTCCTCCAGTTCACTATGAAATCTATCCCTAATTTCCTTGCTCTTCAGCCACACTCTCCTTTCTCGGAGTATGATACTACAGTCGTAGGTGGTGACCTAAATGGGCATGTGGGAGCATGTGCTGATGGTTACGAGGGTGTGCATGGTGGGAAAGGGTATAGAAGTAGAAATCTAGAAGGCGAATATATACTGGACTCCTGTGGTGCACTCAACATGGTTGTGTGTAATACTAAGTTCAAGAAAATGCTGAGTCATCTGATCACATATAGATTACTTCTTAGTGAACAGGAAAGACTGGAACCCGAGCGAAGAATGTATCTCCCAAAATAAGCTCCTAGTCTGTGACTTGAGCTTAAGGCGAGATCCTGTGCGAAAGAAAGTATACATGCCCAAAAGGAAAGTGAGGCTGCTGAATAAATCTGAAAACAAGGATAGGTTTTGCAGCAAACTGGAGGAAGTGGATAGGAATAGGGGCGCTATGACAAATGATGTAAATAGCCAATGGAACTTCCTTGAACGTAGCCTTCTTGCCGCCACTGACAGAGTTTGTGGCAAAACTAAGGGCCCCCCAGGTATAAGACTTCCTAATGGTGGAATGACGAGGTGAAAAGTGCAATAAAGGAGAAAAGAAGATGTTTCAAAGCATGGAAGAACGGAGGCAGCAGGGAGGAATATCTGGCAGCTAAGCGAACTTCAAAACAAAAAATATACAAGGCAAAACAAATCATACAGGACCTGGTCATAGACCAAGTGAGTAATGCAGAAAATTGCAAAGGGATCTTCAATTTAGCTAGGCGAGTTAAGGAAAACAGTAGAGATGTTGTAGGAGAACAGTGTGTCAGGAATGATAATGGGACAATTGTGTATGCCGACAAAGAAATTAGAGATGCTTGGAAGGTACACTACGAAAGATTACTCAACGTGGAATAGAAAGCAGCTTAGTAACGAAAAGCCAATACCTCCCCCCCCCCCTTTTGATAGCGACGGCTGTTGTAAGCAGTGCAATGAATAAAATGAAGGATGGAAAAGCTGCAAGATGCTCTGGAATTGTAGCCGAGATGATTAAAGCCTCAGGTGATATATGAGTGAGTTTGGTCACAAAGCTAATTAACTCCATCATTAGAGAGGAAGCAATCGCTGATGAATGGCACACAAGTGTAATAGTAAACATATACTGTACTGTATAAGGGCAAGGGGTACTCATTGGATAGTGGAAATTATAGCAGCCTGAAAATGCTTGACCAAGTCATGAAGGTCTGTGAGAGAGTCTTTGAAGGCATGTTAAGGAAAAGCATTTCGATCGACGACATGCAGTTCGGTTTCATGCCAGGACGTGGCACAACCGACGCTATCTTTATAGTCAGGCAGCTGCAGGAAAGATATCTACTTAAAGATAGGGATCTGTATCTTGTGTTTGTAGACCTGGAGAAGGCCTTTGATAGAGTGTGCAGGGAAGTTGTGCAATGGGATATGAGAAACTTGGCATAGAGGAGTGGCTGATGCGTATGATAATGAAGATGTACGAGGACTCATGAGCGGCAGTGAGGATGAAAGTTGAACTGAATGAAGAGTTTACAGTTTGTGTCGGAGTTCACCAGGGCTGTGTTAAGCCCTCTCCACTTTGTTATGGTTCTTGAGGCACTATCTGGTGATTTCAGAGTTGGGCTCCCCTGGGAACTGCTATATGCAGATGACCTAGTACTTATCGCAGATAGTGAGCGGGATGGTGAGATGGCCTGTCAAAGCGGATGATACTAACAGAATGGAACGCAATGAGATGAGAATGGTGAGATAGATGTGAGGTGCCAAACTGCAAGATAGGATATAAAAAAATAGAAAAAAAGTGAAGATCTAAGGAGAAGGTGAAGGTATCAAGAGTATCAGTGATGAGATGCGTATTAGCATGCTTGGATGGTTTGGACATGTAGAAAGGATGGAAGAACAAAGCTGGGTGAAAAGATGCAAGGGGCAGACCAAGAAAGATGTGGGATCGAACTTTGCAGTCTGATCTTGAATCAAAGAACCTGACAAGTGAGGCAGCTCTTAACAGGGCTGCCTGGAACGCCGCCATTAGGAATTGAGACCGGAACCGCGCTTCGTGTGGAGCACTCGGTCTTTAAATTTGTGTATGTATGTATGAATGAATGTATGTATGTTTTTCAGTCATATCTATATCTTCCAATGCTATTTTTCACACCCGCTCTCCATCTCCTCCGAGGTCTTCCTCTCAATTTATTTCCCCTCGTTTCTGACTCATATATTCTTTGTAAGCCTTTCATCACCTATTTGTTCAACATATCCATACCAGCATAGCACTCTTTATATAATAATAGTAATCCTGGCCAGTATCACCAACAGCGCAGACGACACTTCACACCCCGTTACTCCATCCTTAACCCGGGAGCTGCGGGGAGACTCTTAAGAGTTCCCCCGGCGGACTGCGGGAAGACTCTCCTGAGTAAGTAAAATTAAAAATCAACTTTTGACATCGAAAAAAAATTATTTTTTTTATTTTTATTTTTTTATTTTTTTATTTTTTTTTGGCCCCTGGGCCATGCAAAATCTCAGTCCTCTACCTCCCCTCCTTCCCCACTTTCCTCCTATCCTTCAGTTATCACCTATTTTCCCTATTATTCCCTTATTCTGAGGTATATTTTCGTGCTAACATTAGCGAGTTGCAAGCAGGGTGTTGTCATCACTGATGGCAATCGAGTGCAAGAGAGAGAGAGAGAGAGTATCGATCGACTGTGTCTCAGTGGCCTTGGGGGAAATTGGCGGGAAGGTAGCTTGCCTCACCCATACATTATACAACTCGCGGGCTATATCTCCGATTTTGACCATCCAAACGCTGTTTTCACTCGTTTTATTGTTGTTTCAGGTTAATACCTTTATAATCAACCCATAATAGGCGCATATGGATAATTATTAATGCTATTAATGGTACAATGAATATTTTAGTGACGGAAACACCTCAAATACGTCAGCACAGGGGGACGTTTTCAATTACCCCCGTGCGCACTTCAGAGGTTAAGAAAGAGGAGAACGGAACCAAACGTGAGGGGCAGAATCTAGCCTATAATGACCAAGGGTAGTGCGGCAAAGATCACCCCGCAAGGAGGCTTCTCAACGTGTCCGGCAATGGGCAGAGGAGGGAGGGAGAGGGAGGGACTTGAGGTCAAGGGAGGAGTGTGCCAGAGAAGCTGCTGAATACACTATCATGTTACCCCTGATACCCAAATTGAATTTTTTTTTTTTTAATTGAAATCTTTTTGATTTAGCCTTTAGTATACAATACAATTTTGCTTACAAATGATTTGTTAAAAACAAAACTATATAATAATAATACAAAAAAATAAGGCTGAGCCTTTTGAGAGATGTCTCTCTTAAAAGCACCTGGCTATAACTCGATCTATCAAAATGCAATTGTATATAATATACTTAGTCACAGCTATGTGCCCTGGGAACTACGTGTTGTAAAGAATTGTTCTAACTTCGAAAAGGGATATATGTAGGCAATATATAATAAAATAAAACAAATTCAATTAATGGTGATTAACACTGAGGTCACACTCACTTTCCAGAGCTCACAGCTGATTGCTGTGAGAGAACCCACTAAAGATGGAGGGAAAAGCTGGACTGCCCAAGGGAGCAAAGGAGGGAATGGGCCTGAAATACTAGGGAGCGATGAGACACTGGGCACTGGGAGCTGAGGAGGGCAAGGGAGGATTGTGAATCTGAGAAAATTACGACTGACTGGAGGGGGGGGGGGGGTGAATTGCGGATTAAATGCAAAGTTTGAAGGATGGCAAACAAATCAACAGCAAAAACTGAGTGGGAACCGGACAGCCGCCAAGTCCGACTAAGGGAGAGGTGTTTAACATAAATGGCGGCAGAAGAGAACTGGGGGGGAGGAGGTATTGTAGCCATCTGTGTATTTAGGGAAGTGAGTACTATAAAAGAGGAAAACATGGTCTAGGAAAAGGGAGGCAACACAGGAGCTATCCTGAGGCGTGACAAAGGTCAGACCAAGGGGGGAAAAGGGAAACGGAGGGGGTGGGAGAAGGGGACGGAAGTGACAAGGAAAGAAGTAGGAAAGGGGAGTCGGGGCCAGAAGGGTGCGTGAGGCAAAACTGGGGCATGAGAAAGGAGGATGCAATAAGGATGAGTAGGTGAGAAGGAGAAGGCTCGATGAAGGGTGGTGATGTTATGGTGATGACGACTCAAAGCCAAGAGAAGGAAACCCGCTTCCGCGTGGAGAGAGACCACTGTCGACGAATGGAAGGCACACAACGCTATGTGCAGCGCCGTGCACATCCAGTTTCTTGAGCACCGAGGGGGAGGCCGAGCCATAGAGGGAACAGCCATAACAGACCTTGCTCAATACAAATGCTGAATAATACCGCAGTAAAACATCCCGATCGGCGCCCCAACGGACTCCCGCCAAGCTCTTCAAAATGTCCTGCCGCTTCATACAGGAGGAAAGCAAATAATCCATGTGATGCTTCCACGTTAAAACGGGGTCATTGAGATGGAGGCCCAGAAAGGTGTATTGTGTGCGCAACGGAGCCGGCATTCCCAAAATGAGGACAGTGGGGAAGGAGGGGAACTTACTTTGAAGTCATAAAGCACTAGGGGAGGTGTGGTGGAGTGGTCTTGCCACTGGCCTGGTAATCCAAAGGTCCCGGTTTCAAATCCCGATGTATCAATGGGAAGATATTATTGGGATGGAATTTGTGCTGTACCTGGTATCAGTGCATTACCACAAGCCCACCAAAACGTCAATAAAATACCCTCATTGTTCCCTGATTAAATAGCACTGTATGAATATTCCCATATTCAAAATATGCTATAGGGGTGCAATGCCTGGTGAGTTATCTGCTCAACAGGTGGCGTTGTGTGTGTGTAAGTGTGAGAGTCCGAGTGTAGGGGGTGAGACAGTGAAGCACGGGAACGAGGTGGCTTCAGAGATGGGGTCGTTTCGGGCCATGAGTGAGCACCGTGCCTCATGTGAAGGCAGGATGGCAGGTGCTCGTTGTACTCTACGTGCTTCACATGTCTCACTCCCTAGACTGGAACAAGACCTCACAGGCTACACTGTTCATTATAAAGCGGTGAATGTTAAAGCTCTCGGCCTATGCCCGAGAGGAAGTAAGTTGGAATATAGAAAAAAAAAAAAAAAAAAAAAAAAAAAAAAAAAAAAAAATGCACACTTCTGCGCATTGACGGCAAACCCGCAAACGGAGAACCACCTGAGCAGGTCATCCACCCCGGCCTACAGGCACTGCTGGTCCTTGAGCAGTGTGGGAGCTGAGCAGACCAAGGCTAGGTCATCCACGTATACCAAAAGGGAAGTACCAGGGGGACGGGGGAGGTCGAACAGGAGGACATTAAATAGCAAGGGACTGAGGACCGAGCCCTGGGAAACACCGCGGTGGATGGTACACAGCGCAGACAGTGCCCCCCCAACCGAGATCGAAAAGGAATGACCAGACAGAAAACTGCGCACCCAAGACAATGGAACACCTGCCAGACAGCAGGTCCTCGGATTTAACATCCAGGGCTACCGACCCAATAGTACCGTACGAGATAGAGGAGTTTTGCAGGTCGCGGACCAGGCGGCACCGGACCACCCACTCGCCCAGGGCCGAGAGCACCTCCATGGGGGGCGAAAACTAGGGGACGTTGGCCTCCCTGAGGCGCACCACCAGAGTCTTGCCACCCCCTCTACACTCCACTATCCCCTGCCCATCCTTGCAAAACTGCCCAATAGGAGAGGCATGCACAGCACGGGAAACCTTAACAGGGTTACTGAACACATCAGCACC
The DNA here is from genome assembly GCA_037953745.1 of Lithodes maja. Lineage (NCBI taxonomy): Eukaryota > Metazoa > Arthropoda > Malacostraca > Decapoda > Lithodidae > Lithodes > Lithodes maja. The sequence continues at coordinate 51,586 of JBAKBP010000284.1, read as the reverse complement.
TGATACAGAATAGACGAGAAATGTAACATAGGGTAAGGAGGGGGATAGAACTGTATGATCAGATACCTTGGATTGCTTCACCCTACCAACCTGCTCATCACTACCAGCTGGCGAAGCATCTCTGGTCTGCTGTTCCCCACCAGCCGGCAAGGAGTCCATCAGGGAGGGAACAGAAGCCTCCCCACCACTCCCCAAACACCCGTAGGGCATGGCCAGAACTTCCACGAGGCCCCAGCGTACCACTACACACATCCACACACTAGAAAAACCGAAAGGGAACAACGGGAGAGGAAACAGGCACGTCCACACTCTCCGAGAACCACAGCCCAACAAATAACCACCTAAAAATAACACCAAAAATAATCCAAGTCCCAACCGTAAACAAAGCCTTCCATCGACTTGACTTCCTTCTCTTTCTTGTTTTGTAAGATTGGGCGGGCTTTTTCAAACTCGCCATTTCTTATGAATGGCGCGAATTCACCTGACTGTATACATTCTTCTTTAACACACATATTTCTATGTTTTATATATATTTGTAGGTGACTATAGTACACTTTCAATATTATTGCAAAAGCTCAGTATAAATAATGCATGATAATACCAAACTTTTCTCTTTGTTTAATGAACACATAATAATGTTGCACTATTCTGACTTCATTGGTAGTGTTATTGAAACACGACCTTGGGTCAGAATCAGCTGATCGCTACGTCACCCGGCTGTCTCAAACGAAAAATAGCTGTTGAATGTGGTGGGTGTTCTAAGAATTCAGTTGAACTTAACATACATTTGCAACAAAAGGACGATCCTTGGGAGTTTCTGGCGGCACATAATCTTGTCAAACGTACAGTGAAGTGGAACAGATTTGGTGCAGATATAAAAGTGAACTCAAGAAATATATTTACTTGTAATAAGGTCACCAAACGACCTCACGGGAAACATGTACTTACTCTAGTTGTATTGCGGGAGTGAGCATGCTCGTTATTTCCCGCCTCCTATATGTGTAGATGTTATATGTATCGTTGGAATGGCTGTGGATGTGTGTGTAGTCTGTATTTTTAGCCAATTGGCGACATCGGAAACGAAGGCTTAGGGTGGATCTGTATGGTACCATTCTCACTATAGACGGTACCGTCTCGCCCGAAGGCTTAGGTAGCCATCAGCTTAGGTGAACCATATGATACCCATCTCGCCTTGTACCATTTTTGCCAACCCCAGATGGGACGTCACAACGTCGTCCACTTATTCCAGGTACTGTACCTATTTACAGCTAGGTGAACTGAGGCTAACACATGAAAGGAGACAAGCCCAATTTGTCTCCGCCCGGCCGGGGATTGAACCCCCGACCCCTCGTGTGTGAGACGAGAGCTCTACCTACTAGGCTACGGGCTGTGTAAGACCTGACAGGTGTGGGTTTAATGTTGGAGCCAAGATAGACACATTCTTTGAAAATGTAAAACCCTCAACCCATCATGTATCCCATGGCAACCCAAATTAGGCCCCCTACTGGCGACATACTTGATCATGATGATTTAAATATGTCACAGAGGAGGGGGGGGGGGGGGGGGGCTCAATTTGATTTATGACTTCAAAATCGGAAAACCTGAGCCTACTTTCATACTTTGGTTCCTGTGTTTTTCGACTCTGCCAGATTGGAACACCCAAGCCAACTTTCAAAATAGGTTGATGTGTCTTTGGACTCTGCAATATCGGAAAACTTGAGCCAACTTTCCAAATTAGGTTACTGTGTTTCTTGACTCTGCAATATTACAAAACCCGAGCCAACTTTCACAATTTGGTTATATACAGTTGAAAACCATTACTGAACAGGTTTCAAAACTATTAGAATAATTTAACTCAACCTAATACTGTATAACATAATTTTTTATAAATATATCTATCTACAGTATCTATCTATTGCCCGACGCCGTGATCCCCGAAGGGGTGGCCACGAACGAACCGCCCCCATGCACCTCTGTTCCCAGTCAGTCGACGCCCCTCCTCCCAACCAGCACCGCCTTCGTTCATGTAGTTCCTCACTCCATCCTTCCACCTCATATTCGGTCTACCTCTCCCCCTCTGTCCCTCCACCTCGCTCTCGTACACCCTCTTAGTCATTCTCTCGCTTTCCATACGTTCCATATGGCCGAACCATCTCAAGTTGTTCCTTTTCACACTTTCCAGCACATCTACCTCCACACCACACCTCCTTCTTACTTCCTCATTAGTCTGTCTATCCCTCCATGTAACTCCGCACGCACTCCTTAAGTAATTCATTTCCACTGCTCTCACTCTTGGTCTGAGTCTCTCAACCAACGTCCATGCTTCGCTTCCGTAAGTCAGTGTCGGGATTACCACACTGTCATGCAAGGACTTCTTCACTTCCATACTGACCACCCTATTTCTTGTTACTGCTTTTAGCGTTCCTACAACCCTCTTCCCCTGTTGTACCCTCTCCCGCACCTCTTCATCCATAGTCCCATCTTTACTCAACACACTGCCCAGATACTTAAAAGAGTTGACGATCTCCATAGCCTGACCGTTCAGCTTCACCTCACACTCTGTGACTTCACCCCTTTCGAAGACCATAACCTTGCTCTTCCCCGTATTTACCTTCAAATTCCGTTTTTCGCACACTGTTCCAAACTCATTTACCAGACCCTGCAACTCCCATTCATTATCACTCATCAGAACTGTATCATCCGCAAACAGCAGTATAGGTAGCTTCCACTCAATTCCCTCCCTTTTCAGCGATACACCAACATCCACTGCTCTTGATAGTATTTCTTTCATAACTCCATCCATATATACAGTAAACAACCACGGGGACATCACACACCCCTGTTTCAAACCAACATTCAGGTCAAAGAACTCGCTCTGCTCACTCTCCACACGTACTGCCGCCTTTGCACCCTCATACATGCTCTTCACTGCTTTCAGCAACTTGCCCTCTACTCCGTATATTCTAAGTACTTTCCACAAACCTTCTCTATTCACTCTGTCATAGGCCTTCTCCAAGTCCATAAAGGCAACATACACCTTTTGTTTCTTCTCCAGATACTTCTCCACAACACAATTCAGGGTAAAAATCTGATCTACACATCCTCTTCCCTTCCTAAAACCTCCCTGCTCGTCGCCTATCCATTTCTCCGTTCTCACTCTCACTCTCTCAATCACTACCCTACTGTATACCTTCCCTACTACGCTTAGAAGACATATATATACAGTATATATATATACAGTATATATATATAAATATAGTTAAGGTTATTCAAATCTGGCGCCGTCCAAGATGGCTGCCCATGCACAGTTGTCGCACGTCACCAGACGCCGTATCCCGTTCTCTATCGGGCTGCGATCTCTCCAACCAGACTTTTTTTTTTTCGTATCTCCTTGCTTTTCTCCTATATCTCTTCGTTTAGCCCCACCTGCTTTCCTTATCCTCTGAAGTGCGCATGGGGGTAATTGGAAACGTCCCCCTGTGCTGACGTATTTGAGGTGTTTCCGTCACTAAAATATTCATTGTGCCATTAATAGCATTAATACTTATCCATATGTGCCTATTATGGGTTGATTATAAAGGTATTAACCTGAAACAACAATAAAACGAGTGAAAACAGCGTTTGGATGGTCAAAATCGGAGATATAGCCCGCGAGTTGTATAATGTATGGGTCAGGCAAGCTGCTTTCCCGCCAATTTCCCCCAAGGCCACTGAGACACAGTCGATCGATACTCTCTCTCTCTCTCTTGCACTCGCTTGCCATCAGTGATGACAACACCCTGCTTGCAACTCGCTAATGTTAGCACGAAAATATACCTCAGAATAAGGGAATAACAGGGAAAATAGGTGATAACTGAAGGAGAGGAGGAAAGTGGGGAAGGAGGGGAGGTAGAGGACTGAGATTTTGCATGGCCCAGGGGCCAATTTTTTTTTTTTTTTTTTTTTTTTCGATGTCAAAAGTTGATTTTTTTTTTCACTCACTCATAAGAGTCTCCCCGCAGTCCGCCGGGGGAACTCTTAAGAGTCTCCCCGCAGTTCCCGGGTTATTAAGGAGTTAATGTTGCAAATTAACTGTGGTGATCACTAAATATGTTTTAATGTAGGACAGGATTTTTTCACAGGGTGAATGACGAGTTGTTCGTGTCTCAGCTACCGACACCTTCCAGGATACCCGACGCAATGTTAGCTGTACATGTATTTTCGATGACCAATGACTTTCCTTGCAGGCCTATTGACTATTGTGTTCTATATTTATAGCCTAGGTCTTTTCTCTGTTTAAATTGTGACTAGGTTATTTAGTTACCTTGCTTTAACTATTTATTATGTACAACATTTTATACAGCACCAGGACTCTGTCGAGCGTATTTATTGCGTTTTGTCAGTGTTTTTTCTGACCTCCGTTATATACTGTAGATTATTTATATCTTGATCTACAATTAACCCCTACTGTACCATAGGGTACAGTAATAAAAGTCCCCCCCCCCCCCAATGTCCCAAGCAATGTGGTCAAAATGGCAAGATAAAATAACCTCTCACCTCAAAAAATGGAGGAATAATGGCTCTCCCAGCCTGTAGAGGCTTGCATATAAGCTGAGAAGTGTTGCCAACTCTAGAGCAGTACTCAAACGGTCGTGGTGACAGGCACTGCCTGATACTGGCAGTTACAAGGAAAGTATATTACTGACGGCTCCCTGCCGTTGCTGGGACTGGGGAGTGATTTATCTACTGATCGCAGGGAGCCGTTGCTGGTACTGAACGGGTTAAGGTTGGTTCATGTTTTGGCTTGAATATTCCTACAGCGCAGTAATAGTCACCAACATCGACTTGAGAAACTTACGGCACCATTTAACAGCACTCCTTCAATACCGTCAACTACTCTAGCCTTATGTGCCTGTGACTGTTATAATAATATAGTACTATTATATAGAGATTAATATTTGTATCATTATTGATTTTTATTGATAATATGTACCCGATAATGTGCTCGCTTTACTTTATAGGTCTCCGTCATGGTCCACGAGGTGTCTCTTGTTGTTATTGCCATGACGCCATGCCGACAAGATGGCAGTCACTGTCTCGCCCTTGCCTAAATTATTTCTATTCCAAAATTTCAGTTTCGCGGAGGTCCGCGTTGTGAGCCCCGGCTGGGCTTTGAATATATCTCTATCTTTCACAACCTTCTTCCGACTAACCGGGCATATCTTCGGATCCCCGCCTTCTAATCTTCTACATATAATCTCTGACTACTCAGGTAAGTGGCCAGACATCTTTCCCTAGCTTGCTCAGTGGAGCTCCGGAGATAGTGATCTCACTATTATCTCCGGCTCGAGCAGAGCCATTTCTCTATTTTTCTACTAATTAACGAGAGGTCAGCAGGACCTCCGAGATTTTAGTTTCCACCTGGGGGTATGAAGTCCGCGTCTGTCGTGTCTTCTCCGGTTCTTGATAGTCTTCTCGAGTTTATTAATGGGTAGACTTAACTCCGGTTGCTAGGTAGCGACACAACCTGGTTTGATGATTCTTTGCAAACTTTGGGTTGTAGGTTTTTTTCTTGATAGTTACCTTCGAGGTTATACAACTGACTCCATGTATTTTGTTTTAGTTAAGGAGTTTTCAATGTTTATTAGTGGCTTAGCATGTACTATAAAACTAATGAGCACATTATCCACTAGTTGATTGGCCTGTTATTTTGTAGCATTGATTCTTGACACTATCTTTCCAGGAGTGGGTCGGAGGGGCACCAGGTTGGAGTGGCCGCAGCCTGACAGAGCCGGGTTAGAGAATGGAGCTCCCTCTCTACCTGCACTCGGACCCTGATCTTCACCTTCGGGTAAGACATAACAAGCTTGTTTATATTATTAATCAACATTCCAACTCCGGGTAAAAAAGGTTTTCAATCTAGGCAGTCAACATTCATTCTCATTCATTACTTTAGCCAACAGTGTAATGTCTTTAGTTTTGATGCATTCCATTTTTAATAGGACCATTTCCGGGTATTAAGATTTTCTTACCCCATGCCAGGTCTCTGCATTCTCCGGTCTGGAAAAACTAAGCCATCCATGGCCGTCGCCAACCGTGCCGGAGGCGGACAACAGTTTTATGGGGGGATGTACACTGGTGAGCGTGTAAGGAGTGGCGGGAGTTAGCATTGATAGGGCATATACGCTGCCTATTCCATGTGCCGTATATAAATAGAACTGAAGCTTTCTGGAACCAGCGTGTGGGTGAGAACTGTAGCTACTATGTTCGCAAGTACAATACTCCTGACCAGTGTGTTGATTCAGCCATGGCCAAACAAATGCTACTGACAGCGTGGGACGGTGTGAGGAGCTATATTTCTAAGACTCTTAAGAAAGTCCCTAACATAGTTAAGCTGCATTATGTCAAATTTGTAAATATTCAACTGACACCTGAATGTTCTAGTCATTCAGTGTCTCCAGCTAGTTCTAGTAAAACATCTCAGAAGAAACGTAATCGTTCAGCAAGCCTTAAGCTTAGACGTACTAAGAGAATAGTCGTGGAACCTTCTCCACATCCTTCAGGCCTAACCAGTACTAGTAAAGCTGAGACAGTAGTCTTGTCAGATAGCCCTTTGAGCACCTGTCTTGACCTCCCCTCCCGAAACGGCTGTTTCTAACCTTCCCACGGTGTCATTAGCACAAACACAGTCTTCTTTGACAGGCTTTGAGGTGTGTCCATTACAAAGGCAAGCTAATCCCTTTGATCATCCAGAAGTAATTACTGTCCATGCTGACATTCACCATTCTGACAATTCACCCATCAAGCCTTTGATTTCTATAGTTCCTTTAACAGTTAGGAATAAAACTGACTCGGCTATGCCTATTCGCTTGGAGTCTGTCATGTTTGAAACAGGTGAGGGGTTTTCTAATTTGTCTGAGGTAAGCATTTATGATGAAACAATTGTCTCAGGGTGAGTTCAGTCAGGATGAAGGTTATGACTTGGGTCAGGGAGAATATGCTGATGAGTATTATTATCATGACTCTTGGGATCAAAAGTTTTCCTGACTTAGAACAGCCTCCCTCCCAGCCTACCCCTTCAGTTCAGGCTGAGCCCTCTCTGCAGCATATTTTATCTGTGGTTCAGGAGTTGATGGATCGAATGCAGTCGCCATTCTGTTTTGTCTGACCTTCAAAATTTACATCCATCGGCCTTGAAACCACCAGTAGTGACTACTGTACCTTTACCTCCTGCCCCTATTCAACCTAAACCACAGTCCCCTAATCTGTCTTGAACTTCCCTAGTAGCCTACCTCAGACCGACCAGTGCCACTTATTCCATCTAATATATTTATGTCTCAAATTACGCCGGCTGCTCTTGAAGTGGTAGTACCTTTACTCCAACACATGTCTTTCCATAAGGTTGCTTTCAGACTCTCTTTCAGGGCTGTGGGTGCTCCAGGGGCAGAGTTTATCAACAAAACTCTAGAGGTCGAGGAGGACAACAATCCTTCACGAGCCCTAGACAGGGCCAACCTCAAAGACACACACAACAACAGTCTGTCTCACAACTGTGGTAACCAATAAAACATTGTGGCGGTTACAAGCCGTTTATTCCGCTCCAAAGGCAGAGCGTCTCCCCTCTGTAGTCCCACGATCCAATCAACCCTAACATAAAGCAATTGAATTCCTTCTCACATGGTGTATTACAAATCAGGATATACAGTACTTACATATAATATACAACACTTCTCCTTCCCAGAATTTAGAAAATATTATAGCCCGAATAAAATAAGAACAACAAAATAAAACAATTAAGAAAATATATTAAAAAAGAATAAGTGGATAACCTAAAATAGGCCTACCAGCAATAGAACTCCAAAGACAAAATAATTGTTGTTTTCTTAATGTACAAAATACAGTACAGTACAGTACGGTATATTAACCCTTGTCTAGCGGGGGTATTGGGCTTATTTGGGCATATTCAGGCCCTCCTGAATGATAAATCAAGTATCTGCATGAAAAGAAATGTATTCAGCAAAAAACTAGGCGCTAAAAGCTTCAAAATGAGACCAGAACGAGCTACGTAGCACTCGTCGTTCTCATGCAGTGTTACCACTAACATGGGAGTTTAGCGTATAGCGGCATATTTTTTCCCACTACGCTCACTACTGGCAACGCTGCCGGCCTCTCGAGAACAGAGGGAACATGAGTTAGTGGGCGGCGTTAAGCCCTGGGAGTCGGCTATCTGGCCCGCTGCGCTCCCGGCCAAATGCATTCGATTTTAACCCTTTAAAAGCCTTAATAATGCTCCTAACTTGCTGCAAATTGGAGGCGGACTTAAGTCCGCCCCCGATCTTTAATGGTTAAATGCTAGGAACATTTACAGTGATATCATATATGTAATTATAAAAATAATCAACAATTCTTCCTATATTTGCTTAGGCCTTACTATAAATTAAGTCTCTCCGGAGGCTTAACACGCCTAGTGGAGCGTCTTAGTTCAGGAGTCCTTGGACACCCAGTGGTCTCATTTGTATTCTCCTGCTCCGGTGAATCATTAACCACCAATGGCTCTTGGCTGGAATCAGTACAAGTTGGAGAAGTAGCTGACCCTACTTGCTCCACAAAACTTGGCCCCATTAGACCATCCTTAGGCTTTATACTACAAGAAGCTTGAGGTGAAGGAGATACAAGAAATCTGTGCATGATTTGATCGGCATGCCTTTTCCATATAATATTTCCAAAATCTTGAACCTGGACTTTATAATTTCTCAATCCCAATACCTCCACAACTTTTCCTCTTACCCAAGAATCTCCCTTGCCAATTTTTTAAAAACAAAGACAGCATCCCCAAACTTGAAGAGTATTTCTCCTTCACTAAAGACCCTGTCTCCTATCTTGGTCAACTCCCTGTCTTTTGGAGGTTCACGTTTGACGGACTCCACCGTTACTTTGAAATTTCTGTTAAACATCAATTCAGCGGAAGGCTTACCTGTTGTAGCATGGCTGGTTTTTCTCTGATTATACAAGAATCTGCAGAGCCTGGTGTTCAAACTACCCTGCACAAATTTCTTTAATCCTTCCTTCAAGGTTCTCACGGCCCTTTCGGCCAAGCCATTAGAAGGATTGTAAGGAGCTGGGGTTATATGCTTTATGCCATTTTTGTTCAAAAATTGCTGCATCTCCTCAGACACAAAGTAAGGGGCATTATCTGAAACAATGGTATCAGGCAATCCAAAATTACAAAAGGATTTTCTGAGCAACTCAATGGTAGCAGCAGAGGTCATGAAATTAGTTACATGGACATCTAGAAATTTGGTGTGTGCATCTACAATAACCAGAAAATACTTGTTTTCCAAGGGCCCTGCATAATCTATAAGTAATCTAGACCATGGTGATCCAGCATCTGGCCAGGAAAGGACTGGAGTGGTGGGTGGTTTCATATTCTTAAAGCAAATGTTGCAACATCTTGTTAGTTCTGAAATATCTTGGTCAATCTTTGGCCACCACACCCAGTTCCTTGCCTCCGCCTTCATAGCTGAAATACCATTATGGCCAACATGCAAGTGCTCCAAGACCTTACAGCGCAGATCCCTTGGAACTACCACTCTGTTTCTGTACAGAATTACATTATCATGAAGGCTTAAGTCATTTTTCACCCTGGCATACTCAGCTAACTGCGGGCTGATATCATTACTCCATCCATACTTCAGACAGTTCAACAACTGACAGAGAATTACATCCTTCTTGGTTAGTCCTCTGATAGTGGCAAAGGAAATCTCCTCAAAATCTAATGATCCTACCAATTTAATGTACTCAGCCGGGGTTCCTGACACATTATCATCATTAACTGGTAGCCTACTGAGCGCATCTGCCACTACATTATCTTTTCCTGATTTGTGAACCAAGTCATAATCATATTGGGACAGCAACAAAGCCCATCTTTGGATTCTGGCATTTGCATTAGAAGGAATTGGCTTCCCTTTGCCAAACAATCCAAGTAAAGGCCTGTGATCTGTCCTAGCTACAAAAGGCCTTCCAAGCAAAAAATATCTAAACCTCTTGACCGCATAAACTAAAGCCAGGCCTTCTCCGTCAAATTGGGCGTAATTCTTTTCCGCCGCTGTCAGTTTTTTGCTTGCAAAGTACACTGGTTTCTCTTCACCCTCCTGGACCTGCAACAAAACACAACCCACCCCAGTAGGAGATGCATCTACTTCCACAATCAGAGGAGATTGACCATCAAAATTAGTTAGCAAGGTTGAGTTTTTTTAAATCCCTTTTGGTGGCTTCAAATGCCTTGTGCTCTAGGGCTGTCCACTGAAATTTTGCACCTTTCTTCAACAGATCATACAAAGGTGAAAGCTTGGTTGAAAAGTTCTTAATAAACTTGCAGTAATAAGTAATCATTCCCAAGAAGGAGTGTACTTCTGCAGTTGACTGAGGGGAATGTGCCTCTAGTATAGCCTGAAGTTTGCTTGGAGAAGGCTTAATGCCATGACCAGATATATGATACCCTAAATATTCCATGTCACTTACATGCAACTTAGACTTCTTCTTGTTAATCTGAACATTATGAGCTTGTAAAATGTTGAGTACCCTCTTTAGCCTCTCATCATGTTCAGCCTTTGTGTCACCAGCAATGATTATGTCATCTAGATAGGCTGCTACACCTTCTACCTGAGCAATTAATTGGGAAATAAACATTTGAAAGCTGATGACAGACCAAAAGGTAACCTCCTATACTTGAACAGTCCTTTCTGAGTGTTGATCACTACGAGTTCTTGGCTCTTCTCATCTACTGGAATTTGCAAATAAGCATTCTGCAGGTCAATCTTAGAAAATACCTTACCGTTACCAATTCCTGATAATAACTTGTCAATCTTAGGAAGAGGGTACTTATCACACCTAATTTGCTTATTCAGTTCTTTAAAATCACCACATATTCTCATTGATTTCTGGTCAGCCTTCAGAACTGGTACAATTGGTGCTGCCCACTCACTACAAGAAATTGGTTCCAAAATACCTTCCTTAACAAGCTTATCTAAAGCATCTTCAACCATTGGTTTATGATAAAAAGGAACTGTGCGAGCCTTCATAAATTTTGGAGAAACATCATTCTTAACCTGTACCTTGGCAACTATGCTTGAGATAGGCTTGCTAGGGTTAACACAGTACTGGTCTAATAAATGGCTTGCCTCTTGAACTTGCTGAATTTTGGAATTTTGGTCTAATCCAGCCAAATGAATCCCCACTTTGGCCATGAGATCCTTCCCACATAAATTGCTATTTGAGGAATCAACTATATAAAAGGGCTGACTCACCTCCTTACCATTGTATTTGACCAGTGCCTGCAATTTACCTATCACCTGTACAGTAGAATTATCATAAGCCACTAATCTCTTCCTTGAAGGCTCGACCTCCAGCTTCAATAACCTAGCCCAATCCGCTGTCAAAGTAGAGACTGATGCGCCACTATCAATCTCCAAGGGTACCTGCTTTTCATTTATTACAAAATTGAAAATCTCTGCCTTCACCGCACATACAGACTCCTTCACCGTCAACAGTTGTCCCTCTCCATCCTCTTCCGAACTGTCCTGTGCCTCTGGGTCATTAAGTACCCTCACTGGTCTTGTACCTCTAGCATATTTCTTGGGCTCTCCTGAGGCTTTGCCAGTAGTCCCCGTACTGTTCTTTGTCCTTAGTTTTGGATTGTTCTGATACTCCTCCCCATAGTCATGCTTCACAGAACCACATACTCTTTTTAAATGTCCCTTCTTTTTACACTTATGGCATGTGAAATCCTTGAAACGGCACATGCTGCTCTCGTGAGGGAATCCGCAATGACGACAAAGTGGTTTTCCTAGTCTAGGTCCAACATTCACAGCTCTTACTTGCTGCCACTCACTCCTTTCTCCAACAAATGCCTTTTCCATATTTAACATCCTCTCAAAAATTCCAGTGGATGTCATTGACTGCAAGTCCAAATTTTCAGCTACTAAATTTGGAAAATATACTTCCTGCTCTACCGCCATAAACAACTGATCTCGCACTCTTGGATCAAATTGTTCTCCAAAATTACAGTCTTTAGCTAAGGCCTTCAGTTCTGCATACAATTCATTTAAATGTTCTCCCGTCTTCTTCTCTCTTTGCTGGAAGGCTAGCAAACTACGGTGATATGAGGGTTTGACAATAAAATGTTTCTTCAGAGCAGCCACTAGCTCACTAAGATTTAGTATGAGGCAAATCTGGAGCACAAAGGTCGCCTAACACACTGTAAATCTCGGTACCAACAGACACTAGCAACACATTTTTCTTTGTATCTGCCTCTGTTACAGCCCAGTGAGCAAAATTAGCTTCTAATAAACTCAGCCATAGTTCTAAAGAAATCTTCGTTGGGTCAAAACTTTCAATTTTAAACTGTGATGCTGTTCCCGCCATGACGAACAAGACTCCCAGGCCCCAAGCCGTCAACGTTCCAACTGCCCAGCATACAACTTAACCTTGAGTCTGGGTCCCCGGGAATAGCTTCTCGTTAATCTTGGGTGCCTAATCCATTTGACTACTGCAGTCCAGGTACTCCATGGACCTCGTCACCAATTGTAGTAACCAATAAAACATTGTGGCGGTTACAAGCCGTTTATTCCGCTCCAAAGGTACAGCGTCTCCCCTCTGTAGTCCCACGATCCAATCAACCCTAACATAAAGCAATTGAATTCCTTCTCACATGGTGTATTACAAATCAGGATATACAGTACTTACATATAATATACAACAACAGCCTTATCAGAGACAGTTACAACAGCCACATAACACACAACAGGACCAACAGTCTTACTCTAGGAATCAGCAACAGAGACAACAACAACACAATCAAGGGCAATGCAAGTCTTTTCCTACTCCAAAAAACTAGTTGCACTAAAGTCTACTCTAGCCAGGTGGTTGACAGTACATCAGACGGGTTCCTTCAGTGCCATGTTCCCTGCTTGGCCACAGGGAACCAGGACCAGACGGATAGTCAAGAAGGGCTTAACCTGGGCATGGAGGAGGAGACCTCTTCTCAGGCCACAGGTAAACAATATAATAATTTCTCAGGGTGTTTCGGAAATTATCCAAGAGATGTTAAAACTAGAATATCCTAGTAGGCTACATGTACCTATAAACTCAAAAGTGTTTCTATCTCGCCTGTTCCTTGTATCAAAGAAAGACAGTATCAAACTAAGACCAGTGATAGATCTGTCAACATTGAACAAATTTATAATTAATACAATTAATACTGCATGCTCACAATCAACCACATAAGACTAGCATTAAGGCCCAATGCTTGGCAAACGCTTACTAGCATGTTCCAATAGCAAAGAGGTTTCAGAAGTTTCTGGCAAAATCCCTCCATAATTCAGCAGTTATGTTCAGTCAACTTCCCTTCGGCCTAAACCTTGCTCAAAGAATTTTCACCAAATTAGTCAAACAAGCCCTTCTACCTTTGATACAAGAGGGTATCAATATCCTATTCTATCGGCGACTCTCCACAACAATGTATCAGTCATGCCATCAGAGTCTTTCAGCATGTAATCAATCTGGGGTTCAAAGTTAATTTAGACAAATTAAACCTGGTTCCTACACAGAGAGCAGAGTGGGTGGGACTTATTTGGGACTCCCACATGCTCACGATTCAGCAGTCAGTCAAATGCTCGCCGCTTTCAGGTAAAGTTGTACAGGGTTCTGCATTCAACAACTATAACCAGGAGACTATGGGAGTACCTGATAGGCTCCATCAACTGGGTTCAACTGACAGTTCCCTTGGGAAGGTTATGTCTCAAACGTCTCATCATGTTAGGCAACTAATTCTTTCCCATCAATCCACCAAACTTGATCATCCCCATTCCCAGTCAAATTCACAGGCTCCTTAGTTTCTGGGTGAGGTCAGAGATCCGCTTGTCCGTAGCCCATTGCTCGGAACCCCCACCAACCATATGGGTGGACAGATGCAGCAGGGTCCCTCGGTTGGGGCTACCAATCTTCTGAGGGTAACCAGAATCAGGGCATGTGGTCAACTCTGAACAACTCTCATATTAACACCAAAGAGTTGGCAGTCCCCCTGTTCTTCCTGAGAGATCATACCAGCTCCCTTCCAAACAGATCAATAGATTTTCATAACAGCAGTCTTATGCATGAACAAACAGGGTTCAACGAAATTACATATATACTCTCCTCATCCTCTCGGAGAAACTTTTCTTCCTAGCCCTGAAACACAATATAACAGTACAAGCCTTGTACCTCCCAGGATGGGCGAACCCTTTAGGTAGATGCCTTGTCCCGGGGAAGGAGTACATTAGTAGAATGAACGCTCAGACAGAACGCTTTCGACAGACTCATTCTCCCTTTTCATCCCCAAATAGACCTTTTTGCCTCACCAATGTTGACCAAACTACCTCAGTTTTTCACCAGGTGGTCAGTAAACTCCGGCGGTTGGTCCAGATGCGTTCTCAGTATATTGGAACAGGTGGTCCTCAATTTACCTGTTTCCCCCTCCAGACACAACTATCATGTGCAAAGTCATTTTATCTTCTTCGCTCATACCAAGGTGAAGTCTGTCTTGTAGCACCAGTTTGGCCAAAACAGATCTGGTACAAACAGCTATCCCTGTGGTGTCCAAATTCTACTCTCATTCCAGAATTTCACTTAGATTAGATTGGAAACCTTCAGACTTGTCTCAATTTCAGACAATCAGAAGGTCAAGTGGCTAAAACCTTATGATGAGAGGGTAATAATAATAATAATAGTTCTTAAAGCTAGCGCATGCTAAGCTAGCTAAGGATAGCTCAATAAGGCCGATTAGGCGTATTTCCATTGGGGTCCTGTACTACTACCCCATCCCTTTGCTCATGAGGGATGGTAACGACTCAGTGCTTGTGAAAAATCTTTAATGCGCCGAGCGTGGGCGCGAACCCGGGCCTTCTGGGTGGAAGTCCGAGACGCTAGTCACTACACCAAGCGAGCCGCTTGGGTATTATACTGCTGCCACTTTGTGCCAATATGAATCACACTGGAATAATTTTACTACTTGGTTAGTGGAATCTAACCAACAAATTCCTTCTGCTGGACTTTTGGTCAAATATTTAAATCATTTGTTTGATGACAATCGTCTATCTGTTAACACTCTACATAACCATGTGAATGCCTTCTTTGAATTAATTAGAAAGAGACTTCCTCTAAAGGATGAAACTGTACCCCAGTGGTCTCTCAACCGTGCTCTTACCTTATTCTACAAGTCCGTCTCTTGAGAAACTGTTTCATAAATGTGTCTTCTTCATTTCTCTCGCTACATCTCACAGAGTTTCTGAGCTAGCAGCCATGGCCAGGTCCCCTAACTGCTTACAGTTTCATCCTAATAATGTAACTGTTACCATTGCACCTGCACCAGATTTTATAGCCAAAAATTAACACAAGGAACACATTTTCACTCCATTGACTATTCATACACTAAAGAAAGGGAAAAATCATCAATTCATCATGCTTTATGTCCTGTTCTTGCTTTATTTAAGTATGTTCAGGGTACCTCACCTTTACATCTATCGCATTTGTGGATCTCCACAATTGATAGGGTCAAGGCTGACTAAGAGGCACTTAGCTTCTATCATTGTGGATGTTATTAAAGCAGCAGAGCCAGGGGCCGTAGCCAGAGCTCATGATGTCCGCAAATAAGCAACAACTGTGCGCTTTCTTAACAAATATTCCATTGACGATATCACCCAGACTAATGTGTGGGCTTCTCATAATACCTTCTTATCTCGATACTTATCTGTTCACTTGGAGAGACCTACGGAGCCTTGTGTGGCTTTGAGGCTATCACATAGGCCATGATAGTCTATATATACTGTATAAGATAAACTGTTGCATATCTCGGTGTATATATGTTTTAAGGCTGTGATGACAGTCGTTTTTTTCTTTATTGAGGTTCACCAAATATTAATGTCCATTGCCAGAGATTTTTGTAGAAGAAAATGGGGGGGGGGGGGTCCATGTATAAATAAGTAGATTAGTACAACAATGCAAAGAGAAGTCCCCGGAACCTATCCCTGCTTTCCCCATTTGTCTTGAACTCCCAAGTACGCTAGTTCAAAGAACGCGCCGATCACACAAAACGCATCCCAAGCGTACTTGGGGGGGTGCACTCTATTATTAAACGATGATCTTTCCTTATTAGTCGATGAGCAAGATCTCAAAAGCACAGGAATCGGTACCATCCAAGGGGTCAACTTTTAGCATAATCTCCAATAAATGGCTAGTAATTGATTTGGTAACTCAATGACCAAGGTTATATCAAAATAACATCTCCACAGCCATAAGAGATTGTATTTGTAGATTAAAATTGTAGCATAAATAAAAATACCTCTTTGACAGGACCGATTTTCACCCTGGATAATAGACTGATTAGGAAAGGAGGGATTGTCTCAGAAAGCAATGAAGGGTTTTAATTTCAGATACCTGTGCAAAACTATGCAACATTACTCTGTGGGAGATACTGTTTTATCAGTTTGATTTCTGGAGGACTTTCCTAAGCTGAGTAATATCACCTAATGTCAGTACCTAATATACAGTACAGTACCTGCATGTGAGGAGTGCGGGTTGAGTGGCAGTGACGAAGGAGTTGGCTTGCTCCAGCACCGCTCGGAGGGAGTGTGGCTCTGAGGGAAGGTCCTGGCTGTAGTGCCATCCCATCAGGCTCAGGATCAGGACAGGGTGGGGAGTGAACAATTGCTGGGGGGAAATGGCAGATTGGCAAATAAGACAATAATTATATTATAATGTAAAACTTGCCAAAAAAAAAAAAAAAACACAGGGACGACACAATATATAGACAAAGGACCTTATCAAAGTCACTATGTGGAAATATCAATTTAGCATAACAAAATATCTTTTCATATCCAGTCTCAATATAAGTCCTTTGTATTTAGTCATTACAGGTATTAATATATTAAATTAATATACAGGGAAAATGGCAAGTTGGCAAACAAGAGGCTTTCATATTCAGTTTAAAAGCTAACTCCCTTGCATTAGTCATTCATCATCTACGATGCCTTAAACTCTCCTGGGAAACCCCTGTTAATTGATGGCCATGGCAGAAATGCCTCCAGGCTACTTTTAGAGGAGGTGGCATACACTGAGAGAGCTCTGAGGAACATTGATTATTGTAGTAGCGATAGAATAGCTAGATATATGCAACATTGCGGCGAAGAGAGAGATTGCAGAGAGTTGGTGAGAGGACGGGAGTTAATGATACGAAAGGCTTTCCATTCTACTTTGTCTAGAAGTGCTGTGTGAGAGGAGCCTCCCGACACATGTGAACAATACTCAATACAAGGATGCATTGTGCCCCTGTACAGATCAAGAAGCTGTGTAGTGGTAAAGAACCCCTTTAGGCGGTTGAGCACACCCAGCTTCTGGGAAGCAAGAGTGGTAAAATGGTCCTTCAAAGAGAGAGCTGAAGAAAAGGAGACACCAGGAATACTGAGAGAAGATGAAGGGTTGATTTTTGTATTGTTGAAGTATAAGGGATAGTCCTCTGGGAGTTCACGACAGGTAGATAGATGGAGAAATTGTGTTTTGGCAGCATTAATGGCAACAAGGTTTTCTCTGCCCCAATTGGAAATACTGTAGTAGTTAGATCAGAAGATAAATGTTGAATAGCTTCATTACGTATAGCTTTGAGGGATTGCTTACTGGGGCGTTCTGGAAAAGTAATTGAATAGTGTAAGGTAGAGTTGTCTGCATATGAATGGATAGGACTGGAGGTACAGTTGAGAAGATCATTTATGAAAATTATAAAGAAAATGGGAGATAGATAGGACAGATTCCTGAGGAACACTGGAGTTGATGGGATGAGGAAGTAAATGATGGCCGGAAAGGAAATTTGAGACAAAGGCACAGATGGAGGATTAGAAACCGAAGGAGGGTAGTTTAGAAAGTAGAGGATTGTGCTAGACTCTATCAAAGGCCATCGATATGTCTAGCGCAATAGAAAAGGTCTCACCGAAGTCCCGAAAGGAGGATAACCAAGAGTTAGTAAGATATGAAAGAAGATCACCAGTAGAGCGACCCTTATGGAAGCCATGCTGGCGATCTGAGAGTAGGTTATGAGAAGATAAATGATTACGAAATGTGGAAGTAAGAATAGTTTCAAAAGACTTTAGAGATACAAGAGATGAGAGCAATTGGACGATAATTGGAGGGTTAAGAGCGGTCACCCTTCTTTGGGATAGGTTGAATAAGAGCAAACTTCCAGCAAAAGGGGAAGACGTTAGAGGAGAGACAGAGATGAAACCATATTTGTTTTACCTAGGATCATAAGTATTGCATACAAAAAAAAAAATCGACTGATCATCGCATTCACCCACCAAATGTTGATGGGGTTTGGTGAAAATCCGTCGAACAGTCTAGGAGGAGTTTCCGGACAGGCAGACAGTTTGTACATTGTACCACTATCCGGGAGGATGATACCGCGTAATTGAAAAACCAAACATATATTCACACACATATAGGTCGCCCAGAAGATCAAGAGACCAAGGATCCCTTAGTGATCCTCGGTGTCTGGAGGTCTTTTTGAAGCCTCCCCCTGTGCATATTCTGTTAACAACGTTAAGCTAAAGTACTTGTAAAATTTCTACTCTCCTGTCTCTTCCTCCAAAACCTTTGTATACAATTGTATTTATTTCTACATTGGCATTGTCAACTAATAGTTTACCAATTATCCTGTTTTCTTCTTTTATATTCATAGGGTTGTTGGAGTAGTGGTTCAGCATGCCGTTCCTTTGTGTATGCTGAGCACCACAGGAGAAAATGGTTTCAGTTTTCATCGGGTTGCCCACACGTTACACTCAGTATTGCCCTCAGTAAATCCATTCCTGTCATTTTGATCTAGATTGTTTTTGTTACGTTATAAAGTATTATTGAACTGGCTTGTCATATATTTTGTCTTCCTATATTTTTTCCAGTATTTATATAGATATTTAAACTTTTGTTATGGCTTATTTCTTTATAGATTTTTTAGTTTGATTCATCTATTTTCTTTTTTGTTTCACGTTTGTTCATACGTAGCAACTCTCTGTATTTTATATTTAAATCTCATAGGTATTGGATTGTTGATTTTAGCAAAGGTCTGCTTGAACCCCGGACAATGTTGCTTGCAACTTTAATTATTATTATTACCTGCCACCTTACCCAGGTGGGAAGTTCCATTTACCATTATTATTATCATTATTGTTATTACAGATATTATTATTATTATTATTATTATTATTACAAAATACTTACAGACTTGGGGAGGGTAATCTTGACCCAGCGCTCGGTGAAGCTTTTGAAGGTCTTCTCGGCCCCAACGTCCAGCTGCAGTTGGCCAACCATCTCCGTTCCCTCACCCTTCACCACCTCAGGGTAGTCCTAAGGGTCATAAAATGTTTATTTAATTATGAATGACAGATTATAAATATAACAATGGGGCTGACTAAGCACACTGACAAGAAATTTTTTATTATTTAATTACGAAAATAAATGACAAGCATAAACAGTTTTCAGTTGTGTACCATGATAATTGTTTGACAATGTAAGGTTGTTACTATATACAGTAGGTGTATGTAAGGGCATACACTTGTTGTTGTCGTTCCCTCGGCTGCCTGGCCGAACAGCCCCGAGTCCCTAAGGAAGGCCATGGCCACGATTAGGCTTTCCCACAGGGTTCTTAAGGAGTGTAGATTATGTTGTTGGCGTAAGTGATTGTGTGGAATGCAGTCTTTTATGATGTGTTTAATGGTAAGGGGTGCTGTGTTACATCCTGGGCAGGTGTCGTCGACGGAGGAAACCAGTCTCTTCTGATAGCTCAGAAGAGCTGGATGGTGCCCACATTTCAACCTGGCCTGGAAAGGACTCTGTCCTCGCGAGGAAGGGAGGATTCGGAAGGATCTATTTCGGGAGGCCGTGCCTGCAGCTGTGTGTTGTCGTTGAGTGATTGGATGGAACGGCGAGATATATGAGTATGGATGTGCTTTTGGAAGCTGGTTTGGGGTGGGCAAGGAGGGAGAGATAACAGTATTTGTGTGTGATATAGTGTGCTGAGTGTTGTTTTGATATTCCTTGGTGTCTGTGGGTGTGTTGCCATGTAGTGTAGTGGGTGGTGTTGGTTTATGGAGGCTGCAGCCAGGAATTGAGTGCCTCTCATGTCTAGGTGGTCTTTGACTTTGAGGACTTTGGTTTCTTGATGTAGGTGATCTGTAGGTGTAGCAGCTGTGCAGCCTGTGATGATTTTTAGGGTTGTATTTTGAATGGTCTGCAAGGTCTTCTGGTGTGCTTCAGCTAGGCTAGAAGATCAGGCAGGGCTTCAATATACCATCACTGATCTTATGTATTGTTTGTATACTGTGATGGTAGTTTCTTTGTTGTGTCCAAATTGTGTGTGGGCAAGTGACCTGAGGGCATTAAATCTGGGTGTCAGTATATGTTTTATGTTTGTGATATGCTGTTTGAATGAAATTAGAGTATCATATGTTACTCCTAGGATTGTGTTTGTGTGTGTGTGTGTGTGTGTGTGTGTGTGTGTGTTAGGGGGAGGGGGGGGGGGTTATGGTGAGGTGAGGGGTGTTTTTGTATTCGGCTCTCCAGCTTGTGAGGAAGGTTGCAGTGGATTTGGATGGGGCTAATTTGAGACTGTTTGTAGTGCACCAGTCATGTAGTGTGTTGAGATAGGGAAGGAGATGTCTTGCTCTGTCTGAGTTTTGGAGTATACATGCAAGTGCTATGTCGTCTGTGTAGGATGCTATAATTATTTGGGGTGCGTGGGGTGTGGGTATTTCATGCATGTATAGATTGAAGTGTGCGGGACTCTGTTTGTGAAGTTTCTGATGTTAGAAGACTGACCGGCAAATGATACATGTGCATGTTTGCCTGCTAGTTAGTTGGCCAGCCACCTTTTTGTATTGTTGTGCATGTTTGTGTTGTAGATTTTGTTTGTTAGGTTGTGGCGGGAGATGGCATCGAAGGCTTTACTAATGTTGAATGTGGCAAGTAGTGATCTTGGTGGTGGTCTGGCTGAGTTAATGCCATCAAAAGCTCTTTGTGTAAGGTCTGTAAGAAGAGTGTTTGTTGAGTCTAGTGGCCTGAAGCCATGTTGTATTGGAGCTATGGGTAGAGTGTGTGTGGTTAGTTGTAGTAAGAAGCGTTCTGAGACTTTGGAGGGGGTGCAAAAGAGTGAGATGGGGCAGTGTGAGGAGGGTAACGCGAGGTCTTTTTGGGGTTTGGGGAATGTACTGTAATGATGACACTATGCTTCCAGATGTCTGGTATTGTGTTGTGTGAATAACTAGTTTGATATGTTGGTGAGTGCTTGTCTGAGGTGTATGTTGCTTATGTTGTCTGGACCACAGGCAGGTGAGTGCTTGAGATTGTTGATGATGTGCTATAATTGTCTGGTTGTTGGTGAAGGGTGCATTGTCTGGGTCTGTGGGGAATTGTCTTGTACGTCGGATGACACGTCTGTCGTCTTGATGGGGGTTTAGGTGGCTGACATGATAGAAGTGATTAATGAGAGTGTTTGCTTGTTGTTTCTATGAAGGAATAGTGTCTGTTGTTGTGATTATGGCATGTGATTGTGTTGCATTACTGTTGGAAAGTGTGTTTTGTAGATGTTTGGGGGGTCAGTTTGGTGATCTAGTGTTTGGAGGTAGTTGTTGTTGTTGTTGTTGTTGTTCCCCAAGCTGCCTGGCCGAACAGCCCCAAGGCCCCGAGCAAGGCCAAGGCCATATCCAAGCGCCCCCACAGAACCCTCCATGCCGACCACAATAAAGCCTGGGTGACCGAAGCCACTCCATGGCGGGGAGCTGAGGAGGGTGCAGAAACGCCCGGGAAACCAAAGCCCCACCCAGGGCCCTGTGCCCCTCAGCAATTATGAAGAGAAAGTTGAGGGGTAAAGGAAAAATGTGACGCGTTGGCTTCCAATCTTGATAGATTGGGAGGTCAATCCACGGAAGAGACGCCGTCACTTGAGATCTAGAAAATATATAAGTAAAAGGAACAGTCAGAGTAAGCTATGGGTATGGCAGAGATCGCTTAGTTCTCACTCTGATAGACCAGCCCATCACCAGGTAGTTATTCCAGTTTAGTGTTTGTTGTTCTAGTATTTTATTGTTAATCTGTGTGTTGAGTGCTTGGATTTGTTGTGCGATGTCCTGCGTGTGGGGTGATGGGGAGTGTTTCAGTGTGTCACGTTGTCTGATGAGGTTTTGAATTTCTGGTGTGAAGTGGGGGTTGTGTCTTTTTTCTGTTACCTCTTGGAATGTGTTTCTTGTCAGCATTTTGAATAGTTGTGTTGAATGTGTGAACATCTTTGTTGATGTTAGTGATGGGTGTACTGTTTAGGGTTTCAAAGTATTGTTCTATCTCGTTTGTGAAAGCTTCCCAGTTAGCTCTCTTATAGTTAGTGTACGTGTATCTATGGCTAGCTGGAGTGAGTGGTTTTGGTGGTGATAATGATCGGGAAGTGGTCGGAGCCTAAGGTTTTTACGACCCTCCAGGATGTTGTGGGGGCGAGTTCTGGGGAGCAAAAGGTGATATCTGGAGATGATGGGTGAAAGAGGGCTTGGTGGGGACTATGGGTATGTTGATGGATGTTGTTAGGAATAAAAAGGTTATCTGACCAGCCCTCTCTCTGTGTCAGGGTTATCGACAAACCAGGCCGACGTTTTGGCATTGAAGTCACCACCCATGATGGTGTGTGGAGTATTTGTGATTAGTTGTAGTTGTGGTCTCTAGTCGTTGTGTACTGCAGGTGCAGTATGTTTGGGGGGGGGGGGGGGGATGTATATATTTATGATGGTTATGTTGGATTTATTGCCAGTGCATATTTTGATGGATTGTATTTCTGTTGCGTTATCATGTGGGGGGGAGGAGGGATTTGGTATGCGCACTGGTGTCTGTAAAGGTTATTGCTTTGTGAACCAAGGTGATGAGTCCACCGCCACCGCCGCCGCCGCCGGTCCGGTCTTGTTTGATAGTGGTGAAGTTAAGAAAAGTAGGTATTTTTTGTGTTGTGTGGAGTTTTGTTTCTTGTAAGATGGCTATGTGTATGTTGTGTTGTTTGACAAAGTGTGAACTCATGTTTGTGTTGATGCCATCTATGTTTAATTGAAGAATGTTATTGTTGCGCATACATATATACTGTACATCAAATTTTAAGACTGAGTGCTCCACGCATACGTGCAGTTACAGTCTCTTGTCCTAATGGCGGCGTTCCAGGCAACCTTGTTAAGGACTACTTCACTTGTCAAGTTTTTGGATTTGAGATCGGCGGTGTGCGGTGTATTTTGGGTGCTGCTGCACGGGGATAAGGTGAGGGTGAGGAGGAGGTAGATGGGTGAGGTGGTGATGGGGATGGGGATTGAGGTGCAGGAGATGAGGGCATGGATGGATTAGGTTAGGGTGGGATGTGAGGGGTTGAGGATGTGAGTGGTACGCAAAGGATTGGGGGGTGTAGGTGAGGGGTTTGACTGGGAAAGGGAGGGGCATGAGGAACAGGTCCAGGTGCTTGTGTAGTGTTCCGTGGATGCAAGTGTTGTGCAGATGAAATGGGTCCAGTTCCTGCATGAATTGCAGAGAACTGAACCCTTTATGTGGCAACTCGAAGTGATGGGTTTTGAGCGCGTTGGACATTATAGGTTTGACTCCTGTAAGGAGATAAAGAAAACCTAATATTTAGTAGTGGGCCCCGTAATCATTGACGAACATGCCTATTACATAAGGCACCCTCTTCAAATACTCATCCGCCGTAGTTTGAATCTACCGCGCAGAGCATAAACAATTTGAGGAGTCTTCATCATGAGCGCACGCAACCTCACTCATGGCTTCAGTCATTATGAATTGGGTTCTCACTACGAAAAAACTTCGTAAAACATAAAAACAAAAACAAAATAAGAATAACTATTCAATAAGCTTTCCATAATATCGTGAATGTACTTGTGTGGATCTTTGACCAGACGCTGACTCAGGCATCATTCTTCCTTCACTGACATATCAAGTAAACCAAAATCCTTAATACATCAACGAATGGGAAGGGGATGGTCGGGAGGGCCCCAGTCGTCAATGATTACGGGGCCACTACTAAATATTAGGTTTTCTTTATCTCCTTACAGGAGTCAAACCTATAATTTATTAGTGGCCCCTCCATCATTGACGAACATGCCTGATATCTAAGACTGGAGGGGGACATTCATAATCATATCATAACTCTAGTAAAAGCAGATAATCAAACAACCACATAGTATTCTTACTTCGAAAAAAATATATATTTATTGGCGCAGCACATATATACAAAAAGGGGTTCAAGCAGGAGCGTGCTTCAAAGAAGCCTGCTTGATAAAAAAGGGTTAACTCTCGAGACTCTGCGAACAGATCTGTAAGTTAAAAAGGCACCCCACTCAACATAAGTGGTGAAAAATAAAAACTTATAAGTTTACATGTGCACATATAACCCCATAATACTAGTGGATATATCTTGCAAAATTATCCAATGCTTAAAATTAAATTGCTTTCACAGCTAAAACTACTATAACAACACTGTTGTTTGTACTACCATTGTACTAGCACAATTTCCTGCACTGAATAGAACAGAGAAATTTTCATATCACATTACCCATAACTCGTATCACAGCTCTTATACTCCGGCGGGGTCTAGGGTGTCCTATGTTACACTGACTGCACCCCCCCCCCCCCTTTTTCCTTGAAAGTAAACAAAAGTGACTTAAGGGCCACCTAGACCCTCTGCCTTAAAGCTATACATGGCAAGGAAGGTTTGTCTAGAGCTACTGACAGGTATCGAGTCAAAAACGTATGATTAGAGGCCCACAAATGTGTGGACGTAATATCTTCCACAGAAAAATTCTTAAGGAAATGCAAAGAGGCTGCCCATTTGCGTAAATCGTGGGCCCTACCCACAATGCCGGGATTACTCTCTTTAACCCACTCCGACATACGACACGATTTTGAGCCGATTAGGGATACTTTAAAGCCTTTGTTACCATCAGGGGAATTTAGAAACCTTTAGTTTAGTTACTTCAACCTCTGCAGTTGTCTTTGAGTTAGTTGTGGGCAGAAAACTAATTTTTGGGAGGTAATTATAAGAGTGAGAGAACTCTATTTCTTATTGCTAATCTGGCAACCTCTGCGTCATATGAGTCTGAAGGGGTTAATGACCTCTACCAAAAGAGAAGCCAATCTACGTTTCAGCAAGCGCTTACCCGTACTTGCCACCCATAAAGCACCCTGGGGGTTTAGAGGAGCTACTCTAAAATATTTGGTTAGAGCCTGCACTGGACATAAATTATGGTGCACCTTTCCCCTTTTCAACGCCGGCACAGTGAACTCAGAAAACACGTGTTCACTGTGCTCATTCTTGGCTATGAACCCTGGGGAAGGTGCAATGTGAATACATTCATTAAGCCTACCAAACCTGAGGCAATTAGGTGTGTTGCTCATCGCCGCCAGCTCAGACACTCTGTTCCCGGTGGCCAAAGCCAAAAGGAATACTGCCTTTTTTAAGAGTAATGTAAAATCTGCAGTATTTTTGTACAGACGGGAATGAAGTAATGACAATGCTTTGTCCAGAGACCAAGTAGGCATGAGCTGACGGGGAGGTGGACAGAGTTTAAAACATGCCCTCATAAAACCTGTTTCCTCCGCGACTGGTATGGAGAGACCGGTAAGGTCCCAAAATGGCATCCTAATCGCTGTTAAGTGATTTTTTAACGTTACCACAGATAAACGTTTCTGCTCGAACAGATAATTTAAATAATTAAAAACTAACGCCACCGAGGGCACAGTTTGTTCTGTCCTAAGGATCCAAGAAGTAAAGGCTTGCCAATGTGATTGATACTGTCGTTTTGTAGACTGAGTATATTGATTCATTAATTTATTGGTCACGTCTCTACCATACGGTGCTAGCCACTTGGCCTCCTGAATGTCCATAATGCAAAAGTCAGCGAGGTCGCTAGGTTGCCAATCATGTCTAAGTGGAAAAACCCGACCGGGAGCGACACCGGGTGCGGGCACCACGTTTTCAATTGCTGGTACCACAACTGCGCCGGCCACAGGGGCGCGATTAGCGAGACTAAGCCCCGATAATCTCGTAGTTTGTTTACTACGTGGCACATTAGAGACGCGTCTGGCGGCGGAAACAGATAGATGGAACTCCACCTGTTCCAGTCTGTCACCAGGGCGTCTGGCCCCCCTGCCGGCGTTATCGTCCGGCGGGTGAGGTACATTGGGAGTTTGTGAGTCTCCTCGGACGCAAACATATCCACTTGTGGATGGTAAAGCTCTGCAATCATTTGGTTGAAAATGGGTTGCTTGAGCTCCCATTCTACTGTCGTGCTCTGTCTCCAAGACAGAGCGTCTGCCCAGACGTTTGCTACGCCTGGGAGATAAGATGCGTGAAGATGAATGTCCAGCCTGTTAGCTAGAATAAAAATCTCTTCTGACACGTTTAGCAACTTCCGAGATCTCGTTGACCCTTGTTTCTGAATACAGTGAACTGCATTCAGATTGTCCATTCTGAAGGCCACCGACTTGCCCCGTAAAGTAGAGCCGTGAGCCTGAAGGAAATATAAGGGGACTAGTAATTCTTTGACATTGATGTGGGAGATTTCTAAATGGGACCAAAGCCCTTGACCCTGGTGCCCTTGGTTTGACTGAAAACCCCAACCTATCGTTCCTGACGCATCCGTGTCTACCCATACCGTCGGCGGAGGAGAGGTCCATGACATTACTGAGTGCAACATTTCCCTCTTCGCCCAGACCGCTAGTAAGGTGTGGATTAATTTTGGTATGGGCCATAATGTTTCCGCTGGCAATAGTGGAAAATATTTGTTGCCCTTCAATATTAAACGCTTTACTTTCAACCGGCCCAACATTACAGTTAGTTGAATCCAGTTGAGAGAGCCGACCAGAGACTCCCAGATTCTCTGTGTCGTAGTCAGACTGTGAAGGAACAGGAACAGTTTCCTGAGAAACCTGTTTCAATTGTCCACACTCTGACTCAGAGTGAGAGCAGCTGTGTCCCAAACCAGCCCTATCCACTGAACTACTCGTGAGGGAACAAGGTTTGACTTTACCAGATTTACCTTGAACCCTAGAGTTTTGACATGTTTTAATGTTTTGTTGACATGATTTAAGCATACTTGCTCCGTCTCTGCCACCACTAGCCAGTCGTCTAGGTACCACAAAATCCTGATCCCTTGTTTTAACAATGGCATCAGGGCTTGCCGGACTAATTTTGTGAATAAGCGAGGTGCCAGGT
This sequence comes from Lithodes maja, assembly GCA_037953745.1. Lineage (NCBI taxonomy): Eukaryota > Metazoa > Arthropoda > Malacostraca > Decapoda > Lithodidae > Lithodes > Lithodes maja. The sequence continues at coordinate 24,288 of JBAKBP010000284.1, read as the reverse complement.
TCAATCCGAATGGCATCCTCTGATGCCTGAGCCGTAAGGCCAGAAATCTTTGAAATCTTTTGTTTACCGAGATGTGCCAGTAAGCGTCTGTCAGGTCTAAGGAACACATCCAACCTCCCGGCGGAAGTGTTAGCCTGATTTGGTGCACTGTTAATTAACATCCTGAATGACTCGTTGTGAATGTGAAGGTTCAGATAAGACAGGTCTACGACGGGTCTCATCTGAACACTGTCCCTTTTGGGTACCAAAAATAGCTTGGATGTGAAGACTGGGTAATTTTGAGGGACCGGGATGATGACATTCTTGGCTATCATTTCCTTGATCAGTGACTCCACCTCTAATGAAACTAGATTCGCCGTTGTCGGCGGACGTAAACGAGGTCGCCGGAGCCACTGCCAAGTGATGCCTTTGCGTGCCACCATCCTTGCCCAAGTATTTAACGGCCATGCTTGGTGACACGTTCGGAACGACCCAGTTAGCAGACAAGGGTTCGCCGGCTGTACTACCCTCGGATCCACCCGCCTTGAGACCGGCCCCGGGAGTGAGAGAGACTTTAGTTTTTTGATGGTGGTGGAGGTGGTGGACGCTTAGCCGGCTGGCCGGCGTTGGCAGAAGACGGGCCCTGACCTGGTTTGTTATAGCCTCGTCCTTTCTGACCTGTAAACTTACCCTGTCTATACCTGTACTGACCTTGGGGGGAGGAGGACTTAGGTAGGTGAAAGGGCTTAGATCCCCCCGGCTGTGCTTTTGCGACTGGCTTGGGTTTGGGAAAGTTAAAGGCAGGTTTCTTAGAAGGGGTGGGACTATGTTTAAAGGCCTGAGCCATATTAAAAACCGTTCTCCACACCTCAGGGGACATTAAAGAGGGAGTTAGCACTGGTGACATGACCACCTGATTCGCAATTCGATCAGGAAGTTTCCGTACCAAGGACATCCTGCGATCTTGTCTCGCTCGTACCGACTCAAGCAAGGCTGTGCGGATATCACCCAATGACTGAATTGACGTCTGAAGGAGCAATCGCCAAGACAGTTCAACCGATCTTCTGGCATCCGCGTCTGCGATTGCCTGAGTGGATCGGAGCATCGATTTCGCCACCTGGTGCGTCACAATGTACTGGGAGAAAAGTCTATACGCTTTCCCCCGTAGCCTAAATTCCCGGTCTAGGTGAGTTGGGGAAGGAGTAGTGAAAGGGTCCTTGAGTTCACATAGATTGATTTTGGGGGCAGCTAAGAAAGCAAACAAAGCCGATGGGACTCCGCCGGTAGAACACACTGGCATAGAGAACCAAGAATGACTATCCTGAGGAATTTGGTGGGAAGATTTTGAGGTGAAGGTGGTCGCAAAGTTCTGAGCCTCCGTCTCCCATTCCACCCAAGGTCCCGGGCCCAACTGCCCCACTTTCAAAACTGGATTAGCGGCTGTGTCTGTGACAGTTTGCAAATCTAATTCTGGAGTGAGAGCTGACAGTGTCTTTATGTCATTAAAACCATAATGCTTGGACCAGTCAGAAAACAGTTTCGAAGCTGAGGCAGGGGGCAGGGCAGGTGTAGCAGTATATACAAAATAGTCCTGGTGATAATAGTTAGGAATGGCCCTAACATAAACATCTAGTACATTCCCCAAAGTATCCAAGGCTCGTAATTTTTTAGATTTATTGCCTTGGATTACCCACACTCGTGGCACTGGAAGTTCCCCTGACAAGGTAGGTTGAGCGACCTCTGGTTTAGTGGGGATCAATTGTACCCATGACTCGTCTGGACCGTATAATAGGGGCATTGCTACCTTTCTTATTGGTGCTTTATCTAAAGGGGGCGGATTGACATCCGTTATAACCCTTACACTAGAAGTAGTCAGTGCCGCCGAAGCAGGCCTAGTGATCACAGATGGTGATATAGAGGGAGGGTGAGGAATCTTAGTCAAAGCAATAGAAGTCACCAGAGGCCGAACATTAGAACTTGTCATGGAAGCTCCCAGGTCTACTGTAGGAGTCTCCGGCTGTTGGCCAAAAAATTTAGTTAGAGCATTAACCAGTGAAGTAAGAGAGGTAATAAAAGTTAGTGAGTTAGAGAAGAGTGAAAAAGAGAGGGAGTACAAGGAAAGACTAAATGAAAAGTGGATGGAAGTGAGAGAGATGGAAGAGAGAGAAGTAGAGATTGAATGGCAACAGTTTAAGGAAGGAGTGAAAGCAAGTGCAGAGGTAGTATGCGGCAAAAGGAAAGTAGGAGGCAGAGGTATCAGGAAGGGAAGCGAGTGGTGGAATGATACGGTGAGAAAGGCAGTTGAGGAGAAGAGACAGTGTTTTGAGAGGGTTTTACAGGATGGTAGTGTTGAGGTATGGGAGAGGTACAAGGAGAAAAGGAGAGAGGCAAAACGGAAAATTAGAGAAGCGAAAAAAGATGCAAACGAAAGGTGGGGCCAAAGGCTGAGTGAGAATTTTGAAGAACGAAAGAAGATGTTCTGGAAGGAGGTAAATAAAGTAAGGAAAGGAGGACAAAAGAGGGAAGAGTCAGTGAAAGATGAAAATGGAGAATTACTAGTGGAACCAGTTGAAGTGAGGAAAAGATATGCCGAGTATTTTGAATCTTTGTTAAATACAAGAGATGGAAGAGAAGCAGTGATTGAAGCAGAGGTGGATGGAGATAGGTTACCCAGGCCACCCAGGTGGCAGGGAATGAATGAAAGGATTGAGGAACATGAGGTGAAAGAAGCAGTGAAACAAATGAGAGCGGGAAAAGCAGAAGGTTTGGATGGTATTGCTGTGGAGTGTATAAAGAAGGGTGGAGATGTGATAATAGATTGGTTGGTGAGACTTTTCAATGTGTGCTTTGCTGTGTCAATGGTACCAATAGACTGGAAGAGTGCATGTATTGTGCCGTTGTACAAGGGGAAGGGAGATCGGCAGGAGTGTTCAAGTTATAGAGGTATTAATTTATTGTCAGTGGTTGGAAAGCTGTATGGCAGGGTGTTGATAGAGAGAATAATAAAGTGTACGGAAGTTGCAATAGGAGAAGAACAGTGCGGTTTTAGGAGGGGAAGAGGGTGCGTGGATCAGATGTTTGCAGTAAGACAGTTATGCGAGAAGTATTTAGAGAAGCATAAGGAGATATTTTGGGCTTTTATGGACTTGGAAAAAGCGTATGATCGTGTGGACCGTGAAGCAATGTGGAAGGTGTTAAGGATTTATGAAATAGGAGGAAATTTGTTAGAAGCAGTTAAGAGTTTTTATGAAGGGAGCAGAGCATGTGTGAGAGTAGGAAATGGTGAGTTGAGTGAATGGTTTGAGGTAAAGGTAGGTTTGCGACAGGGTTGTGTGATGTCACCATGGCTGTTTAATATGTTTATGGATGGTGTGGTGAGGGAGGTGAAAAGGAGAACTATGGGAAGAGGATTGGGTTTAGTAGGAAAGAATGGTAGAGATTGGGAGTTGAATCAGTTGCTGTTCGCTGATGACACAGCATTGGTGGCGGATTCTGATGAGAAACTGCAGCAGGTAGTCAAAGAGTTTGGTGTGGTTTGTGGAAGGAGGAAACTGAAGGTGAACGTCAACAAAAGTAAAGTAATGGTGTGTAATAGGGGAGAGCATAGGGTGAATCTAGATGTGAGGCTGGATGGGGAAATATTGGAACAAGTAGAGTGTTTTAAATATCTAGGAGGAACAATAAGCAGGAGTGGAGGTATGGAAGTGGAGGTAAAACAGAGAGTGTGTGAAGGAAGGAAGGTTTTCGGAGCAATGGGAAGTATGTGGAAGACGAGAAATCTCGGAGTGAAAGTAAAAAGTGCACTGTATCAAGGAATTGTTGTGCCAACAGTGATGTATGGGGCTGAGACATGGGCTCTGAAGAAAAAGGAGAAAAGAGGGCTGGATGTGATGGAGATGAGCTGCTTGAGGAGTATGTGTGGAGTTACTCATAGAGACAGATTGAGGAATGAAGAGATACGTAGGAGAGTGGGGCAGCAGGAACATTTGTCAGCCAGAGTGGACAGAAGGGTGCTGAGCTGGTATGGTCATGTTGAACGAATGGGAGATGAAAGGCTTACAAAGAGAATATGTGAGTCAGATACAAGGGGAGATAGAAGGGCAGGAAGACCCCCATTGAGATGGAGAGACTGTGTAAGAAAGGCTTTGGATGATAGAGGAATGACTATAGATCAGGCAGGGGAAGTGGTGGTGGACAAGAGTGAATGGAGAATACTTGTGAATAGTTGAGTGAACACGTGGTCATTTGGAGTAAGGGGTCGGGCGCAAGTTGGACTAGATAATAGTCCATCAGGCGCCTGGCCCGGGGAGACGATTAATATGAAGGGTGTGCCTGGAAGTGTGGTGGGAGGGCTTGTGGCTTTGGCTCCGCTGCATGTCTGCCTGCCGAGATCGGAACCTCTCCGGGTGGTCAGGGGCCGGGGGAGTGCTGGAGCGACCTTGGTAACCCTGGTCTCTGGGTCTTCTCCTGGGTGACCTGGATGTGTGAGAGTTTGTGTTTTTTATCTGTGTTTATTTTTTGTTTTATGATGTTTTTGTGTTTTCCCTGTTCTTGTTCTGTCTTGAGTCGGCTACCCCCAAAATGGGGATTGGGCCTGAGCATATAGATAGATAGATAGATAGATTAACCAGTAACCCATCTATTTCCTCTGCCGTGACAAATTTATTCGATGATGAACTCAAAGGTGAATCATTCCGATCCTGTGCGTCGTCTAAAACTGAACCCGACTCTTGCACCTCCATGTCCGAGATAATAGATACCTCGTCTTTGTCATCTGGCTCCCCGTGAGAGGATTCCGCCGAAGCCGGAGTCCCGTCGTGTTGCCAAGACAAGTCAGGAATGGATGATGGGATCGCCGCGTCCTGGTGGACATCAGCCACTGTTTGTGAAGTTTGAGCCAGACGTGAGCTTTCACTCCCTGGTCGAGAATACCGCCATACACCCAGGCCTTGGCCTGCACTCCCTTGGGAGGCCGATATTCCCTCAATTATGGAGCTCCCACTTGACTCTGCTATAGGACGATCACTGTCCACTGAACTCTCCAATTCTAAGGTTAGAATACTAAGTGGCAAACTGTCTTTTGGTGCTGACACTACACTAGCCCCATTAGATTGAACACTAGCTCTGTCGGGGGTAGAGGTATGACGAGAGGCACTAGACTCCGGTGAAGGCCGGGAGGCCTTTCGATCATGTGAGTCTTTTCGAGAAGATTTGTGGCTACAGTGCGACCTCGAACTGCCTTTGGACTTTGAAGATTTCTCGCTATAACCACTGGTGGACCCCTCTGTCTTGCTCTTCTTACTCGCCGGCGAAGAAGAGAGACTAGGCGGCTGCTGTCTAAGAGGGGACCTGGACCTGGATCGCGCCCGTGACGAGGAGGCTGCCACCGGGGGCGTAGGTTCTCGCTGTCTCTTAGATGTGCCTGGGGCTGGAGAAAGTGTAAGACCCTGTCCAGTCTCTGCCGGCTTTCGTACAGTTACTCTAGAGGGACGTTTAATGGGAGGGTGCTCAATTAGTAGCTTATCCCAAAGAGGTACGTTATCGCATTGAAGTGACTTATGAGCCACTGTAGTAGTATAAGTGGTCATCTGCTGCCTGACCTCCCGTAAAGCGACCGCTGCGGTCTTATCATTGTCTTGTAAAACTTTATTGCTTAATTGAGAGCAAAAGGTACAGTTCCGCATCACCCACAGACCCCTTGAGCGGTCGAGACATTTAACACATTTAATGCAAAGGGTGTGTGCAAAGATAGGGATACCTGAATAGGAGGGCGTAATGCATAAAGCAAAAACAGGGGCAAAGGTAGCCATGACAGAGACTGGTGGGAAACTTACTCCAGGTTCTGTATAGACCCGCCGGGACCCAGCTCTGGAAAAAAAGAAAATTTCCAGGAATTAATGCTCATAAGGTTAACCCAACATGTTCGCACACAAGTGTTAAATAACCCGCCGGGTAACGAGACGCAATACTCAACGACTACAGCTCGCTACACGGTGGGGTTCCTAAGTAAAGATTTCAGAATATCTTAACTTGTCCAAAAGATTTATGAATACCCTCTGACATAATATAAAGACCAGCATGGCATTTATAACTGATTTAGTCTTTCCGGTGGTGTTTGTTTCAAGATTCAATTTTGGAAAAAAAAAAAACTAAAAAGACGCCGGCCCCCGAATTATCTCGCAGATCAAAAACTGGGAAGCCTGACAAAAATACGACATCTGACTTCTACCGAAGTGTCTTTTAGATCGCCGTATGTTGAAGGCGGCGATACAAAACGTATCCCTCAATTGTCTGGTCAACTAAACTGAATTGCAAATTCGTTATTCCCATCCTTCCAAGGAGCACCCGCCGGGTGTGAATTAAAGTTAAAAAACGTTAACCCCAATTGTGCCCTAAATCGCCGTATGTTGAAGGCGGCGATACACAATGCATCCCTCAATTGTCTGGTCAACTAAACTGAATTTTTTTGCAAATTCGTTCATCCCACCCTACCAAGGTGCACCCGCCGGGTGTGATTTTACGATTAAAAGTTAACCCCAATTGTTCCTATCCCCACTTCTTTGTAAAAGATCGCCGGGGAGGAAAACCAAACAACAACAGCTTAGTTTTTTACTGGCTTTGCAAAATCGGGAAAAAACTACACACAACACGTGTCCGCACGAACACTGTTAGATGGGTACAGCCATCCCGCCGGGATTCATAGGGAGCCTGACACAGGCTCCACCACAGAGACGCAGTCCTGGAGAGCCTCAGACACCCACTCGCCGGGGAAACAAGCCTGTTTTTAAACCACGCGTGGCCAAAACTCGGCAACCAGCCGGGTTTTTCATGGTGTAACCGAGAAAAACCCGCCGGAAATGCAACCCACCCCGTCCAGATACCATCTGAACGCAACACAGGACCGAGGAGTTAGCCAAAACATAACTAACCCCGGGCCCAGAAAATAGTCCGTGGAATTAGCCAATACACAACTAACCCAGGACACATAAATAGTCCGTGGAATTAGCCAATACACAACTAAACCAGGACACACATGACACAGTAGTACATATTTATAATATAAATCAATAACACTTGTACATGTGGCAAAGCTATGAGAGGCTGGCTTGGCCTAGGCAGACGGACAAAAGTAAACATGTTGGAATATAAACAAAAAGCACTGAATTATATCACAACAGGAACCACCGCCAACACACCACTGTAGCAAACACTTCCGGCAAAGGGATGAACTGACTCGGGACCCAGAAAAAACTTCACTAAGTGAAGAAAAATACGCTGGGAACGTCAGCAAACACGCTACCTCATCAGAAAGATAAGAGGAAGCAATAAATAATGCGTAATGAAAGCCGCCTGCATCACAAAGCTAGCTAACTGTGAAAAAGTTCACATGTCCACAACAGGACCACGAGGGTACACCCAAAATAGATGCCCCAAACACACGACCCAAAATACACTGCACTGCGGGCAACTAGCCCAGGACACTCCTGCTACGCATATCCTAACCTTACTCGGTACATCCCGGAGTAAACAAATGAGAAAAAACTCACTAGGGACGCAGCAAATGCCTAACCAGCGGAGCGTGGGGAGACACGTCCGGGCAGGCTGAGCGCAGAGCAGAGAAGGAAGAATGACGCCTGAGTCAGCGTCTGGTCAAAGATCCACACAAGTACATCCACGATATTATGGAAAGCTTATTGAATAGTTATTCTTATTTTCTTTTTGTTTCTATTTTTTACGAAGTTTTTTCGTAGTGAGAACCCAATTCATAATGACTGAAGCCATGAGTGAGGTTGCGTGCGCTCATGATGAAGGCTCCTCAAATTTTTTATGATCTGCGCGGTAGATTCAAACTACGGCGGATGAGTGTTTGAAGAGGGTGCCTTATGTAATAGGCATGTTCGTCAATGATGGAGGGGCCACTAATAAATATATATTTGTGGGTGGGTCCTGGGTTGCTCTAGATGTCTCCAGCTAGAAGTCTTTGAGAAATGACAGCCGGAGAGTCATTAATTGGTGTAGACAAAACAGTGTGATGTGTGTGTGTGGTTTTGGGAGTTGTGGTACTTGCCCGGGCGACCGAAGTCACTCCCAGGTTCTCGTGCCCCCAAGAGGGACCAGGAATTTGTTGTGGCGGTTTGGCTCCCAGGAACTGCTCCCCATGGCCGGCAGCTGGCTGTCCCCCAATGGTCGGCGATTTTATTCTCGGCCGAGAGGGGTCGGCAGCACCGGGAGGTGGACCCACGACGCAGACACCGCCACTCCAGGTCCATGGTATACAGTACTAACTAATAGTGACCCACAGAAGTTCACTGTTAACTATGCTTCAAGCTACATAGAAGTGTCACAGTGGTGTTGGAGCTGGGGGCTCCCTTAAAACTGCTGTAATGTAGTATGGGATTCCTCTCTCGGAGTCCACCATCAAGAACACTGCCTTAACCCTTTACTGGCGGCGCCCGGCTATAGCCGGGCGCCAATTTGCAGCAAGTTAGGAGCATTATTAAGGCTTTTAAAGGGTTAAAATCGAGTGCAAATGGCCGGGAGTGCAGTGGGCCTCACGTCCGACTCCCAGGGCCTACCGCCGCCCACTGACTCACCCTCCCTGTGTTCTCGTAAGGCCGGCAGTGTAGCCAGTAGTGAGCATAGCTGGAAAAAATATACCGCTATACGCTAAACTCCCATGTTACTGGTACCACTGTATGAGAACCACGAGTGCTACGTAGCTCGTTCTGGTCTCATTTTGAAGCTTTTAGCGCCTAGTTTTTTGCTGAATACATTTCTTTTCATGCAGATACTTGATTTATCATTCAGGAGGGCCTGAATATGCCCAAATAAGCCCAAAACCCCCCCGCTAGACTAAGGCAAGCAAGACTTGCATATCCATACATATCCCTAGACCTTTTAAAATCAATTATTACATTTTGTTTGTGACCAGTTAAACAGTTCAAATGCTAACACATATGTTCCTCAATATTTATTTAAGTTTTAATCTCCTGCCCTAGAAATTAACTATATAACGATTACATATATTTCCTGGGACTGTATTAAAATTGACAAAGCAGTTAATATTTATAATACCTGACTTATTATCGAGTATTAGATGCTAGCAAGATACATTCTGGGGATACTGTTAGGGACTTCTTGGACATATTTCCACTACAGTACTTTAATTCTAACTCTCAGTATTTAAGGAAGCCTTTGTCTCTTCATTCTGGCTGTTTTTAGATGGTTTTATCAAGCTTAGAAATATTTTGTTGGAGTTTATAGGGAATAATCGAGATCTATTTTACCCTTTTTGTTGCATAAAATCCAGAATAACCAGAATAAAAGAAGAATCATGTCCTCGAATACTGAAATGGATAATATATAATAATGAAGAAGACGTAAATAAAAGAATAAGACAAAAACAAAAAGTGTACTAGCCTGGCTGTCCTGAGGGAAGGTGTGTAGGTTTACCCAGACGGCCACCTTGCGTTCGTAGATGAGGCGCCAGACGTCCCTCACGGTGTGCGGCTGTGGGTGCTCCCCAGCGAGGTACGCATCCTGGTCATACACAAATTTTTTTTCACATATGGGTACAGAATCAGACTTTCCCTCTTCCTATGACTTAAATTGCTTCAAACTCTGTGTGTCAAGGCATTTGGGCTTGAACGTTCCTTGATTTGGGCCCTGTCACTCTTTCAACTCGGGGGAAGGCACTCGCTACAGGCAGTTCTGCTTCTTGTCTCCCTCACTCACATAAAAATATACACAAATAAATACAAAAAAAGTAAGAGCATAAATGGCGATGTACCAATTTGAATCAGTATAGAATGATTATGATGATGATGCGTTTTTTACCACCATGCACTCCCTGCTCAAGAGCTGGCAATACAAAACTTTATTAGAGCTCAAATGCTTCAGAAATTGGCTTTATAGGTTCAAAGATTTGAATTGGTGTAACCTTATTGGGAGGTTTGACGTACCTCCCAACCTACCAAATAGGAAAACCTACTATTTGGTAGTAGTCTTGGAAAATCCAACGTCAAGGCTATTAACCTAATTGCAATGACGACTTGTCTATTTTGACTGCTATGTCGTCATTCCAACCGCGGTTAAAAAGAAAACGTCTAGAGTCTACTCCTTATCTTGCTCTAGGAGACGTTGTACATTAACCAAAACTACCACCGAAGGTGAAAAAAGCATAGAAGAGAAGAAAAAGGGGGTTTACCTTAGTTACCGCTTAAGGCCCATCCCGTGTTCCGTCATGTGCAGATCCCTGTCGAACGTGCGCATGAGCAACCCTCTCTTGTTATCACATCTCACGTCCGCAGAAGAACGCGGATGGGCAGGGGTCCGGCGTGAGGGAGGGTATTATGTACGTTGGATTTTCCAAGACTACTACCAAATAGTAGGTTTTCCTATTTGGTAGGTTGGGAGGTACGTCAAACCTCCCAATTTGTTAGTAGTCTTGGCAAATCCAACGTCAAGGCTGCATAACAAATAGGAGGAGGACATCCAAGCCCAACCTACCAAAAAAAACAATGCATAAAACAAAAGTATGAATGACAAAGACACAATTTAAACAAGAGAGTCTAATAAAAGAGTGAAAAACTGAGGAGTAGCTAAAAAGAACAGTTTTAACACATGCCCGTCATTCATAGTAATGCAAAAACATAGACTTGTCTGAAACCAAAAAGGTACTGTACCCAAAATCCCTTTTCTTCAAAAACCAACAAAAACACTGAACACAAGAACAAAACACAATTTTCAATGTGGCAAAAACACTTATGTACTGGAACAATACATAATCCCAAACTTGCAATCCAGTGTTGCAAACCCGTACACCCCCCCCCCCCCTTTGTCATATAAAACAAAGGAAAAGAACGAGGGACAAGGGGGGAAGACCAGGGATCTTCGCCAGAGCACCAGGAAACACGACCCCCGAGAGCAATCACCAGCCGAGGGGGTCGAACACTGGACACAGAGAGGGAGGAGGAGATGAAGGAATTGATAGAAGACCCACAAAACCGCTGAGGCGATGGCAGGTAAGGATCGACGTGGCAGGAACCGGAAGGAGGCAGCAAAGGATCTGACATCGTGCGCAGAACCCCTGCAAACAGGGTGACGGGCACGAACGGTCCAACAAACGCGGCGGCCCATCTGCACCTGCGAGAGCCTCCCACCTGTCCGAGGAGACACCCACACAGCAGGACCCGAAGGCGGCGCCACAGACGCAACAGAGGAGCGCAAGGCTGACACCGGGCACAACACATGGCGAGGATGTCCAAGCCGGAAAGCCTGGACGGCGAAAGGCCGGAAAGCGGGGGCCGCCCTCCCAAGCGTGGTAACAAAAGGAGGGGAGGAGGCGAACGAGACGCCAAGCAAGGACGGGGAGAATCGCACGCAGTCCCGGGGCCATGACAATGCCGCCAGGGCAGACACCCGAACCCCAGTGGCCAGAGCGACAAGGAAGAGCGGACGCCCGAGCAACAGAACCGGCGTAGCGGCCCTTGTAGACGTGGGTGAAGCCAGAAGGACCAGAGCCCGCCCCAGATCGCACTGCGGAGGGACCTGGCGCGGAGGAGGTCGATCCCGGAAGGCAGCCGTCAGGAAGGAATCCAGCTCCTGTGGCAGAACGACCAGCCCAGCGACGGACCCAAAGATCCCCCGGACGGCAGACAAGTGGGTACGTATAGCGTCGACTCGAAAGTAACGCGTACGGAAGAGGTGAAACAAGGAGCGTAGGACGAGGGAAGGAGAGCCAACTGGCAGGCGAGTGGCCTGTAGCCACCTAGGAAAAGACCTCCAGCGGGACCCGTAAGGCCCCCAAGGAGAAGACGGCCAGGAACGCTGCAGGAAGTCAGTCAGGGCCCGGCCAGGGCCCGGCCGGGGACCGGGAGCCACCGTGCCACATGAACAAGCACGATGCGAAGGCCAACGAGGCCCGCAGGTCCCCAACCGAGCCCAAGTGGAAGCCGGAGACAGGTAGAGGGACCGGACTCGGGCACCACCGCGGCAACCGGGCGGACCAAGCCCGTGCCGGCCACAGAGGCGCGAGGAGCCAGACGCAGCCGTGGTACAGCCGCAGCCTCGCGAGGACTGGGCACAGCAACAGCGCGTCTGGGGGCGGAAAGATGTATATCGACCGCCACCTGTACCAGGCTACCATGAAAGTGGCCGGACCCCCCCCGGAGCGCGAGGCCGGAGGGAGAGGTCCAAAGGCAACTGGCGCGGCACCCCCGATGCGAACAAGGCGACCTCCGGAACACCTCAGGAAGCCGCGAGGTCGGCGAACACAGTCCGTTTCATCGCCCATTCAACAAGAACGCCCTGCCCTCTCGACAGGGCGGCCGCCCACAGGGTGGCAGGCCCGGGCAGGGAGGAGGCATGCAAGGAGAAGGGGTGTCGGGCCGCGAGGAAGAACAACTCCACCGAGACCCCCAATAGAGTCAACGACCTGGAGGACCCCCGCAGAAGGAAACAGGGGACAGCTTGTCTGAGTGTCTAACCCGAAGGCCACCGACTTACCCCGAAGGGCCAGCGCGTGGTCCCGCAGGAAGAACAGAGGAACCAACAGTCCGAGGGCATAGACGGGTAAGTGGAGGGAGACCCACCCATCTGCCGGGAAGTGGACGTCCCAGGTTCGATCGGGAACCCCACCCAACCTCGCTCGACGAATCTGTGGCTACCCAGACCGTCGGCGGGGGGGGCGGACCAGGGCACAGCCGCAGAGAGCGAGCCCTGAGCAACCCCGCGACCGAAGCGTCTGCGAACGGTACGCAGGAGTGGCAGGAGCCGATCCATAGGGGCAACGGAAACACCGCGGGGCCCATGAGGAGGAGGCGGAGTAGCCAGAGGCTCCCTAAGGGAAGGGGCAGAGCGGCCCAAAGCAGCGAACCCACGAACGAGTCCCAGAGCCACCCCAGGAGGGAGACCGAGTGCAACACGGCGAAGACCTACCACCGAAGGTGCACCGCGGCCGGCAGACCCCGGGCCACCGTAGCGCCGGACAAAACCCATGCGAGACCGACCCATGGCACGACACGCGACGGGGTCAAGCATGACTCGGGAACAGCAAAGGGGAACCCTAACCGTGCGACGTTGCGAACGACTGTGAGGGCGTCGCCAATGCACAGTCCTAGGGCTTCGGAAACTACCAACCAATCGGCCAAGGAAAACAGGATCCGGAGCCCGCTCCTGAGGAGAGGACCCAGAGCCTGCCCCACATGTGCGGAGAAGATCCGCGGCGCGATGCGGAGACCGAAGGGAAGGCCGGCGAACAGGAACACACGATCGGAAGTCCGAACGGCCAAGAATCGCTGGAAGCGAGGATGGAGAGGAACGAGCCAAGACGCATCCTGGAGGGCCAGCGACACAACCCACGACAGAGGGCACAGGGCCAGGCGTACCAGGGGTACCGGCAGCATCCGAAACCGTGTGTGCACGACGCGCCCGTTGAGGGCCGACAGAACCACCATCGGTCGCATCGCGTCGCAGTTCGCCGACGGGACCAGAAAGACACGGGAGAGGAAAACCGGGAGACCGGCGGTCAACTCCCTCGACGCTACCCAGCCCGGGCATGGAAGTGAGCACGTGGGCCACCTCTGAAGAGATGGGCCGGCGTCGGTGACAAGAGCGGAAAGGGGGTCGAGACGTCCACCTCCAGGTGAGACCCCTCCGCGCAACCCGCCGCCCCCAACGTCCCTCGCGGCAACCGAGGGGCGCAAGGGCGAAAACAACCCGAGGGAGCACCCGAGAGGAGGGGAGCGACCCGGTCGGCCAGGCGAGAAGGAGAACAAGGAGGCCGACCCAGAGAACTACACATTGTGTTGACGTGGAGGTACCCCCGTTACGGGCCGTGCGGGCACGAGCGCCACGTTGACCTCTAACCCCCCCCCCCCAACCTCGTCGAAAAGGGCGGGCCACCCCAACCTCAGGCCGGCGCGGGGCTGACCCCGGCGAAGGGCGGCCGGAAGTGGAAGGCCGGCCAGCCCCGACACGGCGGGGATGAAAGGGGCAAGAACAGAAGGGCGAGGCGGAACCGACGCACTGGCCCGCAACGGCCCAGTCCTGCGCCCGTGCAAGGCGGCAGCACCCCGAAGAGGACCGGCAGAAGGACGGGACTGAGAAGACCCCGCGGGTGACACAGCGCGTCGGTGCGGGACATAAGCAGGGTCCGCAACGACACAGCGCGTCGTCGCGTGTCGGAAGCAGGGGCCGCCGACAGAGAAGCGAGCATACCCAAGCAACCAGCTGAAAAAACCCCGACGTATAGAGCGCAGAGTACAACAAACCCTGACGAATATCCAAGGGGGCCGGCCGGCAGAACGAGGACCGCACCGTCGGGCGTCGGCGAGTTGCCGCGCACAAAACCGCCTTCAGCTCGGGAACCAAAGACACCGCGAGCCGAAGGTGGACCCGCAGAACGCGGTCCAAACCCTCGCGAAGAGCGCCTGGCGCAGACGCCTCGAAAAGCCGCAGGTGGGGAAGAGACGGTTGGAGGGAACCCAAGACAAGACAATAAGTCCGTCACCCTCTGTCGCAAGGGAAAAACCGTGGCGACAGAGGGCTGACCCGGGTGAGAGAAGAACGGGGTAGCAATAGAACAAAGTTCAAGAATGGGCGCGCCCATCCAGGACCAGAACGCGCCGGCCAACCCGCCGACAGACACAAGAGGAGGCAAAAGCAGTGACGACTCCAGGGGAGGGACCGAAGGAGAGCCGTCGACGGAACGGTGTGAAGTCGAAGGCCTCAGCAAACCAGGCCTCCAAGGGGAGAGGGCGACCGAGCATGACGGCGAAGCCAGGCGTACCGGCGTCGCACAAACCCGTCCCATAGGAGGACAGACCCGTCAACACAGCCAGGGACTGAACAGCTGGAAGGACGTCAGTGCGGCTGAAGTCTGACCAGAGCGTAGGCCTGCAGAAGGGAGCGGGACCGTAGCAGGGGTAGGGAGGGCGAGGCGCTGAGGGTGAGTCACCGCCAAGAAGCGCGAGAAGAGGGAGGCGTCCAACGACGCCAAGCACCCGTCGAAGCGTGACAGAACCCAGCCCTGCATAGCCAACAATCGAACCGAGAGAGGCGACCCCCCCCACCCAGAATGGCCGGCCCGCAGGGACAAGCGTGAGCGGGAGCGAGACCGTGAAGGAAGAAGAGGCACTGAAGCAGGCGAAGTAGGAGAAGCAACGACAGCCAGGCGGACCATCCCGGACAGTGTAGGAGGGAGCAGAGGGCCAGCTACAGCACGAACAACCGCGCGCGGAGAGGACAACGTAAGAGGAAGTCGTCAGGGCTGGGAAAGCGGGCGGAAGGGAGTAGAGCCCCTAACCGTAGAGGCCAGGGGAGGGCGCACAGGGGCAGAGCCGCTAACCCCGGCCTCAGGGCGAGAACCAAGACGAGGGCGACGGGCGTCGTCAAGGCGATCAGGAGGACGACGAGGGGCAGTAGAGGACGGATGACGAGGCGAGCGAGAGCGTGGACGGAGCCGGGGAACCCCCCGACGATGGGACGACCGGCTACGGGACCCAGGGGAGAGGGCCCGAGCAGGGAGAGGGCCAGGTGAACGGCCTTCAGTCGGGCCAGGGACACCCAGGGCGACGCGGAGCCGGTCGGCAACAAAGGCCGGGGAACGGTGGCCCACAGTCCCAATGTGGCGGGAGACCATCGGTCACACCGACGGAAGGGAAGCAGAGGCCACAGCCGCCGCCGAGGAACCAGGGCCATGGAGCAGCACAACCACCAGGGCCAGACACGGGCCACACAGAGCAGGGAGGTAGGCCATAGAGGACACAAAGAGCGAGTGGCGCAAGCAGGACATGTGGCTCACCAAGCACGGGGAGCGACAACCAAGGCACTTTGGCGCTGCCGACTGGGAGGCTCTTCGGCAGTACTTCTTTGATTTCCCATGGAATGATTTCTGCTTCCATGGCCGAGGACCCTCGGAGAGTGCTGAACGCATTACCGAGGTAATCCTATCGGGCATGGAAGCATACATTCCATTCTCTTTCTCTCAGACTAATGCTAACAAATCTTGGTTTACTCACGCCTGTTCTACTGCTGTCCGCAATAAGGAGGAAGCATTCAAACGGTACCGACGCCTTAAAACTCAAGACTCTCATTCTTCATATGTTTCTGCGCGGAATCAAGCCAAATCTGTTCTTCGACTTGCCAAACACTCTTTCATCAATAATAAATGCACTGAACTATCCAACTCTAGCTCTTCCCAAGCTTTCTGGCATCTAGCCAAAAACCTCTCCAACAATTTCTCTTCCTCGTCTTTCCCTCCCCTTTCCCACTCTGATGGCACAACCATCACTTCTTCCTCTGACAAAGCTAAACTCTTCGCTCAAACTTTTGCTAGAAACTCCACCTTGGATGATTCCGGTGCTATTCCTCCCTCTCCGCCCTCCTCTCTCTTACTTATGCCTAATATCCTAATCTCTTCTAAAGATGTACTTTCTACCCTCTCTGGGCTTAACACTAATAAGGCGTACGGTCCGGACGGTGTTCCTCCTGTTGTTCTCAAAAACTGTGCTTCCGTGCTGACTCCCTGCCTAGGCAAACTCTTTCGTCTCTGTCTATCCTCTAACGTCTTCCCTTTATGCTGGAAGTTTGCTCACATTCAACCTGTCCCAAAGAAGGGTGACCGCTCTCAACCCTCCAACTATCGTCCAATTGCTCTTTTCTCTTGTCTTTCTAAAGTTTTTGAAACTATTCTTGCTTCCAAATTTCTTAAGCATTTCTCTTCTCATAATCTGCTCTCAGATCGCCAGTATGGCTTCCTTAAGGGTCGCTCTACTGGTGATCTTCTATCATATCTTACTAACTCTTGGTCATCCTCCTTTCGGGACTTCGGTGAGACTTTTTCTATTGCACTAGACATATCGAAAGCCTTCGATAGAGTCTGGCATAAATCTTTAATTTCTAAACTACCCTCCTTCGGTTTCTATCCCTCCATCTGTGCCTTTGTCTCTAATTTCCTTTCCGGCCGTTCCATAGCTGCGGTTGTGGACGGCCATTGTTCACTTCCTCACCCTATAAACTCCGGTGTTCCTCAGGGCTCTGTCCTATCTCCTATTCTCTTTCTAATTTTTATAAATGATCTCCTTAACTGTACCTTAATTCCCATCCATTCATACGCAGACGACTCAACCTTACACTACTCCATTAGTTTTTCAGAACGCCCCAGCCAGCAATCCCTCAACGACAAACGTAATGAAGCCATAGAACTCTTAAATTCTGATCTAAATACTATTTCCAATTGGGGCAGAGAAAACCTTGTTAACTTTAATGCTTCCAAAACCCAATTTCTCCATCTATCTACCCGTCAGGATCTCCCAGCGGACTATCCCTTATTCTTCAACAATACAAAAATCAACCCTTCATCTTCTCTCAATATTCTTGGTGTCTCTTTTTCTTCTGCTCTCATTTGGAAGGACCATATTACCAGTCTTGCTAAGGCAGCCTCCCAGAAGCTGGGTGTGCTCAACCGCCTTAGGGGGTTCTTTTCCCCTGCACAGCTTCTTGCTCTGTACAGGGGCATAGTGCGCCCTTGTATTGAGTATTGTTCACATGTGTGGGGAGGTTCCTCTCACACCGCTCTCCTAGACAAAGTTGAAAGGAAGGCCTTTCGTATCATTAACTCCCGTCCACTCACCAACTCTCTGCAATCTCTCTCTCTCCGCCGCAATGTTGCATCTCTCTCGCTATTCTATCGCTACTATAATAATCAGTGTTCCTCAGAGCTATCCCAGTGCATACCACCTCCTTTACGTAGGGCACGTGGTACCCGTCTTGCAACTCAATCCCACCCCTACTCTGTGCAACTCTCCAACCCAAGAGTGAAACGTTACTCTCAAACTTTCTTCTACTCAACATCTGAGCTCTGGAACTCTCTCCCAGAATCAGTCTTTCCCTCTTCCTATGACTTAAATTGCTTCAAACTCCGTGTGTCCAGGCATTTTGGCTCGAACATCCCTTGATTTTGGCCCTGTCACTCTTTCAACTATGGGGGAGGCACTCGCTATAGGCAGTTATGCCTTTTGCCTCCCTCAATCACATAGAAAAAAAAAAAAAAAAAGGCGAAAGCAAAGCAGCCGACCAGCACGAGAAGAACACACACCAGAATCAGCACGTCGAAGGAGTAAGTGGAGAGAATGTCCAAGAAGAACCAGGGAAGGAGCATGGGGAAACAGGAACACACATGCAAACAGGTATCCGTACTCACCCTAAACTGGGAGCACAGAGGTAGGTGAGGAGGGCGGCCGAGGCGGAAGAGCACCAGCAGAACCCTAAACTGGGAGCACAGAGGTAGGTGAGGAGGGCGGCCGAGGCGGAAGAGCACCAGCAGAACCTGCAAAGATGGAGAAAGTGTTAACCACCACTCAACATCTTACATGCAGGGCCTATAACACCAGTAATGTGCATACACCAATATAGTATCAGGCAACAATATGACATAAAAAAGGTCAACAGTGAAAGCCAACTATAACCGCAAAATTTGCGGGCCAATGGAGGTATAACCGTACCGACACAACCCCCCCACATCTCCGCGGGACCCCCCAGCGATCTCCGCAAATTTGCGGGGAGCCGAAATGTCCCAGAGGACCGAATCGAGCACACCGCAAATTTGCGGGACCGGCCGAGATGGTCCGGTGCCGAAAAAGCGAGAGGAGCGTCTAGGAAAACCAAAAAAGGCCCGCAAACAAGCGTCAACTCCTTATGAACTCCAAGCGACGATGACCATCAAGCTGAGCAGTGCCTTCCTTGATAATATCCTGACTCAACCGGTCAAGGGAGAGGCAAGGAAGACACACCAGGGGAGAGGAGGCACATCCCCCAGGAACCACCCAACCCACAGAGATAGAGCAAAGCCCATGAGGAGAAGTGGCAGGTTGGGTGGTTTGGCACAAACAGGGGCCCCCGTGGGGTACCCCAGGATTGGGCAAAAGGCTATGAAAGGATGGAGGTGAAAACAGGAAGGGAACACAAAAACCAATAAATGAAACTGGCGAGAAAAAGGGTGGCCTAGCCGTGAGTAGAGAATGTGTCACGGGCGAAAAACCCTGTGGTGTGAGGGAGAGGCCCCCGTGGGGTACCCCTGGATATCACGAACCACCAAGCGCCCAGGCCCTTGAGACACAGTGAAGGCTCGAAAGGGGGGACTCGGGAATAACGCTATTTATGCGGCCGACACAAACCCTACAAACAGCACCGCCACCACGAAATCTCATATTGTGAACCAACTGTACACCTAGGCTATGAAAAAAAAATGAGAACTCATAGGGGCATAGCAATTCCTGATTGAGAAAACGAGCTAGGCTAAATGAAGCTAAAAGCTAAACCATGCCCAGACTAACAGGAAAAAAGAATATGAAAAGAGAAAGAATGAAAAACATATACGAGGAACGCCAGGCGCCCCCGTACCTTCGGTAAGCTATTTCCACACGCGTCTCCATTATACACACTTAGGAGCCCATTTACGTGTGCCCTAGATCACGTAACATCTGTCTAACAAAAAAGAAGGCCAGAAAAGCCGAAACTAACCTAAACAGGGTGAATTAAAGGAGCACAACAAAAGCGACTTCATTCAATGGAGCGCGTGAAAAAATGATAACAAGAGAGGGTCGCTCATGCGCACGTTCGACAGGGATCTGCACATGACGGAACACGGGATGGGCCTTAAGCGGTAACTAAGGTAAACCCCCTTTTTCTTCTCTTCTATGCTTTTTTTCACCTTCGGTGGTAGTTTTGGTTAATGTACAACGTCTCCTAGAGCAAGATAAGGAGTAGACTCTAGACGTTTTCTTTTTAACCGCGGTTGGAATGACGACATAGCAGTCAAAATAGACAAGTCATCATTGCAATTAGGTTAATAGCCTTGACGTTGGATTTGCCAAGACTACTAACAAATATAATTATTCTCACGACTATACACAATAGAATTATGCTTTACAATTTGCATGATGTCTTTGAAAGTGAGAACATTGCAAAACCAATGCAATTTCATAACTTTCCTATATGTCTTTGTTCCAAATTGTCCGGTCTTGACGCCCTGAGTGTATCTACAGTATACTGTAATATGAAAAAGTGTTTGTGTATGACTTCCATATGTACCAAACGGTACATATCACAGTCACACACAAACTATTTTTTACATATAGGAATGCATCATAGTCACACACAATCACTTTTTCACAAAGGTACACATCATAGTCATAGTTACACACAATCACTTGTTCACATGCAGCTGTACTGTATAATAATAATAATAATAATAATAATAATAATAATAATAATATTAATAATAATATTAATAATAATAATAAAAATATTAATAATATTAATAATAATAATAATAATACAGTAGGTACTTATCAGTCACACAAACAACTTTTTACATACACTGTAGGTACATTCACAATAACATATACAGTAGAACACATATAGGTACACAACATAGTCACACACATTCACTTTTTCACATATACAGTATACGTACACATGGAAGTACACATAATTATATCATAGTAACACACATTCATATGTTCATGTATAGGTACACATCAAATTCATACACAAACACTTTTTCTGGCTAAGGGCTGTATGCTCACTTGCTCAGTCACCACAATACACTCTTCCCGATATGAATCATGATCTAGCATATGTGACGCACCCAGTGCGTAGCAACGTAACCTGATTGTACTCCTTGGTACTCCACTGTACCGTCACGGACCGTGTACCATGCTGGCTGCTTATATTGAGTGTGACAACGTATAACTATGTTCTTTGTATCTCTGCAAAGGTCTCGTCATTTGCTAACCAGTGGTGGGTTTTGTTTTAAGCCATGTCGAGACCTTCCATTTAATATGTAGTATCAATAGAGAAGTTGATAGATGAGATGATAGGAATTCAGAGAGAGAGAGTGAGTTAGACTTCAGAGCGAGAGGGTAGCGGTGCGCCACGCTGCCGGGGGGGTGGTTGCCAGACGTATGGACCGGTTGGCAGCCCTGCGCTTATAGCTAGGTGCGACAGGGTTGGTAGTACATTGCCGCCTGCCTATGCTGTCTGGGCTGCCCATGTTGTCGTACAGCACATTGCCTGGAGGCTCGCTGTGTGCTCTATGACCAGGTTGCCTAGAACCTTTGAGACTCTAACATCCCTTGCCCTCTCTCCCAATTTCTCACGGTTGCACTCTTTCCCTCTGACGACATTACTCTCATTTCATTCTTCTCTCTATTTAAATGCATACCCTTCCCTTGAGGTCCTAAAGGAGTTTCAGCACTCACCTCTCGTATTACTCTTAGGACAAGCATATATTTACATGTATTAGATTTAAGGGGTTAATGTGAACAGCGATCTTCTTGATGAGGATAGTTGGTGAACGTTCTACATGTTCACGAGTTATATGCCCAGCTCATCATCCAATTTGTGACTAGACTAGTGCCATGTGTAAGAGCCCGACCATGCCCAGGAGTTGTCTGTAGAGGGGTGAGGACTTAGCCTTGATTTGCCTACCGAGCCAGGAGCGACTGTAGTACCAGAGACTACAGCTCGCTCGTAGTGCCGGTATAGTAGAGTAACGTAATTTATCTGTCCTTGTGTTCTCTGCAGTCTTTTCCTGGGTTCTCGCTTTCGGTGCTGGGACTCGTTGTTCCTGTGACTTGGCCTGCTAGCTAGAACACATGGGGATGATGAGTGGGTGATATCTTTATTTTACTATGCATTGCAGCTCTCTTTAAGTTTATGTATGTAACACTTTACAATACACATTACTCACACACAAGACAACACTATTAATACTTTCATGTATCAATTAACTGCACTGTCGTTTTGCTGCTGTGTCCGGAGTTCTGTTGTGTAGGGCGCATACAGACTCAGAGGGGAGACAGAGTGAGAGAAGCGAAGTAGCCTATGCGGTAGTAGGCTACCGGCGCAGTACTGTTGCCTGCAACCTTTTAGTTATTCCAAGTATAGATTCATTATTACAATAAGTGACTACTATTTATGTTCCTTCCATGTGTATTATTAGGTATCTACTGGATCATGAACATCTTGTATGCTACATGCTAGTGCATGTTAGTAGGGGACAGTTATTCTAGTGCACGCGCTTTCAAGTAGGCGTGTACATTTGTCATTTAGCATTTCACTGTCATACCTTTAGCCTGCTTCTATTCTACATTATTAGAGGCTTAATATTAACTTAGTTTCTTGAGTATTGCATTTCTTTAGTAATAACGTAACCTATAAATGTCTGAGGGAGTTTAGCCTCATAGCCTACCCCTGTTGTACACTTTCGCCGAGTTAAGGTACCTCGTTACCATAGACGATAACTCTGTAGGGCGTTGGTGCTTTTGTTGTCTGGAGCATATAGTATTTGGGACTGGAATCGAGCGTGTCGTTGTCACATAAGCCATTTCTGTCCTACGATCAAGAATCCCGAATATGTATTGCCGATCCAGCCGTAACAAAATGGCGACCTTGCACAAGATTCAGTAGTATCCTATCACATGTTTTTTGGAGAACTATTCTATGCTACCTAGTAGAGCTGGCTAGAATTTTCTTGCATATTGGAGGAATTTTTATTGTGTCATTATTGTATTGGTGGACTTGCAGATTGTTTCGTTGGGGGTGTCTAGAGTAGAGTCATTCAAGCATCTTTAACATTTTGTGAGTCGAGACTGCAATTAGTAATAAGCACTTCTTTTTTTTTATGAACAGCAATTGTATAACCAGCACTATGTCTAATGACTCATCATTTACGGGGGAGGATAACACGGTACAGCCTAGTAACCAGCAAGTACAACAGATGTTTAGGGAGGGGAGTGTTATAAGTGGAGAGAGGGATGCCCGGGCATTTTTGCAGACACCTTTGACCGAACAGCGCCTGCAGGCTATTGATTGTTACGGTCTTCGCTGTTTAGCCACGGTTTTGGGGCGGGACTGTCCTGACAGTTGGCCCAAGAAGAATTTGGTGGCATGTTTGTTGGGTGATGGCGATGGGGCGGTGGGTGGAGTGGGGTCTTGGGGGGTTCCCTCCAAGCCTCCATTCCACTCTACCCCTGAGCTGGGCCCTCAGCCAGCGAGTCTTAGCACGATGCAGCAGGAGGGTTCTCAAGGGCAAGCTGGCTTACCCGTAAACACGTCTCGGTGTGGATCCCCCATTTTGTGCTCTCCCCCCCCAGGCCTGTCTCCTGAGATGTTATTTCAGCTAGAACTAGCTAAGTTTAAGCTGCAGGAGACTCAGATACAGATACAACAGGCTAGTATAGAACGCATAGAGGTTGCTAGAATCCAAGCCAATCAGGATGCAACCAGGTACCAGGCTGAAATGGATGTCGAGAAGTCTAGAGTAGAGACCACGGGGCGTCATCTCGGTGGTGGGCACCGGGTTACAGACTCACTTTCGCATTTAATTAAGTTAGTACCCGCATTTGATGAGACAGCAGTGACTGAGTTTTTTGCTCGTTTCGAAAAGAAGTGTCGTGAGTATGACTGGCCGGAGGTTAAATGGGCAGCATTAGTTTCATCACGTCTAGTGGGTAAGGGGTTGAAAGCCTACGATGCACTGTCACTGGACGAGAGTGTAGTGTATGGACTGGTGAAGGAGGCTGTGCTCCGGGCCTACGAACTGCAACCCGAAACTTATAGATTGAAGTTCCGTGGCGTGAATAAGAAGAGCGACGTCAGTTTTATGGAGCACGCACGGGACTTAACAGATGCAGGTAATAACTGGTTTCGGTCCGAGCACGCAGAGTCGGCCGAGGAAATTAAGCAACTTTTCTATCTGGAACAGTTTTACAAATGCACTGGAACCGATCTAACGCTGAACATTAAGGAAAAATGTCCCAAGACAGTAGAGGAGGCTGCCAAGATGGCAGACCTCAGATTATCATTGATTCGTGGTTGCGGTGCCGCTCAGAGGGCTGAGTCAGGGCAGAAGGGGCGCTATACCCCACCCACCAGAGTTTTTGATAATAACAAATCCTATGACACACATAACCACACTAAATGCATTGCACCTAATAACACCTACAAACACAAGCCTCTCCCGTTTACTAAAGGTCAGGCCCCTTCTTCGCCCGCACAAGGGAAGAAGCCCATTGGGGATGTGAAATGTTACAAATGTCAGAAGCTAGGCCATTATTCACGTGAGTGCCCTAGTAACACTCCCGCTAAGCCGGTGTCATTGGTTCACAGTATCGGTGTGTCTCTGAAGGCTGCAGCAACTGCCCGGGGTAGGTTGTCAGCAGCTGAGGCACACGCGGTAAAGAAGCGTACGGAAGGCTCGACACCTGTCCGGGACACTTTCTGTGACCATCGGGGACACGG